>CAUDMG010002827.1:82500-640000 GCA_958450375.1 Homarus gammarus
GAACACTCAGCATGTAAACTTTGTGATAAACCTTTAAAGCATACACTTGAACACTATGTATCAATGAATGTAACACTGTCAAAGACTTCAGGCCACCTGGCTTATTGTATCATGAACTTTGTAATTACTACATTGAATCGGGGGTGCTTGGGGACATTCTTGCTGTTTATCCCAAATCTGCTAGCCCACACTGATTAGTCTTCAATTAGAATATGACGTCCAATGTATATGAACCTCCTGCATGGCAGTGAACAGCGACATCAACCCACATGACTCTGACTTACATATACTGTTAATGAATATGATCTATTCCTCTGTGTATGAACCTCTGTCCTGCGTGGCAGTGAGAAGTGATACCACCCTCAGTGTCAAGACCTGACTGAATTACTCACAATAGGCAAACTGTACTACAAGCTATGACAATACATTTGTTAAACTAACAAAAAAAAAACTGCTTCAGTCAAATTTCATGACTGGTGCCACTACATGGGGCACCAGTCACCACCACATGGGACACCAGTCACCACCACACGGGACACCAGTCACCACCACACGGGACACCAGTCACCACCACACGGGACACCAGTCACTACCACATGGGGCACCAGTCACCACCACACGGGGCACCAGTCACCACCACACGGGACACCAGTCACCACCACACGGGACACCAGTCACCACCACACGGGACACCAGTCACCACCACACGGGACACCAGTCACCACCACACGTGGCAGAGAACACTTGTAGTGGCCCCTGTCTCATCAACAGAATGTATTATATAAATGGGTTACTTACATCTGATTTATATTCAGATTCATCCTCTGTAACTTTCCACTGGCTATGAGGCGACATGTTCAATGCACGTGATAAGGTGTGCCCACAGGAAGCTGCGTCATACTATGCTGAGTAAAGGCATAAAGTAACCGGCTCCTGGCCACCAAAAGCGGGCAGTAGCTTGATATCCTTGACTAGAGGAGGACGTTATTTGAGAGCCGCAGTGGATGACTCCGTGTTCCCTCGAGGGGGAACGACGTACCCATACCGTTCTCCCTCGATGGGTCACTACTCAGAGTCACTCACATCAACTAATATCGAACGGGCATTGATCCACGTTTATATTACATAAACGCCGTCCTTTCTCATTCACTCATTAATAGTGGAACTTACGGTTGATATGCACTCAGGAATTATAAACATAATACTTTTATAATAAAACAAGAAACTTCAATTGGGTTCGTTACCAAAAGCCCAATTATATTATATGTGTGCCAACCTGGTTAACTGGGGAATTAACCAGCGTAACACACATGTCTCCTAACATAAATGGCTTCACCCATAGTAAAGGTGTACATAATTGCATAACCACATTGGTAAAGGTGTACATAATTGCATCACCACCTTCCTAACTGTGCATGGTGATGCAAGGCACAGATACACCACATTTCTTGACCTAAAAGCTGCATTTGATATTGCCAATAGACAAGTGATGCTGTACGAACTAACCAAAATGGATATAGGAGGTAGGCTGTTACACTGGATAAGTGGTTACTTAACCAACAAAAGGGCTGCTGCACTGTTTCAGGGTTACAAAAGTGAAGTTAAAGATATGCAACTTGGTACCCCTCAAGGTGGAGTGCTTAGCCCCACTTTGTTCAATGTTCTTATGAATGCATTATTAAATTTAATACCAGACAACCTCAGCAATATCACAATCAGCTATGCTGATGATATTCTTATACATACTGAAACTCATCTTGAAATGCAAACCACCCTGAACCATGTACACGCAGCCTGTGAGAACCTCGGTCTTTTTATCTCCACTGAGAAAACTTAAGTGTTCAAGAAACAAGCTGGTAACCGCAAACGCGGCCCCGCCAAGTTCAAGATAGGTAAAAACACTATTGACTATGTTTCTTCTTTTAAATATCTTGGTGTCTCCGTCCCTTGTACCCTACCTGCCATACAACAGCTAGCCCGCCAATGTACTGACAGACTGAGACCTCTTATAAGTGTAGCGGGGTACAGCCCACATTATGGTGCTAATATTATAATTGTTAAAACAATGTACCTCGGCTATATAAGATCTCTGATAGATTACCACGCACCAGCCCTGGTCATTCGTGACGGGAAAGGCGTTGACAAGCTCAAGGAAATGTAAAAAAAGCCCTCAGAATTATCCTAGGATGTCCCATGAGCACTAAAGTACTTAATATGAGGAAAGAACTAGGTATACCCAGTGTTAAAGATAGAATAATTGAAGTCAACCTCATGATAGCCCTGAGGCTTCTGCGTGGTGATCCTGATAACATTGTTTCCTTAAAATTGCAAGAATGTATGAACCATGGGACTGGTGAGTCTAAATGGATCCAAACTACAGCTACACATATAAAGATGTTTCGATATCACAATACCGACATATCCGCCTAAAAAATTAATTATACAAAGTATTTATCTCCAAAACACTGTCAAAGTGAGAGCTCCTGAACACATACACACTCTACAGACCGATGATAATATCACACAGACCATCTACACTGATGGATCTCTAAACACCGCCTGTGGGAGGGCTGGAAGTGCTATTGTTGTGACTCAACCTGACGGTAATATAATTGAGAAAGGAGGTAGAATTAACAACTGGGCATCCACTCTACAAACTGAATTAGTTGCCATACTCACAGCTATTAAATTCATTGAAACCACTGTTACTGACAGTCTCATCATCACTGACTCTCTATCCTCACTACTTGCCCTTGGTACCCTCGACTCAGGTTGTCACGCTCTTGTCTCTGAAGCCAGACACAAATATGCGTACCTTGTTGGCCGGGGTGTCAGGGTCAAACTGTTGTGGATCCCCTCTCACATAGGCCTCCTAAAACATGACAAAATTGATGCCCTCGCCAAACTCGCGTCTAACAAAGACACAGTTGAATACAATTTGGGTCTGTCAAAAAGAACCCTTAAAACTGTAATTAGGAAAGAACTTATTGATGAATTTGACGCAAGTAGACAAGTGCAAACAGACACTAGTCGATCCATAGTTTACCATGATGAGATGTATCAGGTGAAACATGTATATGGAGCAAGTAACAAGATCACTAGATTACAAGATGTTGTAACCGCTAGATTAAGGTTAGGATACAAGTACCTCTGGTAGTATGGTCCTCAAGCAGATGTGAACAAGACTAAATGTAAAGTGTGTGGCCAGACATATAGCCACACACTTGAACACTACGTCCTCGACTGTGTGAAGATTGAACCTTTTAGGGACAGGTCCAAGCACACTGTGTGAAACGGCACAACACTTCATCTCTAATGGCAAGATAGCCGACATATTAAGATTGTATCCACTTTTTTGCACTTAGTAACTATATCAGTTCTCATGTACAGAACCAAATACACAATGTGCTTGAATACTTCTCACGCAAATGTGAATAACAAAGTGTGAGGCCAGACATACTGCCTCACACGCCTGTACTCACGCATTTGTGAATAAGTTTCCCTTTATGTATAGAACTAAACAAATAATGTTATTGAAATACTGTGTAATATTCAGTGCCATAATATCCTGACAACGGGGGTTAATTATTATGACCCGTTGTAAACTCTACTCTGTAATCCTTTTGCGCTACCGCTCACAGGATGAGTGTGGGGTGCACAATAAAGTGCACACATACATCTGTGTTCGTCTTGATACCCACAAAATGTTCTATACTACTGAAGGTATACACAAACACTTGTTCTCTTAAAAGAAGGTTCGATTCTCGTACGGGAGATATATACAAGGGGACCAAGAAGCTCACTTCCACACCACAAGGACTGGCTGTCTTCACTCTCTCTATGTATTACTGCGCGCTGCATGTACAGATGCCAGCATTCACAAGCTGAATACATAAAGTATAAATATGATAATTTATATACATAACATGGTGCACAATAAATGGGAATATTACATAGAATTAATACATGTTCTGTAATACTTACTATACATAATTAATAAGAGTAATATAAGGGAACACAGCTGAAGGTACTACTTCATGTCCATATCATACAATACACACGTAGACACACACACACACACACACAAACATATACACACAGGTACACACACACATACTACTACTACAACGACGACTACTACTACTACTTTGCTGTCACTCGGTATCGAGTATAACGATCATCCAGCTATGATAAAATTATATGAGTTATTAAGGATGTTACTTTCGTTGGTGAGTTCTGAGCTAACTAGAGAGGCCGATACGAGACCGGCAGAGTCGTCCACAGATGTTGCACGTGTGGAGGGCTACAACTAGTGCGGAAGGGGCGACGGCAGCATCTTCCCGCGCTGGTGCTTGTCTGCCTCGGTATGCAGTTGAGCTAACTCAAAAGTGTTGACACCTTGTGTGGTGCTCTTCCAAGCGTTACGGTGTGGAGTAATCGTCTCCCAGGTGAGCGAGTCGATTTGGCACTTTTTCAAGTTTGTCTTAAGACTATTGTAGGGGTATCGAGATATTAAAGTTGTCTAGCACTCAGGATGGAAGGAAACTCTAATGTGGTTTTCTTGTATAATATATAAGTTATATGATAGACAGTCTGGTGCTGGAGGTGCTGTGTGGTGAGGGGCTGCTTGGTAGAGACGTGCGGTGAGTAGCTTGTCGAAGGAGGTATGTGTGCAGGAGCTCCGTTAGAGAAGATGTTGCCTGTTGCTGGCCTCCTGGTTGAATGAAATGTTAACAGTGTGGAGCTTGCTGGAGGAGATGTTGCTTGTTCAAGAAGATTGGTCAGAATGCATCTCAATGGAGAGACAGAGCTTATATACACCCAGCAGCGGCTATGAGTCATGGTGGAAAAACCGAGAAGTAGCCGGTGACTAGTTCCGTTGCTAGGATACGGCGGGCAATGGAATGCGGATACGCTTGGTTGCTAGGGAAGGCGGTAACAGGTGGTGCGTGGCAGCTTGTAGGGGAGACGTCCACTACAATACTCCCCCTCCCCTCCCGGCGCGGCGGGAGGCTGGATGTTGTCCGGGTTGTGTCCCACACATAACACATACCGGGCAGGTGTATGTACGACTCGACCGCTACGTGTAACAACTCCGTCCAGTGACACAAAACCTGTGGGAGAATTAGGAGGAGAAAGAGGGTTTGGGATTAGAGGAGGTTGTACAAGCAATGGTTGTTGTGCTCCTGCTGCTGCAGGGGCTGCGTCAGGAGGAGGGTCCATGGCAGGAGCAGGTTCAGGTTCTATGACAGGAGGAGGGTCTATGACAGGAGCAGGTTCTATGATAGGAGGGAGGCTTACTACAGGTTCAGGTTCTATGACAGGAGCAGGTTGTACATGAGGGTGAAAAGAGGGTGCCCAGAAATGTCGTGGGCGTGGTGTTGCTGCCGGTGGTAACTGCGGGTGGACTGGTGCAGGCGTAGTTTGTTGATGGTGCTGCTGGGCTGGGGGCCCGACGGGTAAGGCGGCCGGTTTGACTCTGTCTATGCTGACGGTGTCATGTCTGCCATTCCGGATAATTGTCAGGAACTTTGCAGAACGGGTAACCACCTGGAAGGGTCCATCGTAGGGGCGTTGTAATGGGTTGCGGTGAGCATCATGCCTGACGAAAACATACTCGGCTGTGAGTAGTGCAGGAGGGATGTGTTCAGGGCGCCGAGTAGGCTGGCGTGGAGCAGTAGCTCTGAATGCAGAAACTGCCTGTCGTAGCTTTTGGAGTAAGTCGTGACGAACGGCTGGAGTGGCCTGATTGGGATCAGGAGGGAGTGAGAAATCCCCGGGTAGCCGAAGGGGCTCGCCTAGTGTCAGATCTGCTGGGCTACAGCCCATATCCTCCTTGTGTGACGCACGGATGCCGAGGAGCACTAAGGGAAGCGCATCAGTCCAGCTGTAAGGGTCGTGCTGTGCCTTGAGTGCGTCCTTCAGCTGCCGGTGAAAACGTTCTACCATGCCGTTGGCTTGAGGGTGGTATGCTGTAGTGCGTTGTCTAGACGTGCCGAGGAACTGTAGGAGGTGCTGCCAGAGTTGTGACTCAAACTGTACTCCTCGGTCAGTGATTACGGTAGCGGGGGGGCCAAAACGGGAAACCCAACCGGACATGAAGGCGCGGACAGTAGTCTCTGCTGTAGCGTTGGGCATGGGAATTGCTTCTGTCCACCTGGTGAAACGGTCGATGCAGGTGAAGATGTAGGTGCTACCGTAGGATGATGGAAGAGGTCCCACGATGTCGAGGTGTACTACTTGAAAACGTCCTTTGGGAATAGGAAAGGCTTGTAAGGGGGCCCGTATGTGACGATGTATTTTGGAGGACTGGCAGGCTAGGCACTGGGCAGCCCATTTCTTAGTATCAGACTTGATGCCGGGCCAGACGACACGTTGCGTGAGGAGGCGCTGGGAGGCCCGCACACCCGGGTGGCTGAGACCATGGATGCGGTCGAAAACAGCGCGGCGGTGGACGTGAGGCACGAACGGTCTAGGCTGTCCACAGGATACGTCGCACCACAATTTTATCTTTGTGCCAGGAACAGGGAGTTCTTGGAGTATGAGGCCTGAGGGGGATGTCTTGTAAGCTGCCAGGTCTTCGTCTTTCTCTTGAGCCGCGGCTAGCTGCCCATAATCAATGGGTGGAGATGAGGGAAGAATGGTGGATATACAACGAGAGAGGGCGTCGGCGATCTCGTTGTGGCTGCCTTTAATGTGTTGGACGTCGCTGGAGAACTCCGAGATGTAAGCCAAGTGGCGCAGGACACGAGGTGTATGTGACTGGGAAGCTGAAGCGAAAGCGTGGACGAGGGGCTTGTGATCAGTGAAGATGGTGAACTGACGGGCCTCGAGGAAGTGTTGGAAATGTCTGACAGCCAAGTATATGGCCAGGAGTTCTCGATCAAAAGCGCTGTACTTGAGGTGTGGTGGTTGAAGCCGTTGTGAGAAGAAAGCAACGGGCATGAAAGTTCCGTTGATCTCCTGCTGTAAGACGGCGCCCACTGCAGTAGAAGAAGCGTCTGTTGTGAGAGTGGTCCGGGCGTTAGGTGCGGGGTGGGCCAGGAGGGTGAGGCGTGTGATGTGCTGTTTGATAGTGGTGAATGCCGTAGTAGCCTCTTGAGTCCACATGAGAGACTTGTGAGACTTCTTTGGGCGTCCCTTGAGAAGGTCGTGTAGGGGGGCTAGGACGGTGGCAGCTTTGTCAATGAAGCGGTGGTAGTAGTTGACTAAACCCAGGAACTCCCGGAGTTTCTTCGCCGTTTCAGGTTTGGGGAACTCCCTAATCGCGGTTATCTTCTGTGGTAGGGGTTGTATGCCACTGGGCGAGACTCTGTGACCGAGGAAATCGATGGCCGAGGTTCCAAAGACGCACTTAGCAGGATGAACTTTCATGTTGTTGTTCTGCAGGCGTTGGAGAAGGAGTTGTAGGTGGTGGTGGTGCTCGGCAGGCGTCGAAGATGCGACGAGGATGTCGTCAATGTAGACGGTGACAAAATCGAGGTCGCGAAGCATATGGTCCATGAACCTCTGGAAAGTCTGTGCTGCATTGCGTAAGCCAAAACTCATGAAAGTGTACTCGAAGAGTCCGAACGGAGTGGTGATGGCTGTCTTCTGGGTATCTGCCGGTGCTACTGGGATCTGGTGGAAGGCACGCTCCAAGTCGATCTTCGAGAAGATAGTCTTGCCATGAAGTTTGTGGTGAAAGTCCTGGACATGCGGAATAGGGTACCTGTCAGGTTTGGTGACGAGATTCAGGGCTCTGTAGTCGCCACACACCCTCCACTCGCCGGGTGTTTGCTTAGGAACCATGTGAAGAGGCGATGCCCAGGGACTCCTTGAAGGGCGAATGATGCCGTCTTGCAGTAGTTTGTTGAATTCTGCTTTGGCTGTGTACAGGAGCTCAGGGCGCAGGCGGCGAGGGCGTGAAAAGACAGGTGGTCCTTTGGTTTCGATGTGGTGGAAAATTCCCGACGTAGGTGGTGGGGGTAGGGAGACTCGGGGTGAGAAAAGCTCCTTGAATTCGTCGAGCAGGGAGGAGAACTCGTTGGAAGGCGCAAGACAGGTGATAGCGTCCGTGTGTCTGGCACGAGAACCCTGGATCTTGCGTGCTGTAGGCTCATGAATGAGGCATAGATGACTTGGTTTGACGCCGAGCTTGTGGAAGGTGAGGAAGTCGAAACCAAGGATGGGTTGAGACACGTCTGCTATCACGAATAACCAACGCAGAGTCTTGGGCAGACCGAGGTCTAAGGCGAGGGTGCGTACGCCGTAGGAGGCGATGGAGGTACCGTTGGCAGCGAACAGGTCATACGAGGGTTGCTTTGACTTGTCTCGTAGTGAGGGAGGGATGAGGCTGACCGATGAACCGGTGTCGATGAGAAACTTCTTGCCGGAGGTGCGGTCGGTGACGCGCAGTAATGAGACGCCTGGAGGGACGGAGGCTGAGGCGTCTACCAGCCTTCGGTGTTGCCGTTTCCCGAATAGGTGCAATAGGGCTCACAGTTTCGAGCATAGCGGCCGAAAGTCTGGTGATACCAGCAGAGGGTAAATTTGTTGTGCTGGGGGTTGGCTGCTGTGTGTCGGAACTTGTAGGGCGTAGTATGTGAGTCAGGAACCGGCGCAGCAGCGGGTATGGAGGAGCAGAACTGCTCAACAGTGTCCATCCTGCGGTTCAAAATTTGCAACAGGTCCTTGATGTCTTGTGAGGAATTGCTCGGCCGAGGGGCGTTGACCCGGCTTACAAGTTCGATGGTAGGTACTGGTGTGACCGTGGCGGCAAGGGGTGCAGCAGCGCATTCGTTAAAAATTCTATCTGCCGCGGTTGCATATAGTTCCGGTGTCGTAGAGTAATCTACTGCGGACAGGATGTTGCGTACTTCTGTGGGTAGCTTTTGTGCGTGAAGCTGGCGCAGGATAGAGTCGGGGAGTCTGTCTGTGTGACGGGAGTTCAGCCGACACATCTCCTCCCAGAGACGTCCCGGGGTTGAGTTCCCGAGGGAGGTAGAGGATAGATCTTGCAGGAGATTGGGGCTGGTCTGTTGATAACACGTCTTCAAGGCAGCCCGCAGGGTAGCGAATTTGTTGTGATCTGGAGGGTTGGAAATGGTTTGTGAGACCCGCGTGGCCACTTCCGTGGGTAAGGCACAAAGCAGGGCGCAATACTTTTGTTCGTCGGTCGCTCGTGAGCCGGCGAGGGCTGCTTCCACATGGTCAAGCCAGTCCTCGACGTTGTGGTTGAAAATCGGCAGAGAGATCCGTCCGTCCTCCATCCTGTGTGAGTGCTTATCTCCGGGAGTCACCATTGTAGGGGTATCGAGATATTAAAGTTGTCTAGCACTCAGGATGGAAGGAAACTCTAATGTGGTTTTCTTGTATAATATATAAGTTATATGATAGACAGTCTGGTGCTGGAGGTGCTGTGTGGTGAGGGGCTGCTTGGTAGAGACGTGCGGTGAGTAGCTTGTCGAAGGAGGTATGTGTGCAGGAGCTCCGTTAGAGAAGATGTTGCCTGTTGCTGGCCTCCTGGTTGAATGAAATGTTAACAGTGTGGAGCTTGCTGGAGGAGATGTTGCTTGTTCAAGAAGATTGGTCAGAATGCATCTCAATGGAGAGACAGAGCTTATATACACCCAGCAGCGGCTATGAGTCATGGTGGAAAAACCCGAGAAGTAGCCGGTGACTAGTTCCGTTGCTAGGATACGGCGGGCAATGGAATGCGGATACGCTTGGTTGCTAGGGAAGGCGGTAACAGGTGGTGCGTGGCAGCTTGTAGGGGAGACGTCCACTACACTATCCTCATACTTTTTCAGTTGCCAGCCAGCGTTACATTTACTATTTGTTAGGTGATTGTAAAGTAGCTGTTTTGGACGTCTACTGTCGTCCATGTGGGTCACATGGCAAGTCCAATGTAGTTGTTCATGGATAATGGTAGCCTCGATGCTCCTACAGTACAGTTGGTGTCAGCGAGAATACTGGAATTTGTTCTCGTCTTCCCAGCGAACTCGGAGGATGGAACGTAGACTACGTTGATGAAAGTTTTCGAGGGCCTTGAAGTGCCTCCTGTATGCGACCCATGTTTCGTGTCTTCAGCTCCCTACAGCTGAAGACACGGGGACACAGTCTGCCAAAGGCGTGAGATGCACATCTGATCCGATGTTGAATCTCTTCATCGATGTCCGAGAGGGTAGTATCGTTAAGCTGGATGGATGGTGGAGGTGTGGCTGAACCAGGGGCAGGCTGAAAGAGAATCCGAGTCTTACTTACATTCACCTCATGGCCGAAGTGTGCATACGCATCTGCATAGGTGTTTAGGATCTCCTGTAGGTCACGTTCAGTGTGACCAACAAGACAGATAATCTGCATACTCAAGTTCGGTAATAGAAGCTGCTGACACCTTTGCTCCAGCCTGGAGTCGTCTTATGTTGAAAAGACCCTTCATCCAGTACTGGATGTCCACCCCATTTGGAGGGAGGAAGAACTCAGACTGGGTGCCATTGTGCAGGACACTGCTGTTCATGCTATCGTAGAGTTGCCTCACAATGGCAATGAATTTTGGTGGGCAGGGAAAACACCTGAGGGTCCGCCAGAGGGCTTCCCTGTCGACCGAGTCGAAGGCCTTGGTAAGGTCGATGAAGGCCATGTACAAATCACGACACTGTTCTCTGCACTTTTCCTGTATCTGGCAGGCAGCAAAGATCATGTCAGTGGTGCCATGTGATGGTCTAAGGCCACATTGAGATTCTGGGAGGAGTTTTTCCGCCTCAGGAAGAAGTCTGTTGAGGAGGACTCAGGCCTGCTTCGGAGAGCAGTGAGATCCCGCGGTAGTTGCCACAATCTGACCGGTCTCCTTTGTTCTCATAAATATTGATGATGGAGGCATCTTTAAGAGCTTGGGGGATTTCCTCCTTTTCCCATATATTCTCCAGGAGAGAGTGGCGACGGCTGGCAAGCAGAGGTCCTCCTGCTTCAAACACCTCGGCTGGGATTCCATCAGGCCCTGTGGCTTTGTTATTTTTCATCTGTTTGATGGCAATAGCTACCTCATCCAATGATGGAGGATACCTGAGGTGGGTCAGCTCTGGATGCTGAGGGACCTGCTGGATAGTCAGGATATCCTCCAGAGCTGAAGGATGCCTTTTTCGTCTTTGATTAGGGAATTACCGCCGCATGGGAAGAGGGGGGATGCAGAATGAGTGGAATTGAAAAAAATCACGAATATTGCGTTGAACTGCAAGTTTTTACGTTTTACATGCTTTATTTTTAAATCATTTGTTGGGTTGTTTTTCAGCCCATGTTCGAGCTGTTTTCTAAAAGCATGTGGTACCGCTGACTCCTCCAGAAGCTTGGTGTTAAAACTTCTACTGGAGGCTTGCTGCCTTTGCCGTTTTGGGGCGACATGAAGTGAGAGCTAGGCTCTGAGGGTACATGAGAACATAAGAACATAAGGAGTCTGCAATAGGCCAGTTGGCTTGTACATGGCAGCTGCTGTCGAGAGTTACTACCACTCTCTATCATCCATGAATCTATCCAGCCTCCTTTTGAAACCATCCAGCATTCCAGCACTTACTACAAAGTTGCTAAGCATGTTCCACTCGTCCACCATCCTATTTGTGAACCAGTTCCTTCCTATGTCCCTCCTAAATCTAAACTTATCCAACTTAAATCCGTTGCTCCGAGTCCTATCCTGCTCGGATATTATAAGAACTTTATCTATATCCCCTTTATTGATTCCATTCACCCACTTAAATACTTCTATCATATCTCCCCCGCACTCTTCGTCTTTCTAGGGAATGCAAGTTAAGTTTCTTTAACCTATCCTGATATGGAAGGTTTCTAAGTCCCGGAATCATTTTCGTCATTCTTCGCTGCACCAACTCTAGTGAATTGATATCCATTCTATAATAAGGGCACCAGAACTGAACCGCATAATCGAGGTGCGGCCTGACTAGCGCAAGATATAGTTGCAATAAGACCTCTGCACTCTTGTTACTTACACTTCTAGATATAAAACCCAATACTCTGTTTGCCTTATTTCGAACATTAACGCACTGTTTTCTAGGCCGTAGGTCCAGGCTTACAAGTACCCCTAGGTCTCTTTCACAAGTCGACTTCTCTAGGTTGATGTTGTTTAGGCTGTATACATTGGCAGTATTTGTTCTTCCAATATTAAGTACGCTGCACTTGCTGGTGTGGAATTTCATTTGCCATTTTTTAGGCCACCCCTGCAGTTTATTTAGATCCTCCTGTAATGCATTTGCATCCTGCCCTGAATTAATCTGCTTCCCTATTTTGGTGTCATCGGCAAACTTGCTTATGTCACTGCTGATCCCAGTATCTAGATCGTTTATGTAGATTATGAACAAGAGTGGGCCTAGTACTGACCCCTGGGGAACCCCACTGGTTACACGGCCCTACTCAGATTTAACACCATCTACGCTGACCCTCTGCATTCTATCGGTGAGCCATGATTTTATCCAATTTAAAACTTTCCCCTCGATACCATGAGCCTTAATTTTTCTCAGAAGCCTCTGATGCGGTACTGTCAAATGCTTTGCTAAAGTCTAAGTAAATAACATCGTAATTTTCGTCATTATGTACTACCTCGAAGACTTTCCTAAAAAACGTCAGCAGATTTGTTAGACAAGATTTTCCCTTTGTAAACCCATGTTGAGAGTCGTAGATTAATTTGCTTTTCTCAAAATGCGATCGGATGCTATCTGCTATAATTGATTCAAGAAATTTCCCCACCACTAACGTCAATCTGATCGGCCGGTAATTTGAAGCTGATGCTCTGTCTCCCTCTTTGAATATGGGTACTACATTTGCCTGTTCCACAAGTCTGGCACAACTCCCGTGTCTAATGATTTTGTAAATAAATTTACGAGGGGTCCGCTAATCTATTCCCTACACTCTTTCAAGACTTGAGGGAAAATTTCATCCGGCCCTGGGGGTTTTGTTTTCCTCAGTTTATTTATCCTCTTACGAACATCCTCTTTTCTGATGGTGATATTCTTTAATTTCTCTTCTTCCCTTCCCCTAAATATCAGTTCCACCTCTGGAATTTCCTCGCGAATTTCTTCTGTGAAAACTGATAAGAAGTAGCTGTTCAATGCTTTGCTTATTTCTTCACTGCCATTTACCACTTCTCCCCTCCCTGACTTTAATGGCCCAACTTTGTCCTTGACCTTTGTTCTATATACCTGGAAAAATCCCTTGGGATTCGCCTTGGATTCTCTTGCTATTTTGATTTCGTAGTCCCTCTTTGCTTTCCTTACATTTTTCTTAACATTCCTATATAGTTCATTATACCTATTTCTGAGCTGCTCCTCCCCTCCCATTAATTTCTTATTGCTTTCTTTATTCCTATGTCATGTTTAAGTTTTCTGGTCATCCACCTTGGCTCATTCTTATTTGACCTAATTTTTCTGTATGGTATATTTTGTTTTGGGCTTTATGTAGTATACTTGTGAAAATATTATAGTCATGATCAATTGTTGTGTCATCTATGACCTCACCCCTTCCTACTGGGGACTGATGTGACTGTTCCCAGGTGGCCTCACCTAGGTACCTTCTTAACCCCTGATAATCCACCAGCCGAAAGTTTGGGACTCTGACCATATTTTCATTGTTTTTCGTTTCCCAATTTAGGGTGAACCTGATTTTTCTGTGATCACTGTTACCTAGTTCTTCCCCTACTGTGATATCTCTGATAATATTTTTTTATTTCTTAATACTAGGTCTAATAGATTGTCACCTCTAGTAGGTTCTGTAATTAGTTGTTTAAAAAAATTGGCATGTACTGCATCTAGGAAGTCTTCAGATTCTTAGTCACCTACAATGTTGTCCCAGTCAATATTTTTGAAGTTGAAATCCCCCATAATGCACAGGTTGTTATATTTTGCTGCCCTACTCATTTCCTGCCATATGGGTTGAGCTGCTTCTTCCCCAAGACTTGGGGGCCTGTAAATCACTCCCATAATTAGTTTTTCTCTTCCTTCCGTGATTTCTACCCATACAGACTCGGTTCCTATTTCACCCTTTATTGAATTATTAATACAACACACACAGGTACACACACATATACATGTACACACACACACAAAGGTACACAAACAAACACACACACACAGGAAGACAAACACAGGTACAAACACACAGGTACACACATGTAGGTACACACACACACACACTCCTCACAGGTGGAAGTACGTGGATGACTGCACTGTGGGGGTTTCAGTGGACAACACCGCACCAGACTACTCATCGCTCCAAGGCACCCTGGACAGGCTACAGGCATGGACTACGGAGAACAAGGTCACCATCAACCACACCAAAACCGTAGTCATGCACATCAATACCGCCACCACTCCAGTGCAAGCCCCAGCAGTCACAGTGGGTGCCCATCCTCTCCAGCTGGTGCAGTCTGCCAAACTCCTGGGTGTAACTATAGACAACAAACTTGACTGGAAGGCCCATGTAAATAACACAGTCAAGGTAGCCTGATACCGTCTCTACATGCTACGAAGACTTAGGTCACTTGGGACACCCACGTCAGAGCTGAGGACCATCTACAACGCCTTTATTCTCCCCAAACTAACGTATGCGTCACCAGCCTGGTCGTCTTCTCTCAACTCCACCCAACAACGTCAGCTAGAGAAGGTACAGAAAAGGGCCTGCAGAATCATGCTCGGCGCAGAATACTCCGGCTACACCAACGCTCTCTCCACCCTGGAAATGCCATCCCTCAGTGACCTCCACCACCAAGCACTGGAAAGGTTTGGCCGTGGACTACTGCACCACCCTCGCCACCTCCTGCAGCCCCCCACCCAACTTGCGCAGTCCGCCACTACAACAAAATACAGCCCATAAGAGCCCGCACCGATAGATATAAGAACAGCACCATCCCATTTATTGTTAAAATAATAAACAACCCCTGATTTATGTACTGTACAGCCCTGTAAATGTATTCAAAGCATATTATATCATTATGTCTAAATCAAATGTAAGTCTGTATATTTTCAGCCACCGGCTGCAACTCTATTAATAAACCGTTTATTATTATTATTATTATTATTATTATTACACACACACACACACACACACACACACACAAAGCTGAGCTAAAACAGGTGACAAGTAAACAGTACGATGGAGACTACTGTAATACCAATGGCCTTCCATACATCACTGGCTATGAACAATAAACAAATAAAATATAAATAGATCAGAGAGCTACATTAGATGGTAATAATAAGCCAGCAGTCGAAACAAGGTTAACACTAAACACAAGAACATCTCCCTGGTATTGCAGCAACTCAGTATTTCCTCATCTGTGAACTTGCTACCAAACTCATAGAGACTCTCTGTGTGTACACCCTGCCTGGCCGGGCCCACTCAGCCTTAACCAACTTCTTTATCTTTGCACTATTTCCCTCTTATAATAACGCCCTCAGTCAAGGCAGAACCTGACTCGCATTCCCTTAAAAGACCAACTTTTTTCTGACATTGCAACGCGCGGTAGATGTGTAAAACAAGTAAAGGCGCCTGACAAACACGTTTATCCTGGTCGGCCACAGAATGAACGAGCTGGGTCCCACCATTCAGCCTTAATTATCATCCAGCCATGCAAAGTTAATTCCTACCAACTTGACGTAATGTCTTTAAGTCAACATATAACATTGGAAGAAGGGCAAATGACAGTGTTTGAGAGAGGACGTCTTGGGTACACTGACGTCCGAATAATAAAGGGGGGGGGGGATTACAAGGTCTTTGTCTGGTCGGCTTACAGGCGATTTTCCCCTTAACCGTAATGTACAACAAGTGTCATAATCGGTCGACGTGGGTTATACTTCACTTGTAATGTTAGAATGATGATCTGTTTTACATATCATCGCCGGTTACACTATCATTTCCTTGTTTCCTTCTTTGTATTGAAAAAATGAAGTCAGATCGACGCACGACCAGTCATTCCAACATTAAATATCCATAACTTCTTTCTTCGAAATTAAATGAAAATAACAAATATGATATTATATTCAGCAAATATCCTGAAAAAAATATATACAAGGGCAAGCAAATAGTTCTCTGAAACACACACACACTCGGGTTTCATAAGGCAATTGGGAATCAGAACAGAATCGTGTGCAATTCTGGTGAAAATAGCGTCAGTGTGTGTCTGTAACTTGGCCATACTAGAGCTATGGTGACTAACTTGACCATAATAGAACTATATAGTGACTAACTTGGCCATAATAGAACTATATAGTGACTAACTTGACCATAATAGAACTATATAGTGACTAACTTGGCCATACTAGAGCTATAGTGACTAACTTGGCCATAATAGAACTATATAGTGACTAACTTGACCATAATAGAACTATATAGTGACTAACTTGGCCATACTAGAACTATAGTGACTAGACTAACTTGACCATAATAGAACTATATAGTGACTAACTTGACCATACTAGAGCTACATAGTGACTAACTTGGCCATAATAGAACTATATAGTGACTAACTTGACCATAATAGAACTATATAGTGACTAACTTGACCATAATAGAACTATATAGTGACTAACTTGACCATAATAGAACTATATAGTGACTAACTTGGCCATACTAGAACTATATAGTGACTAACTTGGCCATACTAGAGCTATAGTGACTAACTTGACCATAATAGAACTATATAGTGACTAACTTGGCCATAATAGAACTACATAGTGACTAACTTGGCCATACTAGAGCTATAGTGACTAACTTGACCATAATAGAACTATATAGTGACTAACTCGGCCATAATAGAACTATATAGTGACTAACTTGACCATAATAGAACTATATAGTGACTAACTTGACCATAATAGAACTATATAGTGACTAACTTGACCATAATAGAACTATATAGTGACTAACTTGGCCAAACTAGAGCTATATAGTGACTAACTTGGCCAAACTAGAGCTATATAGTGACTAACTTGGCCAAACTAGAGCTACATAGTGACTAACTTGGCCATACTAGAGCTATATAGTGACTAACTTGGCCATACTAGATCTATATAGTGACCAATTTTGCTGCCATAGAAGCGTCAACAAACTTTTCTGTAATGATGGTTCATTGAGGTTTGGTTGGTCATGTTGCTTGCTGTTCATGTTGTGTGATGCTGTACTTGTGTGTGTTGGTTCTTTTTGTCTGTTATTATTATTATTATTATTATTAATTTCAGTATCATTATTATTATTGTGTTTTGGTTGTTTTCTGTCCCATGCTGCAGTTATTTGGGGTAAATTTAAAGAAATTTTCGTGTATATGTTGATGATATTGATGAATTAATTATGTAAGAATATTCTAGAATGTATTGCATTATTTTTGTTCTGATTTACCTCATATTGTAACCCTATATCATTCTAGAATTCTCCAGGCGGGGTCCGAGCCGACCTTCCGCGTCTGGACATCGCTAGAATTTTCTAGGCGTCTGACGAACCGTATACAAGCTGGCGCGGGTTGCACCAGAATACTCACCCAGCAAATGTAATATGGGAAAAATTCATCAGGAACAGGATCCCATATTAAATGAGGAAAACAACAACACACCGCACAGATGGCGGCCTAGAAGCATAAAAACTGACAACGAAGAACCAGAGCCTCTATAAACACAATAAAAAAGAACCAAAAGATGGGAACAACTCTCCAGTCACACAAGGACCTGGAGGGACCCTACTAACAAACAAAGACCTCAAAAGATCACTGTAAGGGCCTGGGACTTAGGGATAGAAATCCCTTACCAGCCTTATAAAAGGAAAGTCAAGAACCATGGTTTTCCGAGGAATAACAGACAACCGTTCGAGATTGATATCTCTTTACTATAAGAATATAACACAAAGCTCTGACACCACTCAACAAACATGAAATAACAATTACGGGAGTCAAACAATTATGAGAATCAACAATTGTTGGAATCAAACAATTAATGGAAGTCCAACAATTAATGGAATCAAACAATTAATAGAATCAAACAATTAAGGGAATCAAACAATTAATAGAATCAAACAATTAAGGGAATCAAACAATTAATGGAATCAAATAATTAATAGAATCAAACAATTAAGGGAAGTCAACAATGAACAGGTATTTCCTACGGCAGCGGCCCTGGGGAAGGTTCTGGAACGCAGTGATCCACTTTCAGGGGAAGGTCCATTCAGCTCCACACTCGAGCCGTGGCGATGTCTTGCTGGCGCAGGAGAAACACCGGGGCACAGACGGGGGAGATGAACTGGCGGTCGTGGCAGCCGCGGCAGTGGTTGGGGTAGGTGTCCAGAGATTGACAGTCGATAGGTGAAGGTCTGGGGAAACAGCCCATGAGTCCAGAGCCTTTGATGAGAACACCACCAGAATTTGGAAGAGCAGCGGGGAAGTGCGACTGGTTGGCTAACTGGGTAATGTCTGCCGGTGTCACGAGTCAACAGCGACCTTCTCACCTCCGTCTAACCCTCCCCCCCCCCCCCTAGTGGGGGTCGCGAACCAGTAAACGAGCGTCGGACAACCCTCCTGCTCGTTGCTGCCCTTACAATCACAAACACCCACAATAAAAACTAGAAAGGAAAAAGATGGGGATCATCCCTCCAGTGCCACAAGGACCTGGAGGGACCCCCCCCCTTAACATAATATGCCCCAAGAAAACATCAAATAACTTAGCTTAGCTTTGAAAAAAAAAGTAGCTATAGGGCAGGAGGTGGGCGCCTCGAACTGGTTAACTACGTTACCGATAAGGGCAAATGGTTTCAGTCTCAATAAACAAGAATTTACAGATGCCATTGCTCTAAGGCACGGTAGGCCAGTAGAAGGTTTGTCCTCCCAATGCCTGTGTAGCTCCTCCTATGACGTCGATCACGCCATGGTGCGCAAGAAAGGGGGCTTCATATGCATGAGGCATGACGAAGTAAGGGATCTCACAGCAAATATGTTGAAGGAAATCTGTCGTGATGTCAGGGTAGAACCGACCCTCCTTCCATTGGATGGTGTGAATTTCCAACATAGGACTTCAAACACATCCAACGAAACCCGTGTTGACGTCAGTGCTCGAGGATTCTGGACGCGGGGACAGCGAGCCTTCTTCGACATCAGGATTTTTTACCTCATGGCAGCATGTCACCGTAACTTAGCTCTCGTTGCTGCATACAGGAGGAACGAGAACGACAAGATAAGGGAATACAGGGAGAGAATTCAGAACGTTGATCAAGGCAGCTTCACTCCTCTAGCGTTCACAACCTCTGGTGGGATGGGACCAAGTGCAAGATGCTTCTACGCCAGACTCGCGGAGGTGCTAACCGAACAGAAGCAGCAGCCCAGAAGTTATGTTACAGCCTGGATGAGATGTCGACTGTCCTTCTCTCTCCTTAGGTCTGCCTTACTCTGCCTCAGGGGAACTAGAGAATCGGCCCCAAAGCTGACAACGGTTGCAGATATTGACTATGAGGCAACAGTCACCGAATGCCGCATAGATCTGCGGCTCAACTAACAGAACACAGCTAGGGTAGCTACTTATGTATTTGGATATTTAATTTTAAGGTAATAAAATGGCGGCGAAGGTGTGGCTATTGGGTGAGGATGGAGGCCACGTTTTCGTAGTAGTAGTGTTGTTGCTGTTGTTGTAGCACACATAAAACTCTAAAATAAAGTCAGAAAGCAAGACTTAACTTATGCTGTTAATACCAAGAGTAGTATTCACATTATACCACCATACAGACAATACATCGATACTATACAACACAAAAGGGGTAACAGACTCACTGATGCCATTGATGCTAATTGTCACCACCAAATACTAGTATTTTTGTGAGTGAGTGACCTTCATCTTTCTACTTGACCTTGGCACCCCTGAGGGCGATATAGCCTACACCGCACATACTATATGTATGTATAGTATGTATGTTGTATGTATACCATGTATGTACTCTATATATACACACATTACTTCTCTAGTCAGTAGCGTGTGGCAATGCCCCTGTTTCATGTCACCACACGCTTAGATAAATGTGCCTGGCGACATCTGGAAGCTGCTAATGTACCACTTACCACATGTCACCTGAGAGGTCAGAGAGAGGTCAGTTGACCCCTAGAGGAGTGTAAGGACTACCGGCGCTTGTAAGCGCCCATGTATATTTCCGTTTATAAGAACCTACAGAACTCTTCAGGTGTTTATGTTCGCTCCTGTAGTTAGAGCCAAGTACCCCGAACATCTCCACCATATGTATACATCCTGTCACTTGTTCATCCTGGAGGCACGGAGAGTCAACACAGTCGGTTGAGGTAACGATCTACATACATAAGTATACATGTGTGTGTACACTTAAACATGCAGCAGACTAACACTCAGGTGTCATCTTGTTCTGTACATCGCTGGCTTCAAATCCCACAAACTACCGGTTAGTTATGTGTTAAAAGTACTTATCAACGTGCAATTAATACGAGGCGTTGTATATCACAGTATTATGTTGTAACGATACATAGCGATCACCAGACCTACAATCACCAGCTACTGTACACTCAGTACCTATCACAGTTTTAACGTCACAAACATTGCAGAAGCAATATACAGTACTGTACATTTTCATGTAATTTCTACTGCAGAATTTTCACAGTTTAGTAAAAATATAAGAATGTAAAGGTAAACAAAAACAAAACTTTCGTGCTTATACACAGTTATAAAGTTTTACAACACTTACTGAAGTAGAGTGACAACAGGGCAAGTCGGTCAACAATACACTTCAGGTTCACTGTTGTAGGAGCACAGATGAGTCCTGTTTATGGTCTAACTGAGAGCACAGCCTTACTTTACTGTACTTGTTGAGCCGTAGTGTTCCAATCATCAACAGTGTTGGGCGGCAACTTCGGCAAGAGCTTAGCTTTACCATTAGAAATAAGGCCCGCTAATAAGGGTTTCCTATTACAACTCACAAATTCTACTGGGTAGGTTCGGTGAGGTTATACTGAAGCCTAGTAGGATTATATACAGTAGACCCACCGCCGCCTGGCTAAGTTAGTGCACCACATACTATTTTTAATAAAACATCTCCATCGTAAACACACACGGATTATTTTATTCTTAGAAAAAAATAACATCGTATCTTATAGTTCTTATTAAAATCGTACTGGGAAAAAACAAATGTAGCGTATTATAAACCTTACGTCATCAAGACCAGCTGGGAGACGTCAACAAAGCGCTGAGGATTACCACATAAGCGCTGCGCCAGTCATCGATATTTTTATCCTTTCAACAGAGGGCGCCACCGAGCCTTAATTATGCTAATGACTCGATTGGCGTATCGCGTGGTTAAATCCACCCAAATGTTGACGACACATAATAATTGAGCCACCAAATTATTGAAGACTAGCAATATTTCTTAGTCAGATAAACTTACAGCTGTCATCCTTTACATTTATCTCCAGCTGTCATTAATAAAGATGAAAAATAACGTTTGGAAAGAATCTTCCTCTAAATCAATATAAACTTACCTTATTCCCAGCAGATCTTCTGAGAATATTATTAGCATGACAATAATTACAGAGTTATGATGAAAGTTAATTGATGTGGGATACCATAACTCACGCTTATTAGGGGAGACGGTGTATCGGGTGGCCTACATCCAGGGGCGACTGATGAATGGGGATGGACACACACACACGGATACTAACCTAGAATATAATGTATTTTGTTTTGTTTTAACCTCGTTCTGCCAGGAAAAATGTGGGCCTGATTTTGGCAGCTGTAACCTTAGCATGTTTATACTTTACACCATACATATGATTGACCTTGAACAGCACTAAACATTACTTGCTTATGGCTGAAGTGTTGAGTCAACCACCATGTGTGTGTGTGTGTGTGTGTGTGTAAGAGATCGCCGAGATGTCCTCATCACCCGAGCCATGCGTGGCTCAGACCACTGTGACACTGATCATCGGCTCGTCAGAGCCAAGCTCTCACTTCACGTCGCCCCAAAACGGCGAAGGTATCAAGCCTCCCAAAAAGTTTTAACACTAAGTGTCTGGAGGAACCAGAGGTAGCACAAGGTTTCAGAGAGCAGCTCGAACATGGACTTATAAACAACCTGACAACAAACAACCCAAATCCCAGTGCCGAATGGGGTGTTATCGACACTGTCAAGACAAAAACCTGGAGAGAGACCCTCGGCCAGATCAAAAGAATGCACCAGGGCTAGTTTGAGGAAAATGACCCGGCAATCAAAGAACTCAACGAAGATAAACGTGCTGCTTTTACTGACTGGCAGAGCAACCCTCAGTCTCGGACCAAAGCTGACACCTTCCGCAAGAAGAAAGCGACGGCCCAGCGTGAAGTTCATAATCTAAAGAATGACTGGTTTAAAAATAAAGCATGTGAAACAAAAAAAAAAAACTTGCAGATCAACACAAGATGCGCGAATTTTTCAATTCCACTAACCAAAACACAGTTGTGGATGTCCTGACTACCCAGCAGGTCCCTCGGCATCCAGAGCTGACCCACCTCAGCTATCCTCTATCCCGGAAGAGGTAGCTACTGCCATCAAACAGATGAAAAAAAAAACAAAGCCTCAGGGCCTGATGGAATCCCAGCCGAAGTGTATAAAGCAGGAGGACCTCTGCTTGCCAGCCGTCGCCACTCTCTCCTGGAGAATATGTGGGAAGAGGAGGAAATCCCCCAAGCTCTTAAAGATGCCTCCATCATCAATATTTATGAGAACAAAGGAGACCGGTCAGATTGTGGCAACTACCGCGGGATCTCGCTGCTCTCCGTAGCAGGCCCGAGTCCTCCTCAACAGACTTCTTCCTGAGGCGGAAAACCTCCTCCCAGAATCTCAATGTGGCCTTAGACCATCACATGGCACCACTGACATGATCTTTGCTGCCCGTCAGATAAAGGAAAAGTGCAGAGAATAGCATCGTGACCTGTACATGGCCTTCATCAATCTTACCAAGGCTTTCGACTCGATCAACATGGAAGCCCTCTGGCGGACCCTCAGCCGTTTTAGCTGACAGCCCAAAATTCATTGCCATTGTGAGGCAACTCACGAAGGCATGAACGGCAGTGTCCTGTACAATGGCACCCAGTCTAAATTCGTCTCCATTCAAACGGAAGCAAAACAAGGATATATTTTGGCACCAATTCTCTTTTCCAGATTCTTGGCTGCCTTTCTTACTAGTGCCAGTGCCAATTTACCTGACGGGTGGACATCGAGTACCGGATGAAGGGTCTTTTCAATGTAAGACGACTCCAGGCAAGAACAAAGGTGTTGGCAGCTTCCATTAATGAGCTTCAGTCTGCAAACGACCCCACCCTTGTCGATCACACTGAACGTGACCTACAGGAGATCCTGAACACCTTCACAGATGTGTATGCACACTTCGGCCTTGAGGTGAATGTACGTAAGACTCAGATTTTCTTTCAGCCTGCCCCTGGTTCAGCCACACCTCAACTATCCATCCAGCTTAACGGCACAACCCTCCCTAATGTTGCCTACATTCAGAATCTCGGCTCCCACCTGTCCACCACCGCGGACATCGATGAAGAGATTCAACATCGGATCAGATGTGCATCTCAAGCTTTTGGCAGGCACCGTACCCATGTCTTCAGCTGTAGGGAGCTGAAATTCTATACAAAGTTACATGTATATCGAGCAGTGGTCCTCCCCACCCTGCTATATGGCAGTGATACATGGGTCACATACAGAAGGCACCTCAAGGCACTTGAAAACTTTCATCAACGTAGTCTACGTTCCATCCTCCAAGTTCGCTGGGAAGACAAGAGAACAAATGCCAGTATTCTTGCTGACACCAACTGTAGGAGCATCGAGGCTACCATTATCCATGAACAACTACGCTGGGCTGGCCATGTTACCCTCATAGATGACAGCAGACTGCCAAAGCAGCTACTTTACAGTCACTTAACGAATAGTAAATGTAACGCTGGCGGGCAACTGAAAAGGCGTCATGATAGTCTTAAGACAAACCTAAAAAGGTGCCAAATCGACCCTCCCCCCACCTGGGAGACGATTACTCCACACCGTAACGCTTGGAGGAGCAACTCATTAGGTGTCAATATTTTTGAGTTAGCCCGACTGCAAACCGAGGTAGACAAGCGCCAACACCGGAAAAACGCTGTTGCAGCCCCTCCCGCACTAGATGTAGCCCTCCACACATGCAACATCTGTGGTGTTACGCCGTCTCTTAATTTACTTAAATATCCAGGTTCTAGGCGTAACCAAACAAAAAAGTGGAGTAAATTAAAAGGGAATAAAAATAAATAAAGTAAACCTTTAAGAATTTAATTAATTAAATATTAACACAATAAAGAGCCTCGTAGGCTGTCACAACAAATTGATTCACCATCGAAACTTTTAAGACACAAATGATACTAAACATCGAAACATAAAAAGAATAAAAATAAACCATTGGATTACGTTAACACAGCATAAACATATAAAAACTAACACTGAAATTAACTAACGTGAAACAACACTGAATTACTTAAATGTAACGAAGCAAATACTGATGGACATAAATAGAGACATAAATAGGTACTCACATAGATATACCACATTGGTGGCGGCAGGAACAACACAAATAAATGAAGTATAAGTCACAGGTGACGAGTGTCACTCAAAGGATGTGAACTGTTTGACAAGAGGACTGAACTGACTGGTGGGTCCTATATATAAGGTCGGCTCCCGCCACGCGACCCGCCGGTGGGTCGTTTAACGATGCAGATGGTCGTTAGAGAACAAATAATAACAGTTAAAACCTTAACAGCACAGGGTTAAGGTGACTAGATTATATAATAGTAAATACAACACATCATTACAGGAATAATATGGAACATGGAAGCATGTTATATAAAAAAAATAGAACACGACACGGTCGTAACAGTGGACAACCCTCCCGGTCCCGCATCGGCCTCTTTATTTACCTCAGAGCTCACCAATGAAGGTGACATCCTTAGTAATTAATATCTTTGTATCAAAGTTGGATGATCGTCATTTCCTTCACACACACACACACACAGACACACACACACACCGAACCATATCACTTCTACAAGTTGACCACCACTGTACTTGCAGGCATATATAGAGTATAATACAGACTGTTCTTGCGGTGTCTAATCTATGTTATGGCTTCAGTTAGACATATGGTTGCGTCCTCAAACCCCGAGTTGAGAGAGACCTGAACACGCGTGTCTTTAAGATTTCAAGGCGTGAGAGAAAACACTGTATGACTCGACGAGCAGTCCTTCTCACCCTGGAGCGTGACGTCATGCTCTTAAGAGAACACCTGAGTGGTGGGAGGAGCCGAGTGAAGCACTTTAGGTATGTTTCACACAAACACCGCCCAACACACAGGTATGTCTCACGCAAACACCGCCCAACACACAGGTATGTCTCACACAAACACCGCCCAACACACAGGTATGTCTCACACAAACACCGCCCAACACACAGGTATGTCTCACACAAACACCGCCCAACACACAGGTATGTCTCACACAAACACCGCCCAACACACAGGTATGTCTCACACAAACACCGCCCAACACACAGGTATGTCTCACACAAACACCGCCCAACACACAGGTATGTCTCACACAAACACCGCCCAACACACAGGTATGTCTCACACAAACACCGCCCAACACACAGGTATGTCTCACACAAACACCGCCAACACACAGGTATGTCTCACACAAACACCGCCCAACACACAGGTATGTCTCACACAAACACCGCCCAACACACAGGTATGTTTCACACAAACACCGCCCAACACACAGGTATGTCTCACGCAAACACCGCCCAACACACAGGTATGTCTCACACAAACACCGCCCAACACACAGGTATGTCTCACACAAACACCGCCCAACACACAGGTATGTCTCACACAAACACCGCCCAACACACAGGTATGTCTCACACAAACACCGCCCAACACACAGGTATGTCTCACACAAACACCGCCCAACACACAGGTATGTCTCACACAAACACCGCCCAACACACAGGTATGTCTCACACAAACACCGCCCAACACACAGGTATGTCTCACACAAACACCGCCCAACACACAGGTATGTCTCACACAAACACCGCCCAACACACAGGTATGTCTCACACAAACACCGCCCAACACACAGGTATGTCTCACACAAACACCGCCCAACACACAGGTATGTCTCACACAAACACCGCCCAACACACAGGTATGTCTCACGCAAACACCGCCCAACACACAGGTATGTCTCACACAAACACCGCCCAGCACACAGGTATGTCTCACCAACACCGCCAACACACAGGTATGTCTCACACAAACCGCCCAACACACAGGTATGTCTCACACAAACACCGCCCAACACACAGGTATGTCTCACACAAACACCGCCCAACACACAGGTATGTCTCACACAAACACCGCCCAACACACAGGTATGTCTCACACAAACACCGCCCAACACACAGGTATGTCTCACACAAACACCGCCCAACACACAGGTATGTCTCACACAAACACCGCCCAACACACAGGTGTAGCTTTGGTCGGGAAGGTTGTGGACCCCAGGGCCGACCTGATCATCATCAAGTTACTGGGGCCTCAACTGACGCCACAGCGGTTGCTGAAAGATCGGCTTTTTTCACGCTTCATTTTTCCAACATTCGCGGCCTGAGATCCAATTTTCCTTATGTGGAGCACCATCTATTAACCTCTTCCCCCGACCTCTTACTACCTGTACAGTACTATCTGAACTTCAATTGACCAAAGCAGCTTCACCCAAACCTTTTCAAGTCTTCAACGACAACTTTTATACCTCCTTCCGTTCAAGGGAGGTGTATGGGCCTACTGCAACACACGTACACCTATAGCTCGACTCACGGATCTTGAATCTTCCCTACTGTGACTATTTTTATTTGTTTCCTAAACTGTTCTCCCAACTCTACCAACTATTTGGAACTCTTTGACTAACTCACTTCTTGCCATGAGTCGCTGCTATCCACACACCCCAACACTGAGATCCTCTACCTAGGGGATTTCAATGCACAGTACTGTAGTGGTCGTCGACCATGTACAGTACTGTAGTGGTCAGTGGCCAGAGTTAGCTTCTCCCCGCTCGTCGTCGACCTCACTCGTTAAGAAGGGTCTCTCTCCCGTGGGTTCCCACACACGTGTTGTGTGAGGGATGAGATCCAGCAGTTCTTCTCCCTCACCTTGTGTGGTAAGATTCACCCAGTCTATTGCCTCATGATCAAAGGGTCTGTGCTCTGGATGCTTCTGGATGACTCTATGAAGATCTAGTACTTCTCCCTTGAGGCTGAGTAAGTCTCAAAGCACATACTTACTGTCAGCTTACAATTACTTTGTGCTGTCTAATCACACAAAACTGACTCGGAGGATCTCAGTTCACTAGTTATCATCGGTAGTAACTACCGGCTGTTCCTTCACAATGTCACATACAGTAATAAACCTCCACCTGTTGAGCCAATCAATCAGACACGCACGAATTTTGATAATCTCTATAGACGTCACGTCAGGCAGGTAAGCGAACAACTTAGCTTAGTTGCTTAAAAATGTGACTGGAAACAAGAGAAGGTGAACGAGAATGTAGTATGGTTCAATAACCAGACTGGGGCGCGTCGAACTGTTATACAGTCGTGTGAACCCAAATTAAGAGAAGGTTTCGCCATGATCAAAGAGTTAGATTAACGCAACAAGTTAGATGATGTGGGTGAGTCAATGGTGGAGAGTAAGGTGATATAAGCAACCGGCGCGGCGCGGCGCCTCCCAACAACACCCTCATTGTTACCCCCCACAACCCTGCACCCTCCAGTGATACGATATACCTTGCTACCCTCAGCTCAGCCTCCTGTTATGCCTGCCCTCAGTATGTGGTCACGTAATGTTCTCTTAAAAGAGAATCTTTAAAAGGAGAAGAATGCCAGTTACACCCAATCTCTATACAGTACAGCTAGCTACCCTATTAAAATATAGAATGCAATTTACTACTGCAGGATGTGATGAGTAGAATCTATTTTGGTCGAGCGTAGACAATTACTTTCAATGTAAATTAACAAGGAAATTAATGTAGAGAAGTTATCACAGCGTACACTGTACAGTAGATGTTTACTTCTGGTGTGTGAGTCAGGTACTGTACTGTATTTGTGTGGAAAATGTATTCTCGCAGTCCCTCACCACAACCACTGTACTGTACTGTACTGTACTGTATTCCATTTATCATTCTTAAACCTAGTGATGACCGATGAAAATATACTGCTTTATTATACAATTTAACCGCGTCTGTGTAAATCTTGTTAGTACACTGTATAGTATAGTATAGTATAGTATAGTATAGTAGAGTTTAGTAGAGTATAATATAGTATAGTATAGTATAGAGCCTGGCGGGGCGGAGCCTGGCGGGGCGGGCAGGGAGGGCGGGGCGGGGCGGAGGGCCCGTGTGTTCAAGGTGGTATTCATTGTTCATCTTAATATGATTAATGATCCCGGTGTGATGAGATACGCGGCGATAAGAGCACCAACACCTAAACCTTGAGGTACTTGCATCCTGAAGCCAATAACAACATGAGTCAGCAAATATTACTTGATGAACACAGAACTTTAGACAACGAATACACTCGTTAACTAATGATGACCAAAATGGAAATTACGTACGCCAAAACTGCCCTAAGCTAGTACTCTTAACTACTGCCTTAAACTACTGCCCTTAACTACTATCCTTAACTACTGCCTTTAACTCCTACTCTTAACTACTGCCCTTAACTACTATCCTTAACTACTGCCCTTAACTACTGCCCTAAACTACTACTCTTAACTACTGGTTTTAACTACTGCTCTTAACTACTGCCCTTAACTACTTCCCTAAACTACTACTCTTAACTACTGGTTTTAACTACTACTCTTAACTACTGCCCTTAACTACTACTCTTAACTACTGCCCTTAACTACTGCTCTTAACTACTACTCTTAACTACTGGTTTTAACTACTGCTCTTAACTACTGCCCTAAACTACTGCCCTAAACTACTGCTCTTAACTACTGGTTTTAACTACTGCTCTTAACTACTGCCCTAAACTACTGCCCTAAACTACTGCCCTTAACTACTGCCCTTAACTACTGCCCTTAACTACTGCCCTAAACTACTACTCTTAACTACTGCCCTTAACTACTGCCCTTAACTACTGCCCTTAACTACTGCCCTAAACTACTACTCTTAACTACTGGTTTTAACTACTGCCCTTAACTACTGCCCTTAACTACTGCCCTAAACTACTACTCTTAACTACTGGTTTTAACTACTGCCCTTAACTACTGCCCTTAACTACTGCCCTAAACTACTACTCTTAACTATTGGTTTTAACTACTACTCTTAACTACTGCCCTTAACTACTACTCTTAACTACTGGTTTTAACTACTGCCCTTAACTACTGCCCTTAACTACTGCCCTAAACTACTACTCTTAACTACTGGTTTTAACTACTGCTCTTAACTACTGCCATTAACTACTGCCCTAAACTACTACTCTTAACTACTGGTTTTAACTACTACTCTTAACTACTGCCCTTAACTACTACTCTTAACTACTGCCCTTAACTACTGCCCTTAACTACTGCTCTTAACTACTACTCTTAACTACTGGTTTTAACTACTGCTCTTAACTACTGCCCTAAACTACTGCCCTAAACTACTGCTCTTAACTACTGGTTTTAACTACTGCTCTTAACTACTGCCCTAAACTACTGCCCTAAACTACTGCTCTTAACTACTGGTTTTAACTACTACTCTTAACTACTGGTTTTAACTCCTACTCTTAACTACTGCTCTTAACTACTGCCCTTAACTACTGCCCTTAACTACTACTCTTAACTACTGGTTTTAACTACTACTCTTAACTACTGCCCTTAACTACTGCCCTTAACTACTACTCTTAACTACTGGTTTTAACTACTGCCCTTAACTACTGCCCTTAACTACTGCTCTTAACTACTGGTTTTAACTACTACTCTTAACTACTGCCCTTAACTACTGCCCTAAACTACTACTCTTAACTACTGGTTTTAACTACTGCCCTTAACTACTGCCCTTAACTACTGCCCTTAACTACTGTTCTTAACTACTGGTTTTAACTACTACTCTTAACTACTGCCCTTAACTACTGCCCTAAACTACTACTCTTAACTACTGGTTTTAACTACTGCCCTTAACTACTGCTCTTAACTACTGCCCTTAACTACTGCCCTAAACTACTGCCCTTAACTACTGGTTTTAACTACTACTCTTAACTACTGCCCTTAACTACTGCCCTAAACTACTGCCCTTAACTACTGGTTTTAACTACTGCTCTTAACTACTGCCCTTAACTACTGCCCTTAACTACTGCCCTAAACTACTACTCTTAACTACTGGTTTTAACTACTGCCCTTAACTACTGCTCTTAACTACTGCCCTTAACTACTGCCCTAAACTACTGCTCTTAACTACTGGTTTTAACTACTGCTCTTAACTACTGCCCTTAACTACTGCCCTTAACTACTGCCCTAAACTACTACTCTTAACTACTGGTTTTAACTACTGCCCTTAACTACTGCTCTTAACTACTGCCCTTAACTACTGCCCTTAACTACTGCTCTTAACTACTGCCCTTAACTACTGCCCTTAACTACTACTCTTAACTACTGGTTTTAACTACTACTCTTAACTACTGCCCTTAACTACTGCTCTTAACTACTGGTTTTAACTACTGCCCTTAACTACTGCCCTTAACTACTGCCCTTAACTACTGCCCTTAACTACTGCTCTTAACTACTGGTTTTAACTACTACTCTTAACTACTGCCCTTAACTACTACTCTTAACTACTGGTTTTAACTACTGCTCTTAACTACTGCTCTTAACTACTGCCCTTAACTACTGCCCTAAACTACTACTCTTAACTACTGCTCTTAACTACTACTCTTAACTACTACTCTTAACTACTGCTCTTAACTACTGCCCTTAACTACTGCCCTTAACTACTGCCCTTAACTACTACTCTTAACTACTACTCTTAACTACTGGTTTTAACTACTACTCTTAACTACTGCTCTTAACTACTACTCTTAACTACTGCCCTTAACTACTACTCTTAACTACTGCCCTTAACTACTGCTCTTAACTACTGGTTTTAACTACTACTCTTAACTACTGCCCTTAACTACTGCTCTTAACTACTGCCCTTAACTACTACTCTTAACTACTGCCCTAAACTACTGCTCTTAACTACTGGTTTTAACTACTACTCTTAACTACTGCCCTAAACTACTACTCTTAACTACTGCTCTTAACTACTGCCCTTAACTACTGTCCTTACCTACTGCCCTTAACTACTGTCCTTAACTACTGCCCTTAATTCCTGCTCTTAACTACTGCCCTTAACTCCTGCTCTTAACTAGTGCCCTTAACTACTACTCTTAACTAATGACCTTAACTACTGCCCCTAACTACTGCCCTTAACTACTGCTGTTAACTACTGCCCTTAACTACTGTCCTTACCTACTGCCCTTAACTACTGTCCTTAACTACTGCCCTTAATTCCTGCTCTTAACTACTGCCCTTAACTCCTGCTCTTAACTAGTGCCCTTAACTACTGCCCTTAACTACTGAAGATGACAACCTGCCAGTGACTGTAACTAGTTGACGAGTGACACACATAGGTTAGTGATGCAAATAGGTGAGTAACACAAGTAGGTGAGTGACGCAAGTCGGTGAGTGACGCAAGTAGGTGAGTGACACATATGAGTGACGCAAGTAGGTGAGTCTTACCGCATCACATGAAACTTGTGATGTGGTAATTAGAGAGAGAGAGAGAGAGAGAGAGACCGTGTGTGGGCAGTGTGTAGGTTACTGTGTAGCGGGAAGGAAGTCTAGTTCTGTGCACAGGAGACAACTTTTAACCAATATCAAGCATCAGTGATTTAGTGTGACAGTTGGTGACGGTGAAATTTAGTGCCCAGTGCAGTGATAACTCACCAACAATCGTCTGCAGTCTGTACCCACACACATGGCTCAATTTCAGGTCGTTCACTAATGAGTTTTGGTAATTGTTGTTGTATGTCGGATTAATCTATTTTAAGAGATTAATTAATGTAATGTGGGACATGTATTTCCGGGTATGACCGAATGAAAACTGTCGTGTGATACTGGACGGCTTTGATTACCTCCCCTATCAATCCAGTCACGCCGTGTGTGATTATAATGAGTGACACACACATAGGTGAGTGACGCATGTAGGTTTGGTTAGGTTAGGTTAAGTAAGGCCAAGACAGGTAAGTCTTTGTCCTACAGCAATATATAACAACTTCAAAAGGTGGTTGAATTGGCCCTGAGTAGTGGGAGGATAACGTTACACGAGGAGGAATGCTGAAGTGTGGCAAGACGTGAGTGACCTTCAAGAGGCATCCTTCGTCAGGTGGCTGCTGAGGTAGTGTTGTGTGGTCAGGAGGAACAACTACAGTACAAGATATTATAAAGACTGACGTGGTTAATGAGTTTGGTCAAAGGAGATAATACAACAGCTTTGATGCTGGACTGGAAACAGCCATTACAAGTGCAGTTCAGTGTGATGATGTGACTGAACGCAAGTGTGGGTCAGTGGAGAAGTGAGTATCCTGAAGATTTAAACCCCCATGCTGATATCACCTTCAGTTTCTACTCTTACACTACCCTAACCTACAGTAATCCCTCAGGTAGCATCAGGATTGTTACGCTTACTAAGGTGAAGTAAGTGTAGAAGAAGCTGTAGCTATACTGGTTCCTGTTCACTGTTTATTTACAGTAGTTTGATGGTATACAAGAGGTTGTGTACACCAGACACAGACAGTCACGTAACCAAAGTAATGCTAATATTCCTTTCATTAGGATCACTTACCTGAAGATTAGCCCCCCCCTCTCAGTTTATTGCTCTTGAAGATTAAACTCTTTAATTTCATCTGGGGGTAGATTAGTTTAGGTCAGGTTGATGTATGTAACGTTTAGGCAAGGTTACGTAGGTACAGAGTTAGGTTAGGTTAACTTCGGTAAGCGATAAGATAGATTAGGTTAACTTAGGTTACGTTAGGTTAGGTACGGTAAACATTCGGATATCTTAGGCTAACTTAGTTAAGTTTTAGAATAGGTTAGGGTAAGTTAGGTAACGTTAGGATAGTTAATCTTAATTAAGGTAATATAAACTAGGGTGTCTAATCTTCAGGTCACTTAAACTAGGATATTTAATCTTCAGGTGACATAATCGAGGGTGTCTAATCTTCAGGTGACATAAACTATTGTAATAAATAGGAACTCGTACAGGAGATATAGGCAGAATATTTAGTTGTGTGAGTAAAAAGCGAAGAAGTTTGGTAGCGTGGCCGGTTAGTTAACAGTATACTGTATTATATTCGTAGGGGGTTATCTTTCTAATCACCACTTCCAATACAACTATTTTTTTAATTACTCAATGGCATGGACACATTAATAGATCAATACTATATCGAAGTTACTAGACACTGACTCTCGGACACAAACATGAAATGGATGCCCTTCCCACCGTAAGTAACTCGCCCTCAGTTCGCTCTGACAAAGACTCACGTGTGACCTGAGGGAGGCCCAGCGGCTGGGGGATATCTGCAGGTGCTGCTGGACTATGTCTCCTATGGGAGACTCTGCTAGCTGGAGACGCCGTGCTGGGGAGGGAAGTCTCCCTCCCGACCTCGACTAGTAACGAGCGTGACTCCAGCTTCTGTCGATAGTTATGTGAAAGTAATGCGCCCCTGGAATGGGCCTTTATACTGGAGGAGAGCCAGCAGATGACCTCTCCTAATTAACACTAAACTGGTTAGATCTGGACAACTGTGTTTGCCCAGGTGCGTGGTCAAGTCACCGGTCGGTAATGCTTCCTAATTATCACCACCCGCGTGTGTCTTGGCTAGGTGTGGTTTCTTTAACACGGTCATAACGCCGGGTTAACTCAGGAACCTAGTGGCCGTGACCTCTCCTGGGTCAGGTCTTACTGTAGGGTGTGTCAACCTATGTGGGTTACCACGTGGTCATCTATTTACTGTTATATGAGTTGTATTTCTCTGGGCTGTAAGTTGTGGTCTGATAAACAATCATTACACTAGGGTGTCTAATCTTCAGGTGACCCAACATTTGGCACACAGAGCCAGTAAGTAACATAACTGGCTGAGAACCTGGGAGGGAGAGAGGTCGGGTAAGTGGGAGTCAAAAAACAAGCAGGTCCTGGGGAGTAAAAGTGGTTACTCAGGACAAGGGGTAAAACAGGACCAGGGAAGGGGAGGATTAAAGGTATACTATACAAACAGTAGGAGCGTTAGAAATAAAATAGACTTGCTGAGAGCGGTTGTATGTACCAAGAATGTAGACGTCATAGCAATCACCGAAACTTGGATGAATCAGGCAAGCAAGAACTTTTTATCAGAGTACCACATAGAAGGGTACAACCTTTTTCACAAGGACAGGGAAGGTAGGAAGAGGGGAGGGGTCGCACCCTTCGTCAGGGATAAATTAAACTGTTGCATTAATAATTCAATAAAGATTGAAATAGGAACTGAGTCTGTAAGAGTAGAAATTGTGGAGGGAAGAGAAAAACTAATTATGGGAGTGATTTATAGGCCCCCAAGTCTTGGGATGGGGTGCTAGGGATGGGCTGCACCTGTCTCGGGATGGGGTGGCAACCCTGGCGGGGTCTCTAGAGGGGGCTGTTCAAAAGATATTGAAGTCTTTAAACTACTAGGGGAACATATGGGCACGGGGGTAGAGGAAACTGCAGTGGGAGTGGGTAAACAAAGTAAAAGGTTACAGGGAAATAGTGTTAGGAATGACGACAAAGCTAAATTCGACAGCGAGTTAAGACCTAAACTCGGTAAAGGGAGGACTCAGAACACGACTAACCTAAATGTCTACAACGCGAACAGTAGAAGTATGAGAAACAAAATGGATGATATTAGGGCCTTGGTATGTACCGAAAAAATCGATATAATAGCATTCACTGAAAAATGGATCAACCTAGACTCACGTGAGTTACCTGTCGAATACCAAATTGCGGATTACAAATTGTTCCATACCGATAGGCCGTCCAGGAAAGGAGGCGGAGTAGCAATCTATATCAGGGATAATCTGAAGTGTAAAATAAATAAGGAAATAAAAACTGAGCGGAATACAGAAACAATTTGGATAGAATTAATCGACGGTAGGGAAAAATTAATCATAGGAGTAATATATAGACCTCCCAATCTTGATAGAGTTAATGAGCGACTTATCTGGGATGAAATGCACAGTGCTTCCATACACAACAAAGTCTGTATAGTAGGCAATTTTAACCTTGGCCAAATAGATTGGACTGACCCTAAGGGTAACTCAGTATCAGAGGATTTCCTCGAAACGATCCAGGACTGTTTCCTAAGTCAACTTATAACCGAACCCACCCGGGGTAATAATACACTCGATTTAGTTCTGTCGAACAGAGAAAACCTCATTAGCAATGTCGAGGTAGGGAACGAACTTGCAAACAGCGATCACAAAGAAATTAGATTCCAGTTAGATTTTCAGGTCAGACGTAAGGAAAATTCCATTGAAGTCCCAGATTTCAGAAGGGCAAACGTTGATAGTTTAAAGAGGCAGCTGAGAGAGGGGGTGTCGCGCTTGGGCGTGAACCTGACAGATGACACCGACTCGAAAACGAGATCTGAGATTGCCGAGTTCCACGACAATTTAAATAACGAGTTACTTAATGCACAAAGGCAGAACATACCATACAAAAAACTCAGATCAGACAACAATGACCCTAAATGGATAAATAATTGTTTAAAGAACATTATTAACCAAAGGAAGGCTATAGGTAGAAGGATAAATCGTGGAGAAATTTACCTCCGAGAGTATTATAAGGTATTGGCCGGTAGGGTTAAGACCGATATAAGAAAAGCAAAGAGAAATAATGAACTGAAGATAGCAAGGGAGGCGAAGACAAACCCCAAACGATTCTACCAAATGTATCAAACTAAAACACAAGATAAGATTGGACCAATATGTTCAGATACCGGCGAGCTAACTGATTATGACGGAGAAATGAGCAATAATCTGAATAAATATTTTTCAACAGTTTTCACCACCGAAAATCTAAACATGATACCCGAGGCACCGACTCTATTCAGAGATAGTGAAGAAAACAAATTAAGCGAGATAGTAGTGAATAGTAACGATGTTAATAAGCAAATAGACAAACTGAAGCCTAATAAGTCACCTGGTCCCGATGAGATATTTGCCAGAGTATTAAAGGAATGTAAGGAAGAGCTTAGTATGCCCTTAGCAAAGTTGTTTAACATGTCATTAAAAACAGGTGTAGTACCAGAATCCTGGAGGATTGCAAATGTAATACCAATTTTCAAGAAGGGGGATAGATCGCTGTCCTCTAACTACCGCCCAATCGGTCTAACATCAATAGTAGGCAAATTACTAGAATCAATCATTTCAAACTCTATTCAAAACCACCTGGAGAAGCACAAGTTGATCAATGATTCCCAAAATGGCTTCACAAGCGGGCGTTCATGTCTAACTAATCTATTAACATTCTTTTCATCAGTTTTCGAATCAGTGGACGAGGGGCACAATTATGATGTGGTATATCTCGACTTTAGCAAAGTCTTCGACAGAGTCCCCCACGAAAGACTAATTAGAAAGGTAGAAGCACATGGCATCAAAGGTAATATCCTTAAATGGATTAGGGCCTGGTTACGGGACAGGAAACAGCGAGTGAGCATAAACGGCACTAAATCGCATTGGAGTAACATCACTCGTGGAGTTCCCCAAGGCTCAGTACTTGGACCATTATTATTTATCATATACATAAACGACATAGACATCGGCATAGACAGCAACATAAGTAAATTTGCTGATGACACTAAAATAGGACGTGTAATTAAATCTGACGAGGACTCTACAAAACTACAGGAAGATCTAAACAAATTTTTCGAATGGTTGGAAAAATGGCAGATGAAATTCAATATGGACAAATGTAAAGTACTCAGTATAGGAGATGTAAACAGGGAAACCAGTTACCAGATGAACAATGATGCCATTGTGGAATCCGACTGCGAGAGAGATTTAGGAATAATGATAAGTAGGAATCTTAAGCCAAGTAAACAATGTGTTTTTGCTCGTAACAAGGCTAATAAAGTACTTGGGTTCATACAAAGGAGTGTTAGTTATAAGACTAGCGAGGTCATCTTAAAATTATATCTAGCGCTTGTGAGACCTCACCTGGATTACGCAGTTCAGTTCTGGTCACCGTATTACAGAATGGATATAGAATCCTTGGAAAGAATCCAGAGGAGAATAACAAGACGAATCTCGGGCATCAGGAACCTTGAGTACAGAGACAGGTTAAAGCATCTTAATTTGCACTCCCTCAAGAGACGTAGAGTGAGGGGCGACATGATAGAGGTGTATAAATGGAAGTCAGGGTTAAACAGAGGGGACATTACAAAGGTACTCAACCTATCCAACCAGGAGCGAACTCGTAACAATGGTTTTAAATTTGACAAATTTAGATTTCGCCGTGTAATAGGTAAACACTGGTTTGAAAACAGAGTAGTGGATGAATGGAACCCGTTACCAAATATCATCATTAACTTGAATACGCTGGATAGCTTCAAACATAGGTTGGATGCTTATATGAGCAATAGGGGTTGGTTATAAACAGGACTGTCCAGTATGGGTGAATAGGCCCGCTGCAGTTTCCTCCATTCTTATTTTCTTATGAAAGAAGCAGCTCAGCCCATACGGCAGGAAATGAGTAGGGCAGCAAAATATAACAACCTGTGCATTATGGGGGATTTCAACTTCAGAAATATTGACTGGGACAACATTGTAGGTGACTATGAATCTGAAGACTTCCTAGATGCAGTGCAGGACAATTTTTTAAAACAACTTATTACAGAACCTACTAGAGGTGACAATATATTAGACCTAGTATTGACAAATAAAGAAAATATAATCAGAGATATCACAATAGGGGAAGAACTAGGGAACAGTGATCACAGAGAAATCAGGTTCACCCTAAATTGGGAAACAAAAAACAATGACAATATGGTCAGAGTCCCAAACTTTCGATCGGCGGAATATCAGGGGGTAAGAAGGTACCTAGGTGAGGTCGCATGGGAACAGTCAGCTCAGTTCCCGGTAGGAACAGGTGAGGTCACAGGCAACACAACAATTGATCATGACTATAATATATTCACTCGTATACTACGTAAAGCACACAAACAAAATATACCATACAGAAAAATTAGGTCAAATAAGAATGAGCCAAGGTGGATGACCAAAAAACTTAAACATGACATAGGAATAAAGAAAGGAATTTATAAGAAATTAAAGGGAGGGGAGGAGCAGCTCAGAAATAGGTATAATGAACTATCTAGGAATGTTAAGAAAAATGTAAGGAAAGCAAAGAGGGACTACGAAATCAGGATAGCAAGAGAATCCAAGGCGAATCCCAAGGGATTTTTCCAAGTATATAGGACAAAGATCAAGGACAAAGTGGGACCTTTAAGGTCAGAGAGAGGAGAAGTGATCGATGATAGTGAGAAAATAAGAAAAGCATTAAACAGCCACTTCTCATCAGTTTTCACAGAAGAAATTCACGAGGAAATTCCAGAGGTGGAACTGATATTTAGAGGAAATGAAGAAGAGAAATTAAAGTATATCACTATCAGAAATGAGGATGTTCTTAAGAAGATAAATAGATTAAAGAAGACAAAATCCCCAGGGCCGGATGAAATTTTCCCTCGAGTTTTGAAGGTGTGTAAGGAACAGATTAGCGGACCCCGCGTAAATATATTTACAAAACCATTACAGACTTGTGGAAACAGGCAAATGTAGTACAGTACCCATATTCAAAAAGGGTGACAGAGCATCAGCGTCAAATTACTAGCCGATTAGTTTGATGTCAGTAGTGGGGAAATTTCTTGAATCAATTACTGTATAGCAAATAGCATCCGATCGCATTTAGAGAAAAACAAATTAATCTACGACTCTCAACATGGGTTTACAAAGGGAAAATCTTGTCAAACAAATCTGCTGACGTTTTTTATGAAAGTCTTCGAGGTAGTAGATAATGACGAAAATTACGATGTTATTTACTTACGCTTAAGCAAAACGTTTGACAGAGCACCGCATCAGAGACTTCTGAGAAAAGTTAAGGCTCATGGTATCAAGGGGAAGTTTTAAATTGAATAAAATCATGGCTCACCCATAGAACACAGCGGGTCAGCGTAGATGGTGTTCATAATCTACATAAACGATCTAGATACTGGGATCAGCAGTGACATAAGCAAGTTTGCGGATGACACCAAAATAGGGCGGCAGATTAATTCAGGGCAGGATGCAAATGCACTACAGGAGGATTTAAATAAACTGCAGGAGTGGTCAGAAAAATGGCAAATGAAATTCAACACCAGCAAGTGCAGGGTACTTAATATTGGAAGAACAAATACTGTCAATGTATACAGCCTTAACAACATCAACCTAGAGAAGTCGACTTGTGAAAGAGACTTAGGGGTACTTGTATGCCTGCACCTATAAAACAGTGCGTTAATGTTCGAAATAAAGCAAACAGAGTATTAGGTTTTATATCTAGAAGTGTAAGTAAAAAGAGTGCGGAGGTCATATTGCAACTATATCTTGTGCTAGTCAGGCCGCACCTCGATTATGCGGTTCAGTTCTGGTGCCCTTATTATAGAATGGATATCAATTCACTGAAGTCAGTGCAGTGAAGAATGACGAAAATGATTCCAGGAAATGGAAACCTTCCGTATCAAGATAGGTTAAAGAAACTAAACTTGCATTCCCTAGAAAGACAGAGTGCAGGGAGATATGATAGAAGTATTTAAGTGGATGAAGGGAATCAATAAAGGAGATATAGATAAAGTTATTTATAATATCCGAGCAGGATAGGACTCGTAGCAAAAGATTCAAGTTGGATAAGTTTAGGTTTAAGAGGGAGATAGGAAGGAACTGGTTCACAAATAGGGTAGTAGACGAGTGGAACAAGCTTAGCAACTTTGTAGTAAGTGCTGGAACTCTGGAAAGTTTTAAAAGGAGACTAGATAGATTCATGGATGACAAAACTGGTAGTAACTCTCGACAGGAGCTGCCATGCACAGGCCAACCGGCCTATTGCAGACTCCTTATTTTCTTATGTAGAACAAGGGAAGCTTTATGATAGGCACGCAGCACGGCCCACCCAGTACACGACGACCGCTCGGCCATCTCCACACCACAGCAATAAATTTCTCATTGAAAAACACAAATATTAAACTAAACATCTAAAAAATTTAATGTGATAACTCAACGATGATCCTCAACTCGCCTACAGTAGTTTTACGCTGGATATTTCTCGACAAAGTTCTTGAAAGATTCTTAAGAGAGAAAAAAATCCTCTCTAATCACCGACAAACTTCCATTATGGTGTTGATGTCAGTCTTTCGCCATCATCACACGCTGAGCCGAGAACAGTAAGGACTCCACCTTCTCCATACACAAGAAAAAGTAAATGAAAAAACTAATAATTTACGAGAACTACTGTACACTCGGAAACCATATTCTCTAGCCCACCTGGGTCAGTGCTGGAGGTTAGTACAGTGTCCTTTCTGGACGGAGGCCCACTCTAACTATCACGAGGCAACACACGCACACACACACACAGTCATAGTACGGCTGTATTATGTATAAATATTGTATATGGCATTTTATACTATTATCTTCATTATATATGAACAAGAAGAAAAATTACCATAAGTTGTAGTTACGAAAGTATGAATGGAAATAAACACTTCCAAACCACCCAGTGACTCCACAGACCCTTTACAGCGCTTGTGTGTGTGTGTGTGTGTGTGCCAGACCACGATGCTTCCCATCACTTGCATAATTATATGAAAAATCGTGTTTAATTTAACTACATATTTCAAAAACCTTAAATTACATGTGGATCAGTCACTCCTCATTTGACACACTTATAGTGTAATACTTTGACCATCCCACCTGGGCGCATGGAGGCCCACGGCAACTCTCACATGGCAACATACTTGCATTTGTTGAGAAGAGTGATTTCATATTACACGAAAGCGCTTGGGAACTTCGTGTTTTCTTCTTTCCTTGTGGTTATCAGCATATACCTAGATCACGCGCACCTACAGTGATTTACTTGTATATATATATATATATATATATATATACAGTTGTACCCCACTTAACGCGGTCAATAGAACCCAGAGAGTCCCGTGTTAAGTGAAATCCGCGTTAAGTGAACAACAGAACATATGGGATTAATTCCAATAGAAACCAGCCCGACCCCCAAACTCCACTTTTTGACGACACATAACTATGTTGTAGTAAAAATTTTATCTTAACTTTATGATGGTATGAAAAAACAAGTAATATAGAAGAGGTTAGGTTAGGAAAAATAAAGGTTAACATAGGAAAAATAAAGGTTACGTTAGAGAAACTAAAAGTTAGGTGGAACACTTACGGTAGTAGAAGAGATGGGTCGGCATATGGGGATGGAGGCTGGTTCCGAGGCAGAGGGCAGATTACTGGGCCTCAGGTGAATCACCATTACTAGGTGAATCACCATCACTGTCACTTACAGTTGTCAGGGCTTCCCTGACAAATCCCTCAAAGTCAACTTCACTGTCACTATCACTGGCTTGGGCTGGCTGTGGTGGGTTGCGGGCGAAGAACTCGGTTATGCTTTTTTGACGGCTGGTGTTTATGTTGTCTTGGTACACCGTGATGGACGGCTCCATAGCCTGCACCAGCCGGGTATGGAAGACTTCATAGCGGTCATCGTCATTGTCGCGGGAAAGGAAAGACTTCATTTTCTCTGCACACTCCATGGCACACTTAATATCACTATGACTTAAACTGTGTTCTTCGGAGAATGACGCACCTTCTTCCTCCTCTTCACTGACGTGTTCTTCTTCCAACATCTCGTCGGCAGTCACTTCAGGATCTCTGATCACCTCCAGGATGTCTTCGTTGGTGGTCTCGGAGAAGCCTTCAGCTGTAATTTGAGCGCAGCTTCTCTGGCAAGGTCCACTGCTACTGCAACAGTCTGAACCTCACCAGTCACAGGTTCACTCCTCCTCTCACCTGGTATGCCATGCAACACATGTCTCCATGCGTGACGAATCGTAGGAATAGTCAGCTGATCCCATGCCTCCACCAAGAAGTCTAAAGCTTGTTTAACGTTAAACTTCTTCCAAAATTGTTTGACGAGAAGTTCTTGAGTCGCCACCTCTTGTTCCTTGTCCTCGTCGCTTTTGCTCTCGCTGTCGGTGCCACCCAGCTTATGCAACTCATCCTTGGTGTTGGTAGAGTCGTTCAGGAGCTTGAACTTCTTTGCAGAGTACGCAGCTTTAACATTGCAGATTGACTCCTGGTCCATGGGCTGGATTAATGACGTAGTGTTGGGAGGAAGGAAGACCACTTTTACGTTGGGGTGACGATCCATAAGTAGGGGCGAGTGTCCAGGTGCGTTGTCAAGGAGCAACAAAATATTGAATGTAACATTCTGTTGCTCGCAGAATTTCTTCACGTCGGGAACAAAACAGTTGTCAAACCAGAAGAGGGACAGAGAAGAGGACATCCACGCCTTACGTGCGGTTAGCCAGTGGACATTAAGCTTGTTCATGTCCATATTCTTGTAGGCGTGCGGCTTGCGTGCTGTGTGAATCACCGATAACTTTGGTTTACAGGTACCGGAGGCATTGGTGGTAAACAGGACGGTGATGCGTTCCTTCTGCAACTTCCGACCCCTTACCTTGCTGGCAGACTGGACAACGAAGGTCTTGGAAGGTAGCTTTTTCCAGAAAAGACCAGATTCGTCCATGTTAAACACCTGGTCGTCAGTGTACTGTCCTTCCTCCATAATCTCATGTAAGAACGGAGGAAAATCTCTAGCCACCACACGGTCAGCACTCGCTTCCTCACCACCAATGTTGATGTTGGTGATCTTGTTCCTCTTCTTAAACCTATGCAGCTACCAGAGGAAGCATTGAAGGGTTTGGGCTCTGCAATTCCCAGCTTACGTGACACTGCTGCGTATAGCTCACATGCGTACTCCTGCACTGAGCGCGTGTCCACCGCCATGTTGCTTCGCGCCTGACGAATCAAATAACTCACCAGCAAATTTTCCACTTTTGCCAGCACCCTGTTCTGGCAATACCTGATAGATGAAGCACCTGCAGACTTTGTGATTTTCATGTGCTCTTTGATCTTGGCTGCATCCTTCTTGATCGTGCGAATCGTAGATTCGTTGACGCCATGCTGGCGCGCGCGAGATCAACTTGCCGTGTTCCTTTCTCCAAATCTTGAACAATTTGGTACTTCACCTCGTAGCTTAAGGAACGTCGTGTCTTCTTTGGCTTAGTGCCGCTGGGTCCAGGTAAGGAAAGGTCTCTCTCTGGTGGCGGTGGTGGTCCGGCGGAAGCCATTTTACGGAACAATGGATGCGCGTTTACATGGTGTGGCCTTGAGAGATGAAACTGCCGCGGCTAGGTCAAGCATCGTCTTTCCTCCCTCCCCGGGGTGGTCACGTCATAATAGTTTTAGCCAATTACAGTTAGCAGCAGAGGGGGGTAGGGATGCATGGCCAATCACAGTCCGATACGTCAAATGACGTCAGTGATAACGCAACAAAGACACACACTGTACAACCTTAGCGCGCCGCTTGCCCAAGCGGAGGGAGGAGGAGGGAGAGGCGATGAGCGCAGGCAGGCAGGCGGGCGGGTGGCGCGTGGGGCAAATCTAAAAATAGCGTCTCGAGCCGGACACTCACCGTGTATATGTGGAAAAATCCGTGTTAAGTGAAAGTTCAGCTCTGGCAAGGCACCGCATATACGGTAAAACGCGCTAAGTGAAACCGCTTTAGGCGGGGTAATACTATATATATATATATATACTATATATATATATACAGTAGTACCCCTATTTACGCGGTCAATTGAACCCACAGGGTCCCGCGTAAAGTGAACAACAGAACATATGGGATTAATTCCAATAGAGACTGGCCCGACCCCCAAACTCCACTTTTTCAGACACAATACCTATGTTGTAGTAAAAATTTCATCTTAATTTTATGATGGTATGCACTCACAATTAATAATTAAGAGAAATATCAATAATATTAGTTTTTTTAACACTTACATTAGTAGAAAAGATGGCTGGGCACACAGGGATGGGGGGTTGGTTCCGAGGCAGAGGGCAGATTATTGGCCCTCACTTGAATCACTATCCACCACATAGACTTGCAGGGACTCTTTGTCAAACCCCTCTATGTCCATATACTGTAAGTCCATATCCTCACTATCACTGACTTAGGCCGGCTGTGGTGGGTGGCGGGTGAAGAACTCGGTAATGTTTTGATGACCGGGCAACCTTGTGCGCATCCTGCTCGCGCCGCTTCCCGCGTATATGAGTAGATGCACCGCGGAAAGTGAAAGTTCGGTTCTGGCGAGGCACCACGTAAATGAGAAATCGCGGAAAGTGAAACCTCGTAAAGCGAGGTAATACCGTATATCTTAATCCTAAATTACATATTAAAGTAAGGCTCTGGTTTGACAGTTCCTGGGGAAAATAATTGGGCTATATCATTAACTCTAAACTGTAGCCCGGGGCGGAATGGGCGCCAGCCTCGAACAAGGCTTAGCATCGTATTTTCATGGCGTGGGTACATCCACTTCACTTCAATCTGTATTTAGGGATCCTCCCCTCACACGTTGCAATCGTTGAACACAGTCATAAGATTCTCTGATCATTGCATTGTTCGTGGTTATTTGTCACACGAGATAACGAGGTGTACTAAGTTCACACCGATGCATACAAGATAATTTCTTTGAAGAATAGTTTCTGGATCACTCCCAATACTTCACATAGGTCTGATACATTTATCCTTTTTCCAGATCATTATTCTCTTATATTTTCATCTGATACCTGCGGTAGCTATGTTCACTAATCGTTTACAGACGTAAATAGTATGACCTTCAAACACGATCTACACTTATCCTTTATAGTACGCTAGTCCATATCAATTGGACCTTCCCAATCATCCTATAGATACCTTGAGTTCTCCTTAATGCTACGAGTACATACACTTAATATTACATGACCGTACCTTGGTACAATTCGTATAAAACAACATACAGTAGGTGGGCTATCCTTTACCAAAGTTTCCCGATTTCTACCGTTTTCTGTGACTCTACAAGCGCGGTGGATTTGAATGTTATGTAGCGTAATATGAATAAGAGAGATATTAAGGTTGACAATGATGTGCGCAGTACAATGCATTCCAACTTACGGACAAATTCAGCTCGAGAACATCCTCAGGAACGGAACTCGTTCACAACCCGAGGACACCCTGTAAGTAACTTAGTATCATAAAATTGAAAATGATAAATACCAGTAGTTACCTAAAGTCAAGGTTTACCTGTACAGTAAAGGTCTTACCTCCATCAGAAGGATGTCTGGCCCAGTAACACTTGTGGTTTATTTTACTGTCTTCTAGGAACACTGATACAGTATAGCCCAGACTACCCCACATATATAAAAAGGCAAGTGTTTTTTGATGGCTGTGTGGTCAGCAGACTAACATATTTTTTTAACCCTCCAAAAATGTTTGAAGGAACAGATTAAGAAAGTGATAAGACATTGACCCATTCTACCAACAGTTCCCTAAAACTTTCAGCCACTTCTCTCACAACCATTACCATTCATGTCACCCAGGTCGCCAATCTCATCAACACAGTCTAGTGATATTATCCTCAATATCACTTTAACTCATTAGTCTTCTTAAAGCTCTGGCATGTCACCTCAGTACTTAACCTCACCTACCTAAAGTTGATCTGGTCAATTTTAATCTAATTAACTACAGTGGTCCCTCGGTTAACGAGTCACCTTCCATAAGATTCTTTAATTTCGGTTAACGAGCAATCCCTCGATTAACGAGTTTCTTACGAGCCTACCTCCACATGTTTTAGCTTGCAATTGGTGGTCCACCAGCTGTAGTATTAGTCCGCCAATTCAGTAATCGGTTCTAAGGCTTAAATTCCTTACCCGTTTACTAAATATCAAGAAGTTTATACTATTCAATAATTTTAAAGTTTAATATTAAATTTTTTAGTCATATTAACAATTATTGAACATAATTGAAGGTTAGGGTCACTAGCCTCTCAACACACCATACAGGCGTCAGTCTTTGTGTCTTTTCAGTGGAGGAACATCTTGCTTGAGACTCTCTTCAACTAAATGCTTTTTTTCTGTGTTTGCAAGCAAATTATTGGTAATTTTGAAATTTATATTACATATTGACAATATATAATGCAGTGCAGTGTTGATTTAAAGAAAATAATCTTGAATTACACCAAGAGAACTTAAATTTTATGGGTGAAATGGCGCCATGGGGTGACTTCTCTTCCACCCCAATGCCTTCTCTTCTCCCCCACCCCCACTTCTAATTCCCATCATCATCATCATCAACCAGGAACCTTCTACATACACACCTCAAAGTAAGTGAACTTTTCTACCTTTATTGTTGAATTTAGGCAATTTTCGGTGAGCTGGAACCAATTACCCAATAACCCATTGAAAAAATGGTTTCGGTTAACGAGCAACCTTCTAGAACGGATTGTGCTCGTTAACCGAGGGACCACTGTATACCTTAATAATATTTACCAACTTCATGCACTCTTAACAGTACAGGTACAAGATTTTCACAGAATTGTATTATAAAAGCAGATCAAGGATCTGTGGCTTAGTAAAACATTGAATAAAGAGCAAGTTCTGCTGCAGGGAAAGGACTATGGTATACATTCAGTATGTGTATAGTTTTTATTTAAAAGTATATAAAGATTTTGTCTCAAACAATATGATCTGCTGATATGGTCAGTTTGGCCAGTGGTTAGATCAACTCAACATACAATATAACACACTTCTCTTTCCAAATAGTCCATTAAAAGGAGGTTTCTCATCTAACAGACCCTCAATATAATGGACTTTCCTTTCTACTGTATATAGTTCATTAAATAAAGGTTTCACCGAGTTATAATTTGTGTCATGTTGGGATAAAGAAACAAACAGTAAAGAATACCCATTATTACATCCTGAAATACCTTTTAAATACATCAATTTCATGAATCACAGATATCAAAAATCTTAACAAATTGGGCATATATCTCAATACGGTACTTGTAAAATTGTCATTGCTAACAGGAGCATACAAGGGCAGAGCCTTGGACTGTGCCAAGCAAACAAGTGTATCGCCTCCCGGGAATCATCAACAACCGCTTTAGGAAACCGACCGAGGAGAGTTGGTAGAAAATTATTTAAAATAATAAAAATAAATAAAATTCTCAGAGCTATGTGCACCCCTCCAGTAGTCACTCAGAGCTATGTGCACCCCTCCAGTAGTCACTCAGAGCTATGTGCACCCCTCCAGTAGCCACTCCCACAATATAAAGGTTATTTATGGAGATTTGGCAATTAAATGGACAGTTAAATGCCCCCCCCCCCCCCTATGTGCATGCTTAAGGTCACTCTGACATGTATCAACAACCTCTTGTAAAATAAACTAGAAAATATAACATTTCTGTTTTCTCTGGTATACTACTCAGTGTAGAGAGAGGAAGGAGGTGCTAGACTAGCATTCATATAAGGAAAGTCAGTACGCTTTCAACTGTTGAAGCGCTCGGGCGTATGATTAATTGCTCGCCTCACTCTAGAGCGCTTACCAATAATAGGTTTCTTATAGCTTTTTCAGAAATTTATCCACTATTTATGGGCCAATTTTCAAAAATAAGGTCTCATTAGAAAGGGCAAAGAAATATAAAGAATTTGTTGATCATGTTTTCTAATAATTAAGAAAAAAAAAAGATTAGGAGAGGTTGAATATTGTATTAAAAAAAATATATATTTTGCTAAATAAAAAAAATCAGCAAGTAACTCCAACAATTTGTTAAATATGTTGATAACTATCACATAAATAATTTGCAAGAAAAATCTTCATTGGATGGCACAGAAATAAATTTCTAAAAATTTCGATTTTAGGAAAAAAAAATTGTTTTACCAAAATGTCTGATACAGTACTTGGATATACTGTATAACATACTGTATAGATATACAGTACATAACATACTGTATAGATATATGGTACATAACACACTGTATATAAAAATCATGAAAATTGGATGATAAATAAAACTGTCCAAGTCGGTATCCTTAAGAGATGTCAGTACCGACCTACCTCGACAACGACAAGCACGGACTTGGTCGAGGGTCATTCACGAGAGGCGATAAAGCTCTCAATAATCAGTGAAATATCCTATGTGCACAAACAAATGATAATAACAACCAATGGAAAAATGCTACAATTATTGGCTACTCATTAAACAGAGTGGAATTATTAAAGAAGCCATCAATTAAAAAAAATAATTGATCAAAGAACCTGTATGAGTAGATAATATTTATAAATGTAATTATATAACTGAAAAAGAAGTTTGGCTGCAAATGTCTTTTGGGACTTAACAACAAGTCATTAATTAATAATAATTTCTTCCTAAGAGAAAATGTTGACACATGAGGAATAATGTACAGTATAATAATAATAATACAGTACAGTGCAAACAACCCTGTCTGAAAATTATACATCATTGTATTCTGGAGTGAATATCAAATTAGTAATATACAGTATTATATACAATAACTCTGAGGAACACCGTAGGAAAATAACTGATGCTTTACAAGAATGTTATTTAACATAGTTTGATCCTGATATTCATGCCTCAGTAAACAGAAAACTCTGACAGCATCGCAGGATATAAAGTCGCGTGTCAAGTGGTATAAATAAGCTGGAACTAACTGGACTTGACCTGACCTGTTACAGCTGTCAGGACCTTCTTTAGGGTCATCCCCATACTGTACTGTACTGTACTATACTGTGCTGTGCTGTGCTGTACTGTACTACTGTACTGTATTGTACTACTGTACTACAGTACTGCTGTATTGTACTGTACTACTGTACTGCTATATTGTACTGTACTGTATTGTACTACTGTACTACAGTACTGCTGTATTGTACTGTACTACTGTACTGTAATGTACTACTGTACTGCTGTACTGTACTGCATTGTACTACTGTACTGTACTAATGTACTACTGTACTGTATTGTACTACTGTACTGTATTGTACTACAGTACTGCTGTATTATACTGTACTGTACTGTACTGTACAGGGAAAACGCTTCAGTTCTTATATTTCCCACTCTCTCACACACTATACATTAGATATATCAACAGACCATTACTCTTTGGCAATGTTTTATTTATCCCAGACTATGTAATATATTGATTTATTTAAAGAATTTCTTTCACACCTGTAAATCCAAACAAAAGCTCCACCTTCTAGAACCATTCATTAAGGCAACACAGCCCCTCCAAAACAACATAATGCAGCTCAGTCTTCTGGTTGATAGTTTACCTTTAACACTTGACGTCATTAGTCACAATAATTATAATCACAGTTTTCAGTGTAGCATGATGCATCCCTAAACAGTAATGAGAAATCACAGCTGTCTTGTCTTCCCCAACACAAACAAACCATCTTCTTCAGTGTGAGTCATCACTATCACCTTACACCAACAACCTCCCAATATCTGTAGTGTCAACTTGTAATACTCTGTGACTTCATCTTAGCGCCATATAGCAGTCCGCACGCGTGGAGCACGAAAACCTCCGTCTGCAAGGGTGTCTCTCCCTGTTGCAAAGCTTTCACTTTTTCAGAGAAATGTCACTCTTCTTTCAGGGATTGTAAGCAGTTCTTGAGAAGCTGAGCTTGTGCCTGTACATTTAGAATTGATGTAATAACAACAACATATACATACAGAATATTGTACTTGTACACCTATTAATGTATTTACCAATTTACAGTCTCATGGATTGTTTGTTGCCAAAATATATTCAATAATTTGCAGAAGCATGATGAGCTTCACATATGGTTCAGTAACTTTATTCAAGTAGTCAGTGCACATTAATTATATAAACCAGCAGTGGATCTCAACTAAGGAGAGGAAAAACAAAATACTTGCCATTATGAAGCACAGTTACTGTTATGCTGACTATAATGCTATCATAACAAGTCTCTCTCTCTCTCTCCTTAATGTAGTGCTTCACCCTCCCTCACAACCCTCTCTCTCTCTCCTTAATGTAGTGCTTCACCTTCCCTCACAATCCTCTCTCTCCTTAATGTAGTGCTTCACCCTCTCTACTTAATGTAGTGCTTCACCCTCCCTCACAACCCTCTCTCTCTCTCCTTAATGTAATGCTTCACCCTCCCTCACAACCCTCTCTCTCTCTCCTTAATGTAGTGCTTCACCCTCCCTCACAACCCTCCTTAATGTAGTGCTTCACCCTCTCTCTCTCTCCTTAATGTAGTGCTTCACCCTCTCTCCTTAATGTCGTGCTTCACCCTCTCCCCTTAATGTAGTGCTTCACCTTCCCTCACAACCCTCTCTCCTTAATGTAGTGCTTCATCCTCTCTCCTTAATGTAGTGCTTCTCCCTCTCTCCTTAATGTAGTGCTTCACCTTCCCTCACAATCCTCTCTCTCCTTAATGTAGTGCTTCACCCTCTCTACTTAATGTAGTGCTTCACCCTCCCTCACAACCCTCTCTCTCTCTCCTTAATGTAGTGCTTCACCCTCCCTCACAACCCTCTCTCTCTCCCCTTAATGTAGTGCTTCACCCTCCCTCACAACCCTCTCTCTCTCCCCTTAATGTAGTGCTTCACCCTCCCTCACAACCCTCTCTCTCTCTCTCCTTAATGTAGTGCTTCACCTTCCCTCACAATCCTCTCTCTCCTTAATGTAGTGCTTCACCCTCTCTACTTAATGTAGTGCTTCACCCTCCCTCACAATCCTCTCTCTCCTTAATGTAGTGCTTCACCCTCTCTACTTAATGTAGTGCTTCACCCTCCCTCACAACCCTCTCTCTCTCTCCTTAATGTAGTGCTTCACCCTCTCCCCTTAATGTAGTGCTTCACCCTCCCTCACGTGATGTACACACCTCCTTCACTGCCTCTGTACATACTCTACCATCTATCCTCTAGTATCCTTCCCTCCATGCTGCTACTCACACCTTCCGTCCTTCACTGTTTCTAGCCCCTGCCATTATTAACCCTTCAGGTAACTCTACACCAAACTTACTGCCGCCACACGTCAAGAACTGTTCCTTATGTTCCTTGGCCCCAAACTTTACAATATTACTGTCAAACTTCCCTCTGTGTTCTGTCCTTTCTTCACTGTATATTGCCGTATGGCGTCATTCCCAAATACAAAAAACTATTCCTTTATGTCCTCCGGCATTTCATTATTTGTCAGTTCATTTTGGTGCGTTCGTTTTTTCTATTCCGTGTTATTCGCTACAATCCACTTCATCGGCTCCAATAGCCTTTACCTGTGGTCTTCCTAATGTTTAATGTTCTATCTTTCACACACACCTTGTTAAGATCCCTTACCACACCCTGTACACCCTATCCCCTCTCTCCTACTACTGGTACAGTAGAGTAGAGACATGTTACTACAGACTACCATACACCTCTTCCCCCATTAACATCCTTGTTTGGTTCCTGAAAACTATGACTTTTAATGAAAACAGTTTTACCGTAGACACAATGATGTAGATTGATATAACCTTTTCCTTTTTCTATTTTTAATTTCTTTCTATTCATATTATTTTGACCCCCCAGGCCCCGATGTGGGTCGTTCACCTGTGCCCGGGTGGGCTAATCCCACTCTACAACTCATAACCCCCCCCCCCCCCCCCAGTACTGCACTTGTCACTCTCAACTGTTAATTTCATAAATACAATACAATAATATAATATTTCTAATTTTCAAGTTCTGTCACACTATAAATTCTCAACATCAAGTTATAAAATAATGTGTTGGGTGTCCAAGAATCACTGACATGATCTATATTGTAATTGTAAGACAATTAAACTTCATGAGAAGATGTACCATCCAAGACATGACTGCCCACCAGGAAGGCTGTGGATACATCACACTATACAGCATAGGCAACCCGCGGCCCAAACCACGTCTTTGTGCGGCCCGCAGAGTGAATGAGAAAATCTATTTAATGTGGCCCGCAGTTCAGGTAGATGCAGCCAGTTTGTGGTGAGTAAAAGCAATAATTATTAAAAGAATAATCTTCACAGACAATTCGTTACTGTTTCATCACCTAAGAGAAAGTAACTACAAAAAGTAACAGAGAAATAAGTATATATAGTCAACAATATAAACATTTAACTTGTGCGAGTTTATGGGCCAAGATCAGTGGGGTCCATTTGATGGATTAGCTGCTATGTGGCAGTGGGTCACTTGGGAATTAACAAAGGTTGGGTGGGGTGATGGCCTATAGGTTGTTTCAGTGTAGTTCCTCATATATTAACATTTACATTATTCTGGTGGGTGTATCTCATAAGCAAGACAAATGTTGTAACTGTAGGAAAAATCTAAGTATTCTCAGACTGCTTCACTCATCTTCTGCTAAATGCCAAGAAACATTAAAATTTTACTTAAAAAATTATGATGGATTTGTTTTATAAATGAAAAAGACTGTGATTGTAAACTGAAAACATCATAAGGTGGACGCTATGATTCACTGTCCATGCTAACACAATATTAACATTACTTTTGCAGGGGCAGTTCCAGGGGGGGTTCTGGGGGTCCCCGAACCCCCTTTTCATCAAAAAATTCCAATATTTTTTCTTTAATTCAGTATTGTATTCAGGTATTTTTATATAGTAAAAAGTAATTACTATTGGCCTCAAAATATTTCTTAATATCAAGTGAACATTGCTTCAAAATGCCCGAGATATTGGTCAGATTTAAAAAAAAATTGAGGGGCTACAATGCCGCCCCCCTCCAGCTGAGGGGGCTCACTGTCCTCACCATGTTCCCCAACCCACAACTCTTTGGCCCTCTCCCCCCCCCCCCCCTTGAGATTCCTGGATCCGCCCATCTTGGGTTAGATAGGATATAAATTTCGGTGGGTTGGCCTCATAATGCGGCCCATGATTGAGGAAAGGTTGCCCATGCCTGTAACATAGTATGAAGACTTCACTATGTGGAGACAATGAACTCACCTGCTCTCACTTCTTCACCAGTCAGGTTAGGAGATGTACAGTACCGTACACCCAATACACAACAAACAAACATACAGTAAAACCTCGATTAACCGACCAAATGTGGGGGGGGAAGGGGCCGACGGATAATCCAAAAGGCCGGTTAATAGTACATAAAGTCTACGGAAATAAAACCTACATTTCAAAGTACCTTTCCCTAACCTACCTCATTTAAGTCCCTCGATTTATTTTTGTTCATTTGTCATTCATATTTCAATAGAATTGGCTTTAAAACAATAACCACTTTAGTAAATAAATATGAACCAGCACAGAAACCGTGAATTAAAAATGGTTAAGTCAAAGAACAAACAATATGTCATCACGAAAATTGTGACCAAGTCCCAGGTTGCTGCTCTAACTTTCTGCCTCATTTACACACAATTGCAGGGTCTCAATTGTTTCTCTTACTATTGACAACACAACCTACATACAGGTACATTGTTTCTCACTCTTGATTTTTTTTCATTTTTGCAGTTCTTTATGGTTCTTTATGACTAATATTATTATTACAAGTGTTATCATTATCATTATTAATATCATTACATTATCGCACCCCAGGCCCCGATATGGGTCAGTGACCTGTGCCCGGGTGGGCTAATCCCCGTAAAAAAAATAAAAATAAAAAATAAAAAAAATAGAGTACTGTATATTTTTTTTAGGGGTCCGGGATTGACGGTTAATCCGATAGTTGGTTAATCGAAGGTCGGTTAATCGAGGTTTTACTGTACATACATACATATATACATACCTTGGAGTGTTTTAGTTCTAGTTCAGCAAGTTCAATCAAGTTCTTCCTGAAAGCCGCTACACGCCGTGACTTGAAGTCGTTCAGTTCTACAGGTAAATCATAAGTGATATAAATCAAATAAATAAATGCGTCCATTGCATCGTTTATCATTGTGACGACATAAAATATGACAAATTAAGTACTCATTGTAAGTGTTAAAATCAGACTAATTACATAGTTATGACTGTTATGTAAATATATATTGGATTAAACATTTATGTAAGAGTGCCTATGTATGATTTATTTGAAACACTAAAATGAAATGTATTCAACAGGTTTGACCAAATTATAATGTTCGAGTTTGACGTGACGAGTCTGAATAATCCTTCAACCGCCCTGATTGGCGGTTACACATACATTAGTTGTATACAGTACAGGCAACTCCTCAATTGGTACTGTCGCAGATCTACCTATGGAAGTGACCAACACAAGACTGTTTAGGTCTAGGATGTTGCTAACATCTGTGCTATGTCTGGCTGCACACACACACAGGAGCCTCACAACCATTAATATATTCTTCATCACCACTACTCTACTTTCCTCTTCTTTGGGGAACCATAAAAAAAACCATAGTTCAATCTCCGTACACTGCACAACTTCTCCCACCATATAATGCATTATATGGGGTTGTCTCACATGACCCTCGACACAACAGAAGTTCCTCTGTGTTGTCCGTTAAATAAGAGGTTTAACAATAGTAGTAGTAATTCCTTCAAGGTTTGGTCCACTTTCGGCCTAATGCTCTTGAAACAATCTGTGGTGCAGCTTTAGGGAGCCAATGTACAGTACTGTATATGTATTCTCACATCTTCAGAAAATTGAAGAAATATATGTATATGAACCTCCATGAGTCTAGACCCTGACCAACAACATATATCAACAACAAATGTATATAAGCGAAGAAAAAACAGCACGTATAAACTGTACTGTATATATATATGAGGAGCGGGAGAAGGACTAGTACAGTGCGCCTAAAAATAACAGTATGTGCATGATGGCTCCCACTAACAATAACAATCTGTAATTTTAATCACTTCAATTTCTTCACTGGTTCCAAAGTTATGTTAATCACAAACTTTTAACTGTATTTTTCTGTTTTTCATTTACGGCGGCGCTTGTCCTAGTGTACTACGGCTCCTCATATAAACACAACCTAAGGAAAAATTGTACCTAAAACAGAATTATTTTAAAGGACTAAAGTCAAGTCACCAGTACAGCAGAGTTTAACAGCAGTCAAGTGCAGCAAACAATATCACCACCAATAAAACACAGGTTAATGGTCTCAACCACTAATAACCCCCATTAAGGTTAGGTTAGGTTTAAGTTTGGTTTGGTTTGGTTAGGTTAGGTTTGGTTTGGTTTGGTTAGGTTAGGTTTAAGTTAGGTTAGGTTTAAGTTAGGTTAGGTTTGGTTAGGTTTAAGTTAGGTTAGGTTTGGTTTAAGCTTGGTTAGGTGAGAAGTATTAAAGTTGAAGTCCATTAATACTTACCATCCTTGGCCCTTGATGACATATGTTCAAACCTCTCGCAGGCGTTCTGTTGAGCTAGTTCAGCCTGTAGTAAGAGAGATGTCATCAGTACAGTACAATACAGTAGAGTAGAGTAGAGTATAGTACAGTAGAGTAGAGTATAGAAGTAGAGTACAGTAGGGTAGAGTACAGTAGAGTACAGGAGAGTAGAGTACAGTAGAGTAGAGTAGAGTACAGTAGAGTATAGTACAGTAGAGTAGAGTAGAGTACAGTAGGGTAGAGTACAGTAGAGTAGAGTACAGTAGAGTACAGTAGAGTACAGTAGAGTATAGAAGTAGAGTAGAGTAGAGTACAGTAGAGTAGAGTAGAGTAGAGTACAGTAGGGTAGAGTACAGTAGAGTAGAGTATAGAAGTAGAGTAGAGTAGAGTAGAGTACAGTAGAGTATAGTACAGTAGAGTAGAGTACAGTAGAGTAGAGTACAGTAGGGTAGAGTACAGTAGAGTAGAGTAGAGTACAGTAGAGTACAGTACAGTAGAGTAGAGTACAGTAGAGTAGAGTACAGTAGAGTAGAGTAGAGTACAGTAGAGTAGAGTATAGTAGAGTAGAGTAGAATAGAGTACAGTAGAGTACAGTTGAGTAGAGTACAGCAGAGTACAGTAGGGTAGAGTACAGTAGAGTAGAGTACAGTACAGTAGAGTACAGTAGAGTAGAGTACAGTAGAGTAGAATAGAGTACAGTACAGTAGAGTACAGTACAGTAGAGTACAGTACAGTAGGGTATAGTACAGTAGAGTTCAGTAGAGTACAGTAGAGTAGAGTACAGTACAGTACAATATATCACAATATAGTACAGTACAGAAAAGTACAGTACAGTATAGTACAGAACAGTACAGAAAAGATCAGGAAAGTGAAGTACAGTACAACACAGTACAGTAAAATACAGTACAGTAGAGTAAAATACAATGCAGTACAGTGCAGTACAGTAAAATACAGTACAGTAAAATACAGTACAGTAAAATACAGTACAGTACAGTACAGTAAAATACAGTACAGTACAGTACAGTACAGTGCAGTACGGTACAGTGCAGTACAGTACAGTAAAATACAGTACAGTACACTAAAGTACAGTACAATACAGTACAGTAAAATACAGTACAGTACAGTAAAATACAGTGCAGTACAGTACAGTAAAATACAATACAGTACAGTAAAATGCAGTGCAGTACAATACAGTACAGTACAGTAAAATACAATACAGTACAGTACAGTAAAATACAATACAGTACAGTAAAATACAATACAGTACAGTACAGTAAAATACAGTGCAGTGCAGTACAGTACAGTGCAGTGCAGTACAGTACAGTAAAATACAATACAGTCAACCCTCGCTTTACGTGGTCCCACTTTACGCGTTTCCTTGTTTACGCGGTACCCTGCCGAAACCGGAATGCTCACTTTCCGCGGTGTGTGTACCCTTTTACGCAGAGAGCGGCGTGAGCAGGGTTCGCACAAGGTCGCCCAGTCATCAAAACATTACAGAGTTCTTCACCCGCCACAGCCGGCCCAAGTCAGTGATAGTGATAATGATAGTGAGTATATGGACTTATATGGACTTTGAGGGGTTTGACAAAGAGGCCCTGCAAGCCTCTGTGGTGGATAGTGATACAATTGATACAGGTGAGGGACAATAATCTGCCCTCTGCCTCGGAACCAACACCCCATCCCCGTGTGCCCAGCCATATTTTCTACTAATGTAAGTGTTAAAAAACCTAATATTATTGATATTTCCCTTAATTATTAATTGTGTGTACAGTTCGTCCCCGAGTTACGTACATCCGACTTACGTACAAACGGCCGATACGTACATCGTTTCTGAAGTCTTTAATTGCAAAAATATTGTCTTAAAAGGGCGAGCAATTTTTAAATTTGGCGGGCGAGCCAGCCGCACCGCGCCGCCACTATCACTGACCATGCAGACGACACGCTAGACGCACCAAAACAACAAGTGTGGTCATTGTGCATACAGTACTTCTCCTGTGAATTTCTGCCCTATTTTGTACACTTTACTCTGTGTGCAATGACTGGTGTAAAGCGTAAGAGTGGTGAAGCCAGTGGGAGTGCTACGAAACGTCAAGCATGTTTGCATTTGATAAGTTGTATTAATTACCACCAGATAACATTATAGGGTTGGGGGATTTTCGAGTTACGTACATTTCGAGTTAAGTACAACCTTTTGGTCCCCATTATGTACGTAACTTGGGGACTTACTGTACATACCATCATAAAATTAAGAAGTTATTTTTACTACAACGTAGGTATTGTGTCTGAAAAAGTGGAGTTTGGGGGTCAGCCCGGTCTCTATTTCAATTAATCCCATAAGTTATGTTGTTCACTTACGGCGTTTCTCACTTTACGCGGGCCGCCGTGGGTTGAATTAACCGCGTAAAGTGAGGGTTCACTGTGCAGTACAGTACAGGTTAAGTCACAAACATATCACTTTACTCCTGGTCACTCCTCTTTAATTATTACATTATGTTATCACTTGTCCACAATGATTAATAACCTATGGTAGCCCGTACATGTCTGGCAACAGCTCATGCTAAAGGGAGTTATTACAGCTTGTAACGAGTTTACTAACTGAACATGTAGGGAGGGTTAAATTAATGTACCCTATATGGTATGTATTGGTGACAAATATTCTTGAACCAATCATTTTAAAATTGGAATTCAATATTGTACTTGGGAATGGGTTACTGTGAGGTTTACACATTACACACCGTACACCCGTACACTTAATACTGTACAGGTCAGAGAGAGAGAGAGCACCATTATGTCAGTGTTAAGGTGCAAGTACTGCTTGCTCCCTCTCGCTCTCAGCTGCTGCCGCTGATTAGCCCTCGTGGCAAACAGCGAAGCAACTTGCAAAAGTCTTCCCCTGCCGGTACACAGCCTCCTCGCCAACAAAACTCTTGCTGGGCCTCCTCGTGGCAACACACGGTAACTGGGTGCCTCGTGGGCCCAGGCTAGACCAGCAGGGGATCCTGGAGTAGCAGTGGGCCCCAGAGGGACAGCGCATAGGCACTCTGGCATGTGGACACGTCCTGGTACCTACCAACCACCGCCCCGCTGCCTTGCGGATTAACCTTGGCAGATACAACGGGACAGGCTACTAAGGTGAAACCCAACAAACTGGGATATCGGCAGTCCATTGCAACTCTCCCTCTCCCCAGTCATTACAACACTTGCACCACTGGATCAGGAAAAGGGAGAGCCAAGATGTGTGGTTGCAGCCTGTGCTCCTGCCTCACCACATAAATCAACTCACGTGCAGCCATCATCCAGCCCATCATACCTCTCATCATCATCAAAACCCCTATACCCCCAAAGTCCTATGGCGATGGACGAGTGGCGACGGGGACAGGCAGAGATGACTGCCGGGAGTCTCTAGTCACAACTCTGCACATGGGCGGCACAGATAAGATGGTCATTTATGCACTGGGTTCTAGGCAGTTGTGCAATCCAGTCCAGTCTGTGTGACTGAGCAGCCCTTTTGAGGAGCCAATCTGCTCACCCCACATGGGGAGGGGCTAGAAAAGGTGCCCTTAACATAGCCTGCCTATAAACCCAACCTGACTGGGCAACCACACTCAGTAAGCTCATCCTGATGTGGTCGAAAACACGATCATAATCACAAATCAAAATAAACGATACAACCTCTTATGGTTGCTGCATATTATGTCAGGTCCCTCCAGGATACTGGCACATATGAACGTCCTGAAAAAAGATCCGCCCTTGTGGCAAAAGAGCTGGCTAGGTAAAATATTGACATAGCAGCCATTAGTGAGTCCCGGCTTCCAGACGAGGGCCAGCTCACAGAACGGGGCTCTGGCTACACCTTCTTCTGGAAGGGTAAGCCTGCAGCGGAGAGAAACTGCCTTTATGGAGTTGGCTTTGCCCTCCACCAATCCATCCTACACAGGCTAACTGAAATGCCTGTTGGGATTAACGAGCGCCTCATGACGCTTCGAGTCCCACTGAATCACTCACGTCATGCCTTCTTCATCAGTGCATACGCCCCAACACTGGATACAGAGGATGACATCAAGGAGGCCTTTTATGCCGACCTTGACAGAGTGCTAACCTCTATCCCCAGAGAAGACAAGGTTGTGCTCCTTGGCGACTTCAATACCAGAGTTGGCAGAGATGCTAACATTTGGCAGGGAACCAGAGGGAGAAATGGTCTAGGCAAGTGTCATCCTAACGGCCTACTCCTCCTCAGCAAGTGTGCTGCACACAACCTCACTATCAATACCTTGTTTAGGCAGGCCGACAAGTTCAAGGGTTCGTGGCAACACCCACGATCCAAACACTGGCATCTCATTGACTACATCATTGTCAGAGAAAGAGATCACCGAGATGTCCTCATCACCCGTGCCATGCGTGGCTCAGACCACTGTGACACTGATCATCGACTTGTCAGAGAAAAGCTCTCACTTCACGTTGCCCCAAAACGACGAAGGCAGCAAGCCTCCAGAACAGGTTTTAACACTAAGCGTCTGGAGGATCCAGCGGTAGCACATGCTTTCAGAGAGCCGATATAACATGGGCTGATAAACAACCTGACAACAAACAACCTTATCCCAGTGATGAATGGGATATTCTCAACACTGTCATGACAAAAGCCTGCAGTGAGACTCTCTGCCAGATCAAAAGAATACACCAGGAATGGTTTGATGAAAATGACCCAGTAATTAATGTACTCATCGATGATAAACGTGCTGCTTTTACTGACTGGCAGAGCAACCCTCAGTCTCAGACCAAAGCTGATACCTTCCACAAGATAAAAGCGGTGGCTCAGTGCAAATTTCACAAAATAATGAATGAATGATGGAAAAATACAGCGTGTAAAATGCAAAAATTAGCTGTTCAATACAAGATGCGTGAATTTTTCAATTCCACTAAACCATTATATGGCCAATCCCTCACCACGTGGCCCCCCTCTGCTTATCCGATGGGATCTCACTGTTGTCCGTAACTGGGATGATTATCGACCAAGTCCTCCTAAACAGACTTCTCCCTGAATCGGATAACTTCCTCCCAGAATCTCAATGTGGTTTTAGACCATCACGTGGCACCACTGTCATGATCTTTGCTGTCTGCCAGATACAGGAAAAGTGCAGAGAACAGCATTGTGACCTGTACACGGCCTTCATCGACCTAACCAAGGCCTTCAACTCAGTCACAGGGAAGCCCTCTGGCGGACCCTCAGTTGTTTTGGCTGTCCACTAAAATTCATCGACATTGTGAGGCAACTCCACAATGGCATGAACAGCAGTGTCCAGCACAGTAACACCCACTCTGAGTTCTTTCCCCTCCAAACAGGGTAAAACAAGGGTGTGCACTGGCACCAACTCTCTTTTCCATTTACTTGGCTGTCTTCCTTACTCAAACCAGTGTCAATTTAACTAGCGGGATGAACATCCAGTATAGATGAAGGGTCTTTTCAACATCAAGACGACTCCAAACAGATACAAAGCTGTCAGCAGTTTCCATTACGGAGCTTCAACATGCAAGCAACCTCACCCTTGTCGCTCACACTGAACGCGGCCGATATGAGACCCTGAACACCTATACAGATGCGTATACAGTACACACCTCGGCCTTGAGGTGAATGTATTTAAGACTCAGATTCTCTTTCAACCTGCCCCTGGTTCAGTCACACCTCCTCCATCCATCCAGCTTAATGGTACTACCCTCTCTAATGTTACCCACTTTCAGTATCTCGGCTACCACCTGTCCACCACCTCAGACATCAATGAAGAGATTCAACATCGGATCAGATGTGCATCTCAAGCCTTTGACAGACTCCAAAACCGTGTCTTCAGCTGTAGGTAGCTGAAATTATCTACAAAGTTGCACGTATATTGAGCAGTGGTTCTCCCCACCCTGCTATATGGCAGTGAGACATGGGTCACACAGGAGGCACATCAAGGCACTTGACAACTTTCACCAACGTAGTCTGTGATCCATCCTCCGAGTTCACTGGGAAGACAAGAGAACAAATGCCAGTATTCTTGCTGACACCAACTGTAGGAGCATCGAGGCTTCCATTATCCATGAACAACTACATTGGACTGGCCATGTTACCCACATGGGCGACAGTAGACTGCCAAAGCAGCTACTTTACAGGCAGCTACTTTACAGTCACCTAACTTTAAAGGTATAAGGATAGTCTTAAGACAAACCTGAAACAGTGCCAAATTGACCTCCTTACCTTGGAGACGATTTCTCCACAGCGTAACACTTGGAGGAGCACCACACAAGGTGTTAATACTTTCGAGTTAGCCCGACTATGTGCTGAGGCAGACAAGCACCAACGTTTGAAAGACACTGCTGCTGCCCCTCCCGCACTGGATGTAGCCCTCTCTAGTCACCTCAGAGCTCACCAACAAAGGTGACATCCACAATAAGTCTTCTCATTGTATCAGAGCTGGATGATCGTCATACTCTATTCCGAACGACAGCAGAGTACAAGGTAGTAGTAGTAGTAGTACACGTACGTGTGTGTGTAATATATTATAGTGGACAATGAGTAGTACATTTTATTAGATTACCATAGTACAGTATATCTCACAGTCTACCTGGGCCAATGTTATCAGTAAAAACATTATTTACTACCCCACACTTATTCCACGTACAGTACAGTCACTGAAAATATAATCTTTACTTGGGGGGGGTGGGGGGGTCGATGAATGTCAGAACAGAATGAACAGTGACTTACTGGTGTCTTGGGAGAGTTGTCAAAATCCTTCGCCTGTTGAATCATATTCTCACACAATTTGTTAAAGATAGCTTTTGGAGTGACTGTAGAGATGTGTTAAGTAATTTTAAAGATTACATAAAACTTCAAAGTGAAAAAAGGAAAGTTAGACAGTGAGTCTGACAACATACGTAGACCAGAGTGAGGAGAGAGGTGTAACAGCAACATGTGAGTCTAAAATATCAGCTCAGCTTGGCCATAATTAAGAACACTTCATCAAGAGAAACAATATTAATGTGAGCTCACCAAAGCTTTTTATCCTCTAACAACAAGAGAAAATTTAGTATAACTATCAATAAAGAAAGAAAGGTGTTCCCATAATGGCCAACTCCCTGGACACTTTTACCATGTGTAAATATTCCTTCCCTGATAAATAAGTTCTTCTGTATGTGATTAAAAATGTTATTCTTCTCTCCATCAATCTGACCAAGGAAAAACAGGTTATTAGCTAAAGCGCTAAATGAGCGTTTATTGTCCCAAAACATTAGAATCGAGTCTACGAGGAGGAACACTCACGCCACGAGACACAAAACTAAGTTTGTGTATCTCATGAATTCTTCTACACATTAAGATGGTTGGCCTTCAGTATCCACCTGACGCCACGGTCTTCGTGTTTAACAATTCTCAAGTGCACATTTCACAACCTAGCCTAATGAAGGTGCACTCCATCCACCCTTATCTATGTTATTTAGTTGTTTTTCCCACTCTGCTGACACACATATAAAATAACTCTTTTATCTAGTGCATCATCAAGGTAACTTAAGTGAACAATCTGGCCACAGATTTATTTTAGCACATGGACAGCACAGGGAGAGATCAGAGCCGTGTCACTGTCAAATCTTTCCAGTGAGGTGTCACAGCTGAAGGTACATGATGCAGTATGAGTTAAAGTAACTGAGCATGTATGGACACTTAAAGGCAAGGAGTTGCCACAGACTACTAGATGATTTGACAGTGATTGGTCAGGTAACAAGAGTACTGTACTGTATTGTACTGTACTGTATTGTACTGTACTGTATTGTACTGTACTGTATTGTACTGTATTGTATTGTACTGTACTGTACTTTACTGTTTTGTACTGTATTGTATTGTACTGTACTGTACTGTACTTTACTGTACTGAACTGTACTGTACTGTACTGAACTGAACTGAACTGTGCTGTGCTGTGCTGTACTGTGCTGTACTAGTCTGGGGTATAGGTTCTACAGAAGGATTATCAACAGAATGATCTTAGGCTCTCCAAGATGCCCTCTTTAGAGTACAAGGTGGTGTAGCTACAGTAGTCACCATATTATGTTACTATCTATACAAGGCATAAGATGATGTGATATTCCCACCAATGTGCAATGCTGAAGGCTTTTAGTAAAGGCACTGTAGTGCTGACTCAAGAAGTGCCCCGGCATCACACCCAGCCCACTATCTTCACATTTCTCAAATTAATGTTGAAGCACCAACAACAGGGAAAATTGCAGAAGAATCAAATGTGTGGCTTAGGTTAAATTAGGTTAGGACAAGTTGAATTATTACAGCCACATTAAATTAAGATACATTATATTAGCATAGGTTGCATCAGATTAAGTTAGGTAAGCCTAGATTAGCTTATATGGGTTAGGCAAGGTTTGGCTTTCACCAGTTACACATAAAGTACTGTATAAGACTGTGATGCTGAAACTATTGGGGAAGGTATAGCGTTGCCTCAGCCAGAGTACACAAGTGAGAAAGAAGAATTATTATTTTTTTTTTACGGGAATTAGGCCACTCGGGCACAGGTCGAACGACCCATAACGGGGCCTGGAGGGGCGAAAAAATAAAAACAGAAATAAATTGAAAATAGAGAAGAAAAAGGTCATACTGTGTTAATCTACACCACAAAGTTGCCGGAAAACCATCTTTTTAAAGTGAGACAGATTGTATATACCGTATATACCTGTGTGTAGTTCGAGTTTTTAAGACCAATTTTTTGGGCAAAAAATTGGGGGTCGACCTCTAAACGGGTAATAGTTTCGTTAGGTTGAAAATTATTTACCAGTAACTGCCAGTAAACAATGGAAACGATGCACCACCAGCTGTGAGTGTCGGTACAGTTGCCAGGGCAGATCTCTTGCGTCATCATAGCAAGCTCAAAGTAGCCAAATGCATGGTATGGTATGCACAGGACGATGTAAAACATAAAGTATTCATTTTTAAAAGTTTATTTATAGATACTGTACATAAATTTTTGTTCATTAAATTTGAAACATCAATCTTTGTTAATTAAATTTGAAACAAAAAGAAAACTACGATACCGTATTTCTAAATATTTTCATTAAAATATTATGTCACAAGTATATTTTACCTTAACTGTGCCTGAACGAATATATTCTCAGAAATAAATATGGAAATGTAATATTTTTGCTGAAATGACATACATATTACAGTGGAAAGTGGGATAAAATCGTGACGAAAACAATGACTTTCGCTTTTCATTGTTCAAGAGATTTTACTATAATCGCTTTTCAAATGGTTTTCAGTTAAAAAACTGTTGTATTACAATAATATTCTATCCTAATTCACTTGAATAAATACTACGATACCATATTTCTGAATATTTTCATGAAAATCCATCAAAATAATTTTCCTTGTCATCGTCTTCAGCACACAGTTGCAAGTTTCAAGATTTTCGGTTTAATATTTTAAGTTACCGAGTATTTCTTTTCCCAAATCGTTTTACAATACTGTAGGTAAAACGGTTTGCTATTGTGCAAACCGAACAGGAAAAAAATTAACAAATGGAGACACAAAAAAATGTAAAAAAAAAAATGCTGTCTGACTTGCAACACTGTTGGTAGGGTCAGGTGGTTCTAACGGCACCTGCCAGGACCCGGTAATCAAATTAATAACAGTGTCTAACCTCAATTACTGTAGTTTATCTGATGTAGGCAATATGAAGTAGAAAATACCAGTTAAAGTGAGAAATTGGAAGAGAATAAACAATAAAGATGTCATTGGGCTATTTTTGGTAGGGCTGCGGGAGAGAGTACCAGCTGTTTGGTCTTTTTTGGCGGGAGAGACACGCAAATATCCGTACTGGTATTTGTTTGGTGTCTTCTGTATTTTTAAAAATGAATACTTGTTAATTAAAAGTACCGTAACATTGTATTATATACAAACTTGTCATATTTCTGGAAAATAAGAAGCAAGAAAATAAGAATATACCGGTAAACACAATTTCAACGTACGCTGAAATTAAAGGCTGCTTAAGAAGGGCCGATGCAAAAGCAAAGCCTCCGTGGCCAGGGCTCTGCCGTACAAGCTAGAGTGGTAGACGGTACACACGTTTTTCGAATTGTTTTCAATTAAAAAACTGTTACTTCACAAGTGAATTAGGATAGAATATTATTGTAATACAACAGTTTTTTTAACTGAAAACCATTTGAAATGCAATTACAGTAACATCTTTTGAACGGAAGAAAGCGAAAGTCATTGTTTTCGTCACGATTTTATCCCACTTTCCACTGTAATACGTACAGTACGTCATTTCAGCAAAAATATTACATTTCCATATTCTCAGAAATAAATAGTAGTTTTGCTGAAACGTGATGTATTTCAATGTAAATTAGGATAAACTACATGACGAAAACAAAAGACTTTACCTAACCTTCCGATGTTCAAGAGATGTTACTCGTTTTCTTAATAGTTTTCGGTTAAAATACTGTTATATTAGTGATATTCTATTCATACTGTGCTTGATATAATACATTCACGGAAATGTAATATTTTTGCTGAAATGACGTACGTATTACAGTGGAAAGTGGGATAAAATCGTGATGAAAGCAATGACTTTCTCTTTCGTTCAAAAGATGTTACCGTAACCGCTTTTTGAATGATTTTCAGTTAAAAATCTGTTGTATTACAATAATATTCCCCCCTTATTGACTTGAATAAATACTTGAATGGAAATATACAATATGTTTGTTGAAACTACCCACATTTCAGTGTAAAGTGTCGGAATAATAAATGGTAAACAATTTGCCTTCGGCACTCTGTGTTTCAGGCACGGTGAGCCTCAGTTTAAAGGACGTAGTGTGTTTTTACTTAAGGTTTTGTTGTTCCATTAACCTCAAAAACGTGGGTCGACCTATGAACGAGGAATATCATAAATTAACGATTTCTTGGTCAAAAAATCAGCGTCGACCTATAAACGAGGGAGGATTATAGACAAGTATATACGGTAAGTATGGAAACACAGAAGAAGGCAGAGCATTCCACAGTTTGGCTGTGTGAGGAAAGAAGGAGGTACTATAACGGGTTATTCTCGTGTGACAGACATCCACAGACACACAGTGGGCACTGCGAGCAAGACGTGTGTTACGAGCCCACGGCTTTGTCGGCAGTACACAGGATGCCAAATCCACCGAACATTGCCCGTTAAAGTACCTGTAAAAGAGAGAGAGTGAAGCAACATTGCGGCGAAGAGAAAGGGAAGAGAGATTGTCAACTAAAGGAGGAGAGTTAATAAGACGAAATGCCTTTGATTCCACCCTAACTAACAGTTGGACAGAAGAAGAGCCACCCCAGATATGAGAGCAGTACCCCAAGTTAGGACGAATGAATCCCTTATATACTTGAAGCAACTGCTCAGGAGTGAAGTAGCTGTGGCATCTGTACAGCATTCCCAACTGTACAGGAAGACTGATAAGAAAAAATCAGGATAAAAGATAAGGCTGGGCTGAGCTTTATTGCACTGCATTGAATAAAGGTGCAGAGATAGGTTGGGTTGTGATAGGTTAGGTTTGGTGAGTTGGGTTAGTTTGGGTTTACCAGTATTTCATTTTGCCTTAGATTGGGTTGAGACTCTGCCCAAAGATTAAGAACATAAGAATGAAGGAAACTGCAGCGGGCCTATTGGCCCAAACTGGGCAGTCCCATTTACACCCAACCCCTATTGCTCATACATCCATCCAACCTATGTTTGAAGCTATCCAGCGTATTCGAGTTAATGATGATATTTGGTAACTTGTTCCACTCGTCCACCACTCTATTTCCAAACCAATGTTTACCAATTTTGCGCCTAAATCTAAATTTGTCTAATTTAAAACCATTGTTAAGAGTTCGCTCCTGGTTGGATACTTTGAGAATGGGTGAAGATCGGAAAGGCAGCTGGTAGCTCTGGGATAGTAACAGAAATTCTGAACGTATCAGACAATTTAGGCGTGTCAGTGGTGACCGAGTTGACTAATGCAATCACGGTGGAATGTACTGTTCCAGAAGACTGGTGGAAGAATGGAATTGTGAACACTTACAAGAGTAAATGTGATGCACTTGAACATGGGAATTGCAGGGGCCTAAAGCTACTAGATCAAGTCATGAAAGTTGTAGAAAGTGATATCAAGAAATTAAATGGGGGGAAAGTGGACATTAACAAAATACAGTTTGGGTTCATGCCAGGTAGGGATACTACAGATGCATTATTTATGGCCAGAAGATAAAAGAGAAAAAGGTAGGGAAGGGGAAAAACATGGACTTCACATTTGTAGACTTACAGAAGGCATCTGAGAGGGTACCACATGAAGCAGCACAAAGGTAAGGGTCAAGCAGTGTCTAGTTCAAGTGGTTATGGCATTATATGAGGGCTCAAAAAACTACTGTGAGAGTAAATAGCACATGAGGTTAAAGTCGGGGTTCATCAGGGGTGTGTCTTGAGCCCCCTTCTGTTTATCATGGTGCTGGAGGCAATATGATGGGACTGGTCAGTTGTTGTAGTGCTGATAGTATTGTAGAGGCACTGGAGAAATTTAAGAAACAGAAGGATGGAATAGACACAAAGGTCCTGAGAGTGAATGTGGTGAAAAGAACAGTACTGATTAGTGAGGGACCTGTGGTGGAGAGTGGCAACGTGTGGAAGGTGTTGGCAGCATCTGTATAATGTGTGGAAGGTGGGTACAGTGAATGTGGTAGGTGGGTACAATGAGTGTGGTAGGTGGGTACACAAGAGGTGTACTGAGTGTTGTACGGCAGTGAAATTTGGGCAGTTAAAGAAGATGCCATAAGTAGTCTTGAGTGAGCTGAAATAAGAATGTTGAAGTGGATGTGTAATGTGACACTGAAGGACAAGAGGTGCCTTTCAGAGCTAAGAGGGCAGCTGGGTAATGAGAATATTGGTGAAGTCCTGTGTAGAGGCAGAGCAGAGATGGTTTAGGCATGTGGAGAGAATGCACGAGACTGATTTGGTCAAGAGGTGCAGGAGTGTGTATGTGGAGGAGAGGAGAGCCAGGAGCAGGCCAAGAATAACATGGGGAGAGGTTGTGAGAAATGACATTAGAGTTAAGAACCTGACAAGAGACCGTGCAGCCCGAACAGCTCTGCCCTCAGGTTGTAAAATGTTGATGATGAGTTTGTTTGGTTTTGAGTTGAGTTGAGTTGGGTAGCATTGGGTTGGGTAGCATTGGGTTGGGTAGCATTGGGTTGGGTAGCATTGGGTTGGGTAGCACTGGGTTGGGTAGCACTGGGTTGGGTAGCATTGGGTTGGGTAGCATTGGGTTGGATAGCACTGGGTTGGGTAGCACTGGGTTGGGTAGCACTGGGTTGGGTAGCACTGGGTTGGGTAGCATTGGGTTGGGTAGCATTGGGTTGGGTAGCATTGGGTTGGGTAGCACTGGGTTGGGTAGCACTGGGTTGGGTAGCATTTAAGTTAGTTGGGTTGGGTTTGTTTCAAGTTACATTAGTTTAAGTTGGGCAATATTAAGTGAAAACAGCATGCAGAGGAAAGTCCTTCCAGAGCCATATTTAACTCTTATATGGTGGCCATCATTGGTGGATGTTTCATGTTGTTTGCATTCCATTTTAAAACCTATGGAGGGGGGGGGGGGAGGAGGTAGGGAGTCCATAGCTACTGGGTAAGGGTGAAAAGGAGGACATAAACAACTCTCCCAGTACAGTACAACGACTGCCTCTGGGGGGCCAGTGACTGGGGCCGTGTTTTCCTACTCTTCTCTAACCTTCCATAAGTTAACCCATAAAGTAAGTTATAAATGTTCAGAGTGTGTGTGTGTGTGTGTGTGTGTGTGTGTGTGTGTGTGTGTGTGTGTGTGTGTGTGTGTGTGTTTTCCACAACAACTATAGGTCATCAATGCAAAAAGAGAGATGAAATATAATTTAAATAAATATGATGACAGATCACTTTGAGATAGCAGAAGTTAACCATACCAAGCGTTATACTTACATCTGCAACGTCCACTGGCTGGTAGTATTGGCAGGGGGAGACAGGAAGTCGTTAGTAAATACAGACATATAAACAAAGGACAACTCCACCTCCACCATTACAATGGAAAAAAATAAAATCAATGATGGCATCTGGAAGACTAAGAAGTGAAGCACGTAAAACATGGGATGGCTGGCTGACTAATCACCATTAATCTCACACCACAAGAAGCATCGTGGAAAGTAAGCAAAAAAACAAAAAGTGAATTATGATAAGCAATAAATTGATAATCTCAAAATGTAAAAGGATTGAATGTAATAATGTTATGACATCCTTACAACAAAGTACAAAATATGTGGGGCATTAATTTAAACATTCAACATACACAATGTAGTCGGTTGTAATACAGTATTATCTTCTTATCTGCTGCGTCAATGTGCTAAATAAGAAGGTACAGTCCCCTTCACTAGTGTGTTTACAGGGGCTTGTCAGAAGGTACAGTCCCCTTCACTAGTGTGTTTACAGGGGCTTGCCAGAAGGTACAGTCCCCTTCACAAGTGTGTTTACAGGGGCTTGTCAGAAGGTACAGTCCCCTTCACTAGTGTGTTTACAGGGGCTTGCCAGAAGGTACAGTCCCCTTCACAAGTGTGTTTACAGGGGCTTGTCAGAAGGTACAGTCCCCTTCACTAGTGTGTTTACAGGGGCTTGTCAGAAGGTACAGTCCCCTTCACTAGTGTGTTTACAGGGGTTTGTCAGAAGGTACAGTCCCCTTCACTGGTGTGCTTACAGGGGCTTGTCAGAAGGTACAGTCCCTTTCAATGGTGTGTTTACAGGGGCTTGTCAGAAGGTACAGTCCCCTTCACTGGTGTGTTTACAGGGGCTTGTCAGAAGGTACAGTCCCTTTCAATGGTGTGTTTACAGGGGCTTGTCAGAAGGTACAGTCCCCTTCACTGGTGTGTTTACAGGGGTTTGTCAGAAGGTACAGTCCCCTTCACTAGTGTGTTTACAGGGGCTTGTCAGAAGGTACAGTCCCCTTCACTGGTGTGTTTACAGGGGCTTGTCAGAAGGTACAGTCCCCTTCACTAGTGTGTTTACAGGGGCTTGTCAGAAGGTACAGTCCCCTTCACTGGTGTGTTTACAGGGGTTTGTCAGAAGGTACAGTCCCCTTCACTGGTGTGTTTACAGGGGCTTGTCAGAAGGTACAGTCCCCTTCACTAGTGTGTTTACAGGGGCTTGCCAGAAGGTACAGTCCCCTTCACAAGTGTGTTTACAGGGGCTTGTCAGGGTTTGTGCAGTGTGGCAGCCCTGTGTTTATTTACAGTCTACAGAAGGAAGTCACAAGAATAAACATACCATGGAAACAAAGTAAAATAATATTAAAACAAATATCTTAATGTAATATGTGAAATGTTCATATAACAAGCCCCTGTAAACACACTAGTGAAGGGAACTGTACCTTCTGACAAGCCCCTGTACTGTGTTATACTGTACTGTACTATATTATACTGTACTGCACTATACTGTACTGTATTATACAGTACTGTACTGTACTATTCTATACCATACTGTATTATATTGTACTGTACTGTATTATACTGTACTATATTATACTGTACTGCACTATACTGTACTGTATTATACAGTACTGTACTGTACTATTCTATACCATACTGTATTATATTGTACTGTACTGTATTATACTGTACTGTATTATGCTATACTGTACTGTATTATACTGTACTGTATTATACTGTACTGAATTATACTGTACTGTATTATACTATACTGTACTGTATTATACTGTACTATACTGTATTATACTATACTGAAATATACTGTACTGCACTGTACTGTATTATACTATACTGTACTGTATTATACTATACTGAACAATACTGTATTATACTGCACTGTTATGTATTATACTGTACTGTATTATACTATACTGAATTATACTGCACTGTACTGTATTATACTGTACTGTACTGTATTATACTGTACTGTACTGTATTATACTGTACTGTATTATACTATACTGAATTATACTGCACTGTACTGTATTATACTGTACTGTACTGTATTATACTGGACTGTATTATACTATACTGAACAATACTGTATTATACTGTACTGTTATGTATTATACTGTACTGTATTATACTATACTGAATTATACTGCACTGTACTGTATTATACTGTACTGTACTGTATTATACTGTACTGTACTGTATTATACTGTACTGTATTATACTATATTGAATTATACTGCACTACTGTATTATACTGTACTGTACTGTATTATAATGTACTGTACTGTATTATACTGTACTGTACTGTACTGTACTGTATTATACTGTACTGTACTGTATTATACTATACTGCATTATACTGTATTATACTGTACTGTACTGTAATCTATACTTGAAACATACATCTTTGGATATTTCAGTTTGTTGGTTATAGACAATATGACGGTCGTGCCTGGAACACCAACTGTGAGGCACCAATAATGTCTGCGTGATGTCACTAATAAGCCTCATACAGTAACTTTACTTCAGGTCTTATTGAGTGATGACGGTACAGTATAGTTTAAATATTACTGTAGTGATCTCTCTCTGGCACCCAGTAATGTGTTCTGTCTCTGGCACCAAGTAATGTGTTCTGTCTCTAGCACCCAGTAATGTGTTCTCTCTCTAGCACCCAGTAATGTGTTCTGTCTCTAGCACCAAGTAATGTGTTCTGTCTCTAGCACCCAGTAATGTGTTCTGTCTCTAGCACCCAGTAATGTGTTCTGTCTCTAGCACCCAGTAATGTGTTCTGTCTCTAGCACCCAGTAATGTGTTCTGTCTCTAGCACCAAGTAATGTGTTCTGTCTCTAGCACCAAGTAATGTGTTCTGTCTCTAGCACCCAGTAATGTGTTCTCTCTCTAGCACCCAGTAATGTGTTCTCTCTCTGGCACCCAGTAATGTGTTCTGTCTCTAGCACCCAGTAATGTGTTCTGTCTCTAGCACCCAGTAATGTGTTCTGTCTCTAGCACCCAGTAATGTGTTCTGTCTCTAGCACCCAGTAATGTGTTCTGTCTCTAGCACCCAGTAATGTGTTCTGTCTCTAGCACCCAGTAATGTGTTCTGTCTCTAGCACCCAGTAATGTGTTCTGTCTCTAGCACCAAGTAATGTGTTCTGTCTCTAGCACCCAGTAATGTGTTCTGTCTCTAGCACCCAGTAATGTGTTCTGTCTCTAGCACCCAGTAATGTGTTCTGTCTCTAGCACCCAGTAATGTGTTCTGTCTCTAGCACCCAGTAATGTGTTCTGTCTCTAGCACCCAGTAATGTGTTCTCTCTCTAGCACCCAGTAATGTGTTCTGTCTCTAGCACCCAGTAATGTGTTCTGTCTCTAGCACCCAGTAATGTGTTCTGTCTCTAGCACCAAGTAATGTGTTCTGTCTCTAGCACCCAGTAATGTGTTCTGTCTCTAGCACCCAGTAATGTGTTCTGTCTCTAGCACCAGTAATGTGTTCTGCCCCAGTGTTCTGTCTCTAGCACCAAGTAATGTGTTCTGTCTCTGGCACCCAGTAATGTGTTCTGTCTCTGGCACCCAGTAATGTGTTCTGTCTCTAGCACCCAGTAATGTGTTCTGTCTCTAGCACCCAGTAATGTGTTCTCTCTCTAGCACCCAGTAATGTGTTCTGTCTCTAGCACCCAGTAATGTGTTCTGTCTCTAGCACCCAGTAATGTGTTCTGTCTCTGGCACCCAGTAATGTGTTCTCTCTCTGGCACCAAGTAATGTGTTCTGTCTCTAGCACCAAGTAATGTGTTCTCTCTCTAGCACCCAGTAATGTGTTCTGTCTCTAGCACCCAGTAATGTGTTCTCTCTCTAGCACCCAGTAATGTGTTCTCTCTCTAGCACCAAGTAATGTGTTCTGTCTCTAGCACCCAGTAATGTGTTCTCTCTCTAGCACCCAGTAATGTGTTCTGTCTCTAGCACCCAGTAATGTGTTCTGTCTCTAGCACCCAGTAATGTGTTCTGTCTCTAGCACCCAGTAATGTGTTCTCTCTCTAGCACCAAGTAATGTGTTCTCTCTCTAGCACCAAGTAATGTGTTCTCTCTCTAGCACCAAGTAATGTGTTCTGTCTCTAGCACCAAGTAATGTGTTCTCTCTCTAGCACCCAGTAATGTGTTCTCTCTCTAGCACCCAGTAATATGTTCTGTCTCTAGCACCCAGTAATGTGTTCTCTCTCTAGCACCCAGTAATGTGTTCTCTCTCTAGCACCCAGTAATGTGTTCTGTCTCTAGCACCCAGTAATGTGTTCTGTCTCTAGCACCCAGTAATGTGTTCTGTCTCTAGCACCAAGTAATGTGTTCTGTCTCTAGCACCCAGTAATGTGTTCTGTCTCTGGCACCCAGTAATGTGTTCTGTCTCTGGCACCCAGTAATGTGTTCTGTCTCTAGCACCCAGTAATGTGTTCTGTCTCTAGCACCAAGTAATGTGTTCTGTCTCTAGCACCAAGTAATGTGTTCTCTCTCTAGCACCCAGTAATGTGTTCTGTCTCTAGCACCCAGTAATGTGTTCTGTCTCTAGCACCAAGTAATGTGTTCTGTCTCTAGCACCCAGTAATGTGTTCTGTCTCTAGCACCCAGTAATGTGTTCTCTCTCTAGCACCCAGTAATGTGTTCTCTCTCTAGCACCCAGTAATGTGTTCTCTCTCTAGCACCCAGTAATGTGTTCTGTCTCTAGCACCCAGTAATGTGTTCTGTCTCTAGCACCCAGTAATGTGTTCTGTCTCTAGCACCCAGTAATGTGTTCTGTCTCTAGCACCAAGTAATGTGTTCTCTCTCTAGCACCAAGTAATGTGTTCTGTCTCTAGCACCCAGTAATGTGTTCTGTCTCTGGCACCCAGTAATGTGTTCTGTCTCTAGCACCCAGTAATGTGTTCTCTCTCTAGCACCCAGTAATGTGTTCTGTCTCTAGCACCCAGTAATGTGTTCTGTCTCTAGCACCCAGTAATGTGTTCTGTCTCTAGCACCCAGTAATGTGTTCTGTCTCTAGCACCCAGTAATGTGTTCTGTCTCTAGCACCCAGTAATGTGTTCTGTCTCTAGCACCCAGTAATGTGTTCTGTCTCTAGCACCCAGTAATGTGTTCTCTCTCTAGCACCAAGTAATGTGTTCTATCTCTAGCACCCAGTAATGTGTTCTGTCTCTAGCACCCAGTAATGTGTTCTGTCTCTAGCACCCAGTAATGTGTTCTGTCTCTGGCACCCAGTAATGTGTTCTGTCTCTGGCACCCAGTAATGTGTTCTGTCTCTAGCACCCAGTAATGTGTTCTGTCTCTAGCACCCAGTAATGTGTTCTGTCTCTAGCACCCAGTAATGTGTTCTGTCTCTAGCACCCAGTAATGTGTTCTGTCTCTAGCACCCAGTAATGTGTTCTGTCTCTAGCACCCAGTAATGTGTTCTGTCTCTAGCACCCAGTAATGTGTTCTGTCTCTAGCACCCAGTAATGTGTTCTGTCTCTAGCACCCAGTAATGTGTTCTGTCTCTAGCACCCAGTAATGTGTTCTGTCTCTAGCACCCAGTAATGTGTTCTGTCTCTGGCACCCAGTAATGTGTTCTGTCTCTGGCACCCAGTAATGTGTTCTGTCTCTAGCACCAAGTAATGTGTTCTATCTCTAGCACCCAGTAATGTGTTCTGTCTCTGGCACCCAGTAATGTGTTCTGTCTCTAGCACCCAGTAATGTGTTCTGTCTCTAGCACCCAGTAATGTGTTCTGTCTCTAGCACCCAGTAATGTGTTCTGTCTCTAGCACCCAGTAATGTGTTCTGTCTCTAGCACCCAGTAATGTGTTCTGTCTCTAGCACCAAGTAATGTGTTCTGTCTCTAGCACCAAGTAATGTGTTCTGTCTCTAGCACCCAGTAATGTGTTCTGTCTCTAGCACCCAGTAATGTGTTCTGTCTCTAGCACCAAGTAATGTGTTCTCTCTCTAGCACCCAGTAATGTGTTCTGTCTCTAGCACCCAGTAATGTGTTCTGTCTCTAGCACCAAGTAATGTGTTCTGTCTCTAGCACCCAGTAATGTGTTCTCTCTCTAGCACCCAGTAATGTGTTCTGTCTCTAGCACCCAGTAATGTGTTCTGTCTCTAGCACCCAGTAATGTGTTCTGTCTCTAGCACCCAGTAATGTGTTCTGTCTCTGGCACCAAGTAATGTGTTCTCTCTCTGGCTCCAAGTAATGTGTTCTCTCTCTAGCACCCAGTAATGTGTTCTGTCTCTAGCACCCAGTAATGTGTTCTGTCTCTGGCACCCAGTAATGTGTTCTGTCTCTAGCACCAAGTAATGTGTTCTCTCTCTAGCACCAAGTAATGTGTTCTATCTCTAGCACCAAGTAATGTGTTCTGTCTCTGGCACCCAGTAATGTGTTCTGTCTCTAGCACCCAGTAATGTGTTCTGTCTCTAGCACCAAGTAATGTGTTCTGTCTCTAGCACCAAGTAATGTGTTCTGTCTCCAGCACCAAGTAATGTGTTCTCTCTCTAGCACCAAGTAATGTGTTCTGTCTCTAGCACCAAGTAATGTGTTCTGTCTCTAGCACCCAGTAATGTGTTCTGTCTCTAGCACCCAGTAATGTGTTCTGTCTCTAGCACCCAGTAATGTGTTCTCTCTCTGGCACCAAGTAATGTGTTCTGTCTCTAGCACCCAGTAATGTGTTCTGTCTCTAGCACCCAGTAATGTGTTCTGTCTCTAGCACCCAGTAATGTGTTCTGTCTCTAGCACCCAGTAATGTGTTCTCTCTCTAGCACCCAGTAATGTGTTCTGTCTCTAGCACCCAGTAATGTGTTCTGTCTCTGGCACCCAGTAATGTGTTCTGTCTCTAGCACCCAGTAATGTGTTCTCTCTCTAGCACCAAGTAATGTGTTCTGTCTCTAGCACCCAGTAATGTGTTCTGTCTCTAGCACCCAGTAATGTGTTCTGTCTCTAGCACCCAGTAATGTGTTCTCTCTCTAGCACCAAGTAATGTGTTCTGTCTCTAGCACCCAGTAATGTGTTCTGTCTCTAGCACCCAGTAATGTGTTCTGTCTCTAGCACCCAGTAATGTGTTCTCTCTCTAGCACCAAGTAATGTGTTCTATCTCTAGCACCCAGTAATGTGTTCTGTCTCTAGCACCCAGTAATGTGTTCTGTCTCTGGCACCCAGTAATGTGTTCTGTCTCTAGCACCAAGTAATGTGTTCTGTCTCTAGCACCCAGTAATGTGTTCTGTCTCTAGCACCCAGTAATGTGTTCTGTCTCTAGCACCCAGTAATGTGTTCTGTCTCTAGCACCCAGTAATGTGTTCTGTCTCTAGCACCCAGTAATGTGTTCTGTCTCTAGCACCCAGTAATGTGTTCTGTCTCTAGCACCCAGTAATGTGTTCTGTCTCTAGCACCCAGTAATGTGTTCTGTCTCTAGCACCCAGTAATGTGTTCTGTCTCTAGCACCCAGTAATGTGTTCTGTCTCTAGCACCCAGTAATGTGTTCTGTCTCTAGCACCCAGTAATGTGTTCTGTCTCTAGCACCAAGTAATGTGTTCTGTCTCTAGCACCCAGTAATGTGTTCTGTCTCTAGCACCCAGTAATGTGTTCTGTCTCTGGCACCCAGTAATGTGTTCTGTCTCTAGCACCAAGTAATGTGTTCTATCTCTAGCACCCAGTAATGTGTTCTGTCTCTGGCACCCAGTAATGTGTTCTGTCTCTAGCACCCAGTAATGTGTTCTGTCTCTAGCACCCAGTAATGTGTTCTGTCTCTAGCACCCAGTAATGTGTTCTGTCTCTAGCACCCAGTAATGTGTTCTGTCTCTAGCACCAAGTAATGTGTTCTGTCTCTAGCACCAAGTAATGTGTTCTGTCTCTAGCACCCAGTAATGTGTTCTGTCTCTAGCACCAAGTAATGTGTTCTCTCTCTAGCACCCAGTAATGTGTTCTGTCTCTAGCACCCAGTAATGTGTTCTGTCTCTAGCACCAAGTAATGTGTTCTGTCTCTAGCACCCAGTAATGTGTTCTCTCTCTAGCACCCAGTAATGTGTTCTGTCTCTAGCACCCAGTAATGTGTTCTGTCTCTAGCACCCAGTAATGTGTTCTGTCTCTAGCACCCAGTAATGTGTTCTGTCTCTGGCACCAAGTAATGTGTTCTCTCTCTGGCTCCAAGTAATGTGTTCTCTCTCTAGCACCCAGTAATGTGTTCTGTCTCTAGCACCCAGTAATGTGTTCTGTCTCTGGCACCCAGTAATGTGTTCTGTCTCTAGCACCAAGTAATGTGTTCTCTCTCTAGCACCAAGTAATGTGTTCTGTCTCTAGCACCAAGTAATGTGTTCTGTCTCTGGCACCCAGTAATGTGTTCTGTCTCTAGCACCCAGTAATGTGTTCTGTCTCTAGCACCAAGTAATGTGTTCTGTCTCTAGCACCAAGTAATGTGTTCTGTCTCTAGCACCCAGTAATGTGTTCTCTCTCTAGCACCCAGTAATGTGTTCTGTCTCTAGCACCCAGTAATGTGTTCTCTCTCTAGCACCCAGTAATGTGTTCTGTCTCTAGCACCCAGTAATGTGTTCTGTCTCTAGCACCAAGTAATGTGTTCTGTCTCTAGCACCAAGTAATGTGTTCTCTCTCTAGCACCAAGTAATGTGTTCTGTCTCTAGCACCAAGTAATGTGTTCTGTCTCTAGCACCAAGTAATGTGTTCTCTCTCTCTAGCACCAAGTAATGTGTTCTGTCTCTAGCACCAAGTAATGTGTTCTCTCTCTAGCACCCAGTAATGTGTTCTGTCTCTAGCACCCAGTAATGTGTTCTGTCTCTAGCACCCAGTAATGTGTTCTGTCTCTAGCACCCAGTAATGTGTTCTGTCTCTAGCACCAAGTAATGTGTTCTGTCTCTAGCACCCAGTAATGTGTTCTCTCTCTGGCACCCAGTAATGTGTTCTGTCTCTAGCACCAAGTAATGTGTTCTGTCTCTAGCACCCAGTAATGTGTTCTGTCTCTAGCACACAGTAATGTGTTCTGTCTCTAGCACCAAGTAATGTGTTCTCTCTCTAGCACCAAGTAATGTGTTCTCTCTCTAGCACCAAGTAATGTGTTCTCTCTCTAGCACCAAGTAATGTGTTCTCTCTCTAGCACCCAGTAATGTGTTCTCTCTCTAGCACCAAGTAATGTGTTCTCTCTCTAGCACCCACACAGTTTGACCAAAACACAAACATTAATTTAAAATCTAAGACTTTCAACACTTTTTTCATTTTTAATAATATTGTATCTACAGTAAGCTATATCACTAGCCCAGCTGAGCAATGAAGTTAAGCAAAAGTAAAGCAAAAGTAACACAGAACATTTATCAGCTAAAAGCTTAAAACAATAAGCAAGTACAATAGTATATGCTCCCCACAATGCTGCAGCTATAAATCAAATAATGTAGCAACAGTACAGTACAGTACATAAATTTAAAACAATATGTACAACTGTGTCAACACCATCAGTAGTGTAGCCTATAAAGTCAACTTTTCAAGATGGGATCTTATGTTAATCATTATCAAAGTGTTTAAAATACATTAATTCATCAAAAGCTTCCCTCTTCTTTTTAAATCAAGTCTCCTTTTATATAAATTATAAGTTGACAAGTGTTAAGAATCATCCAGTAGTGCTAAGTGGTGCCCCCCCCCCCCTCTCTGGCTACTGTAGTTTTCAGGTGTTGATGTAACAAGAGGGTCAATCCGTGTCAAATTAACCAGGCCAAAACATCAACCGTCATGAAATTGGCTAATATTTGGAATATAAATAGAACTTTTTAAGCTGATTTCAGAAAGGTTTTACTTTTTAAAATCGGATTTACCGTTGCAGAGTTATGGCGATTTGAAATTTGATCATTTCATGCTCGCTCAAGCGGAACGGTGACTGATTTTAAATCAACCCGAATTCAGATGCTTATTAAATGCCAACGAGTGTAGATATAAACTTAAAACTTATCAAATATAAAAGCTCACATCATACAGTTTAATATGCAATGGAAAAAATGTGGTTGCTATGGGTGGTGTGTGGTTGCTAGGGGTTTAAAGTACAACACATTTCATGTTCGGTCAACCGTAACGTGCTACGGAAATGACCATAACTTTCGCAGAACCATATGGATTTTTAATTTTAATGGCTCAAATGAAAGATCTAGTGTTCAGCTACAACTTCAACATAAAGACCTTCTGCCCTTTTGGGTTTTTCTTGACAAAAATGAGGCTCAAAGTAAATGTCGATTTATCTCAATATTTTTCACTATTACTGTAGTAGGCAATTTAATACATATAATATGTCTTCACTTTTCAATGTTTTTTTTAAATATGTTGTCTTGTCTTATCCATAATCATAAATATAATATCATTGATTGATCATGTCTCATAATAATTTCCACAGTAGAAAGTTAATATCTAAATTCTATCTTAGTTCAAAGATATGATCAATAATTGACCATTGAACAAAAAAATTTAAAACAATAAGCAAGGCTAACTTTGTGAAACTGCTTTTTGAAAACATAGCATTAGTGAGTGATTGCCTTGCAGTCCTAACAAAATTTTATTTTAATTCTGCATAGCATAGCAAATTATTTTAAACACATTTTGTTTTCAATAAGAATCCGTACTCGATATAGTTTTTGTTGTGTATATTTAGGTATCTCAATAAAATATAATATATATTTAAAAATACAACAACATTTTAGTTCATGATGGCTGTTATATTTATTATTTATTTTCTATTAGATTTCATAATTTGAATGAATAGGTTGTGGAAGACAAGTTACAGATGAAAATGCTTGATAATTACATCAAGATTATCAAGCATTTATCTCGAGGTAGATTGGACTTCTTAGCCCAGTGAATTTATTTTTGATATTAAATAATGTGCCATATACAATATGGTTTTACCCCAATGGTGTCGAAGAAACACAAACAGCATTGCCTTTAAAATAATTTACTATGCAATGCAAATGCATTATTAAAATAAAAGCTTTTTTATAATTTGATCTTATTGTTTTCCAAGAGCAGTTTATAAAGTCAGCCTCGTTATTTTAAATCGTTTTTTGTTTGGTCAATAATCAATCACCAGACCATATTTTTGAATTAGAAATGCCATTATGATCTACAGATTTTTAATTTCAGCTGTGTGTATTATTAAATATTATATGTGAAAATAACTGAAACATGATTATCATGAATATAATATAAATTTAATAATGTATTTTAATAAACATTGTAGACATATATTTGTAATAATTATGTTAACTATCAAAAATATTGAGATAAACAGACAGTTACTTTGAGCCTCATTTTTGTCAAGAAAAACCCAAAAGGGCAGAAGGTCTTTATGTTGAAGTTGTAGCTGAACACTAGATCTTTCATTTGAGCCATTAAAATTAAAAATCCATATGGTTCTGCGAAAGTTATGGTCATTTCCGTAGCACGTTACGGTTGACCGAACATGAAATGTGTTGTACTTTAAACCCCTAGCAACCACACACCACCCATAGCAACCACATTTTTTCCATTGCATATTAAACTGTATGATGTAAGCTTTTATATTTGATAAGTTTTAAGTTTATATCTACACTCGTTGGCATTTAATAAGCATCTGAATTCGGGTTGATTTAAAATCAGTCACCGTTCCGCTTGAGCGAGCATGAAATGATCAAATTTCAAATCGCCATAACTCTGCAACGGTAAATCCGATTTTAAAAAGTAAAACCTTTCTGAAATCAGCTTAATAAGTTCTATTTATATTCCAAATATTAGCCAATTTCATGACGGTTGATGTTTTTTTTTATTTATTTTGGTTAACTTGACATGGATTGACCCTAGAGTGGCTGTCTCAGTGAACCCCAGACCCTTCAACTCTATCTGGCTGTGTATGGTTCAGGGGTGTAGTGCTGTGTATGGTTCAGGGGTGTAGTGCTATGTATGGTTCAGGGGTGTAGTGCTGTGTATGGTTCAGGGGTGCAGTGCTGTGTATGGTTCAGGGGTGTCGTGCTGTGTATGGTTCAGGGGTGTGGTGCTGTGTATGGCTCAGGGGTGTGGTGCTGTGTATGGTTCAGGGGTGTGGTGCTGTGTATGGTTCAGGGGTGTAGTGCTGTGTATGGTTCAGGGGTGCAGTGCTGTGTATGGTTCTGGGGTGTAGTGCTATGTATGGTTCAGGGGTGTAGTGCTGTGTATGGTTCAGGGGTGTAGTGCTGTGTATGGTTCTGGGGTGTAGTGCTGTGTATGGTTCTGGGGTGTAGTGCTGTGTATGGTTCAGAGGTGTAGTGCTATGTATGGTTCAGGGGTGTGGTGCTGTGTATGGTTCAGGGGTGTAGTAATAACTGTACTGTGCTGTGGTGTGGCTCACTGTGCTGTGGTGTGGCTTACTGTACTGTGGTGTGGCTCACACTGTACTGTGGTGTGGCTCACACTGTACTGTGGCTCACATCTTCTGTTACTGTTAGTTATATGGCAGAAAACTTGAAATATTATAACTGAGACAACAGCTGGTGCTCTCTGTTCTTAACTCACAGCGTGGACATCCTTGTTTTTGGCACGCGCTCGATCCAGATTTTTATTGGCTTGTTCATAATTTGCTAGACACCGCAGGCGACGATATAGAAGGTCTTTGGCGGCGCTGCCATCTCTTACGTAGTATCGGAGGGTGTCGGAGAGCTTCAGGTCTTCGTCTGACGCCACCCGGCCCTCGACCTTCTGTTTGGAGACGAACGTACAGCAGTGGTGTTTAATAATGTTACTAAGAACACAACACACACACTAGTATAGTCTATAAAGTCTCTCTAAAATACACACACAAATAATATTAACAAATGACTGTAAGCAAATAAGTTTTCTATGTCTTAAATATACAGTACAGGTGTTCCTCTACTGGGCTAGGTTCATGAGGCTTGTTTATCAGTCCAACTTTACTCCTGTATACACCCAACATATTATACTGTATACTTTAATAATAAATACACCATATTACTCAACAGTATATCTTACTAGCCTTTAACAGTACTGTATCTTAATGTATAAATATCTTATATTAACTTTACAGGCAGTACAGTACAGTTTGTTTGCATCTCTCAATGTTCGTAAGTAATGGAACACCTGTATTCTTACTTAAAAAATACTTCAGCAATGTGTTTAGCTTAAGTAACAACACACGAGACTTACCCGAGCCTTTTCAAAAGAGTCGGCCACTTTGTTAATAAACTTTTCTAGTCTTGGTCCTTCAATGGTTCCAAGTTGTGACAAACACGAGGAGAGTTTGATGTAGGAGTCAGCAACACCTGCCAGTAAATTAATAGATGTAACCATTGTCTTACAAGGTACAGTACAGTACAGTACAGTACAGCACAAACAAGAGGAGAGTTTGATGTAGGAGTCAGCAACACCTGCCAGTAAATTAATAGATGTAACCATTGTCTTACAAGGTACAGTACAGTACAGTACAGTACAGCACAAACAAGGGGAGAGTTTGATGTAGGAGTCAGCAACACCTGCCAGTAAATTAATAGATGTAACCATTGTCTTACAAGGTACAGTACAGTACAGTACAGCACAAACAAGAGGAGAGTTTGATGTAGGAGTCAGCAACACCTGCCAGTAAATTAATAGATGTAACCATTGTCTTACAAGGTACAGTACAGTACAGTACAGCACAAACAAGGGGAGAGTTTGATGTAGGAGTCAGCAACACCTGCCAGTAAATTAATAGATGTAACCATTGTCTTACAAGGTTCAGTACAGTACAGAACAATACAGTACAGTACAGTACAGTACAGAACAGTACAGAACAGTACAGTACAGTACAGAACAGAACAGAACAGTACAGTACAGTACAGTACAGTACAGTACAGCACAGCACAGTACAGTACAGTACAGTACAGAACAGTACAGAACAGTACAGTACAGTACAGTTTTACCTGTATTTGATCATATCACTTAAACTTAAATGCCATAGGATACCCAACTCTAGCTCGTTAGGTACCATAGGATACCCAACTTTTGCTTGTTAGGTACCATAGGATACCCAACTTTTGCTTGTTAGGTACCATAGGATACCCAACTTTTGCTTGTTAGGTACCATAGGATACCCAACTTTTGCTTGTTAGGTATTCTAAGGAAATCACAAATTATAGGATTGGTTCATAACACGAGAACATGATGCCAGGTTGTTCAGCACCCAGACCCCTAATATTGTACAGTAAAAGTCCAAAAATCCGGATGCCAGAAATCCGGACCACTCAAGAATTTGGACTTTTCGAAAACTTTTCTTTTTTTTTTGCAGGCTTTTGTGTGTATGTGCGCATGCGTGAGCGCCACAGCTGCACAGTGACAACAAGCGACCACGCGGTCGCCACTTTAAAACGAGCAATCAAACTGTGACAACATATGTAATTTTGAGTCCTACTCCTTCCATTTACAGAGTACTGTACTGTACAAGCCCATAATAATGGCTCCTAAAGTAGATAAACTTCGTTGTGTGAAGAGAAAGAAGAACACGTTGAAATTGAGTGACAAACTTGAAATAATTAAGAAACTAGAACATGGTGTGAGCAATACTGTTCTAATGGAAACATACGACATTGGAAAGTCTACAATTTATGATATCAAAAAGGCAAAGAATAAAATTTAAAACTGCTCGTTTTGATAAATGAAGCATGCTATATTTGCTAATGAATAAACTATCAAAATGTACCTGTTCATCTCTTCTTTATTCCTCCTTAAATTTAAATTTTAAAAGTACTGCCTGAGAATCCCGAAAATCCGAACTGACCCAATCCCCAAGCAGTCCGGATTTTTGGACTTCTACTGTACTGTACTATACTGTACTGTACTGTACTGTATCCCCTCTTGCTGTTGTGGGACTATGGAAGGTAGCTACTGGAACAGGCTTCATACAAGGTTTTAAGCAGCAGAACAGACTTTAGTAGTTAACTGTACACACTTACTTTTATGTGTCTGAGTCATCTTGTCAGCTTTTATAGTTGAGTCCTTTATTGCTGTGTGGTACTCCAGCAGAAAACCTTTCTCCTTCTCGAAGTAGTCGTCGACGTCCTTCTGTGTGGCAGACAACAGGATCTCGTCGGTTGACTTGTTGAAACTCTTAAATAGCCCTTCCACCTTCTCTTTCTTGTTCTTCGTTCTGACTGAGAGCTGCAACAATTCCATAAGAGCATTACAGTACATCTTACCACCGGCATCTTTATTAAGTGTGGCTAACTCACGTCACAATCTGAAGGTCATTACTACGTTACTGTATTAGTCTAGGAACATTTTACCACGAGGGAAATTAATACATACAGTAACCTAATACAGGTAGTCCCCGACTTACGACTGACTCAACTTACGTCAATCCGCACTTACGACCTGCTCTGACCTTACGACCGTCGGGACATACAACCGCCGCAGTCGTGGCCAAAATTTGTTTCAAATGACGCGCGCATTTTCTATACTGAAACGTTTCCGTTCTGAGCGAGAGCGTGGCTGGCTTGGGTCACCGCGTGGGTACACTCACTCAGTACAGCGCTTAGTTGGTGTTTGGCAATCGTATCCTATACTGATCGCGCTGTGAACTTACGTTATTATCATATTTAATTGACTTTATAATGAATGGAAAGCGTACAAGTGAGAGTGCTGGTGGTGCTCCAAAGAAAAGGAGACAGGCAATTACTTTTGAGATGAAAATAAAGACAATAATGCAATATGAGAATGGAAAAACTGTAGCAACAATCTCACGTGACCTAGGCTTCTCGCACTCGACCATATCCACTATTCTGAAGGACAAGGAACGTATTCGTGATGTAGTGAAAGGAACAACACCTATAAAGAGAACTATAATTTTGAAGAGAAGACAAGGTTCTATTCACGATATGGAAAAATTATTGGTGATATGGATAGAAGACCAAATACAGAAGCATGTACCCTTAAGCCTTCTAACCTTACAGGCTAAAGCAAGAAGCCTGTTCCAAAGCCTGAAGGAGCAGGCAGGAGATGAATGTGAGCAAACCTTTATAGCAAGTCATGGGTGGTTTAACAGATTTAAAAAACGCTACAGTTTACACAATGTTAAGGTGAGTGGAGAGGCAGCTAGTGCTGATGTTGGTGCTGCCGAAGCTTTCAAGGAGGAGTTAGATGATGTGATTGTGGAAGGGAATTATTTGCCTGAGCAAATATTCAATGTGGATGAGACTGGATTATTATGGAAGCGCATACCTGAGCTGACATACGTCCACAAAGAGGCGAAAACAATGCCAGGATTCAAGGCATTCAAGGACAGCATTACACTTCTGTTGGGGGGGGAATGTTGCTGGTTTCAAGCTAAAGCCCTTCATGATCTATCATTCAGAGAACCCCAGGGCTTTTAAACATCTCGGCAATCACACACTGCCAGTGTTTTATCCCAGTAACAAGAAAGCCTGGATGACCCTAGTACTGTTAGAGGATTGGTTCATGACTTGTTTCATTCCACGAGCCAAGGAGTATTGTCTGCAACAAGGGATTCCATTCAAGATTTTGCTGATTTTGGATAATGCTCCGGGACACCCACCACACCTGGACGACATGTACCCTGATGTTAAGGTAGTGTACATTCCACCTAACACTACCTCTGTCATCCAACCCATGGATCAAGGTGCTATTGCTGCCTTTAAAGCGTATTATTTACGTACACCCTTCGCTCAGGCTGTTGCTGCTACCGAAGGTGAGAAAACGTTCAGAGAGTTTTGGAAGGAGTACAACGTTTTGTCATGTATAAAGAACATTAGTGCAGCCTGGGATGAGGTTACAGGTCAGTGCATGAATGGAATATGGAACAAAGTCCTGAAAAGATATGTGAACAGTTTCACAGGATTTAATGAAAATGAAGTTATTTCGGATATTAGTAACAAGATAGAGGAGTTGGGTAAACAGCTTCAGTTAGAGGTTGATAATGAAGATGTTGAACAGTTGGTTGAAAGCGAAGCAGAAGAGCTCAGTAACGAAGATCTCATCAAACTGGAAGCACACAAAGATGCAGAGGAAGAAGCCAGTCTAAATGTAGAAGGACCTGCACCCACCAAAAAGTTTTCAGTGAAGCAAATGGCAGAGGCATTTGCTACAATTAATAAAGGAATGAAAATGTTTGATGGCATGGATCAAAATTATGAGCGTTATGCCAAAGTTGACAGAATGATCCAAGATGCACTTGCTTGCTACAGAGAAATTTATAATGAAAAGAAAAAGCAAACTGTGCAGTCTAAATTGGACATCTATTTTAAGAAGTCCCCCAGTGCTGTCTCTTCACGCCCCACCAGTGCTGCCTCTTCACTCCCTCAAAATGATCCAATACCTTCAACCAGCAAGTTTCCCCTGTACATAAACCTGTCTGAAGAAAGCGACATTGATGACCCACCCAGCCCTGTCTCCTCCTCTGTTTCTTCCAGTTAATGTCGTCTCCATGTATAATTAGAAAATTATGGGGGCCCCGTGTGCATTCAGCCGACTACATTAAAGGGAAGTGCTCAGTCACACTGTATCCATTCCTCATTATTTATTACTTTTACTGTACTGTATTTCATTGTAGATTTTTTTTTTATCTATTTATTTATTTAATTTTTTTTCTATGTCAGACTTACGACCTGGATTTGGGTCCCTAACCCCGTCGTAAGTCTGGGACTACCTGTAATGGTAACAACACTATACATCTCATGCTCATCTTTTGTTAACATGACTAAATAGATTAAGTAAGCCATGCAGGACCCAACAATATATCCTGTGCCTCTCCAACTCCTGCTGAAGGAAGTTCTACATAGTGAAGAGAGCTCACTAAATGTTTCATAACTATTAACCAACTTGTTCACTGTCACTTCTTAACTACATAAATGACTTTCCCTTCTAAACACCAGCCGCCTGTCTCTCCTGTGAGTGGCATCATGGCCAGACAGAAGTACCGTATTTTGCGACACCCTAAGTTTAGCATGAAATATGTTGGAAAAATAAAATTGAGGGGAATTTTAATGTTAACATTTTATAATCGTCTCGGTTTTCACGGCATTCCGCGAGTTTTTCACCCATTGGGATACCTGGGAAAACATAGGCCTCTTCATACGGCCTGTAATTTGTAGCTGATAGTGTAGCTATGCCTTTTCTTCAAATCCATTCTGTTAGGTTATTGAGGTTGAACAGTCATGGAATAGCACTATGCTACTCCAAGGAGGTTTGTGTTCAGACTGGTGAAGTCGGTTGGCTGCAGGCTGCTCCGCGCAGTTACGCATATGGTTTGTCAGAGCTCGGTCAGTACTAACAAAACAAAAATGGCTGCCTGGTTATTGGTGGGAAATCTGTAAACATCTACGACAATGAGTTGTTTGTCAGAGCACTGTCGGTAGTATCAAGAATTATCGCAGTCATTTACTGAATATTCCCTGCTTATTTATTATTGTTTTTACTGTTCTCTTTGTTAAATGGAATTATTCTGGTAATATACCATATATATTCATTCTGAAGTTGTTTGGATTCTTAAACCAGGGGGGATACCAAGATCCCCAATCCTGACCTGCACCATATTGGACGCAGGGTCATTTGGAGGGTAAAATAAAATAAAAAAACAGCACGTCCTATATGCTGCAGTATAACGGTATATTACAACATCTCTAAGAAGAACTATTGCAACAGTAATAATACAGTGTACTGCACCAAATGAGCTCGTGAGATTAACTTTCATGAAGTGTCCAATAACAGACCAAGAACAATTTTAACAGACCAAAACATGAGTGAAATTAGTCTATGTGGCTTGCTGCCAGTTGAAGATAAACAGCTTACAGCCCCCACTGATTATTCCTATAATTAAATAACAAAGAGACCGACTCACATCCTGTTCATATTCAAGGAACACCTTGAAGTTGTGGTCTGTCCTGAAGATGGGGTGTTGTGCTAGTCTGGTGAGGAACACTTCATGCATCGCCACCGTCTTCTTGAACGTTGCCAGGTACTCGCTGGGGACACAATAACACTCGGCATAAATATTAAATTATCTCTCTCCTCGACCACTGTTTCATCTATATATACAAACTGTTTGACCTTTAATTGGGAAGGTTAATATTCCTCCCGTTGTATCACAAAAAATTATCTTATATAATATACTCCTAAAATAAATCACAATTATTTAAAACAAAGTGGAATGACCATCTCCCAAAACCTGTCACCTGACCTCACACATTTAGTACATTTTTTGTCTTTTACTTCACTTCTGTACAGCTGTGTGTGTGTGTGTTTATAAATCATGAAACAACAAGCTACTTCACTTGGCTTGACAGATTGGGTTGGGTGACAAGATGGAGTACAGTATCTGTGTCTGCCAACAAAGAGGAGCACTTGAAGCATCACTGACCTACTGTCCAATGTCTGACAAATTACATATATCAAAGCAAATTGAGTTTTAAACTGAGAAGACGTTAATGCAGTACAGTATGTCTGAAGTTAATAACAAGTTTCTAGCACAATACTGTATAAGTATGACAGTACAGTACTAATGTTGCCTTACTGTGATAACCTATACAGTACAGTACTAATGTTGCCTTACTGTAATAACCTATACAGTACAGTACTAATGTTGCCTTACTGTAATAACCTATACAGTACAGTACTAATGTTGCCTTACTGTAATAACCTATACAGTACAGTACTAATGTTGCCTTACTGTAATAACCTATACAGTACAGTACTAATGTTGCCTTACTGTAATAACCTATACAGTACAGTACTAATGTTGCCTTACTGTAATAACCTATACAGTACAGTACTAATGTTGCCTTACTGTTATAACCTATACAGTACAGTACTAATGTTGCCTTACTGTAATAACCTATACAGTACAGTACTAATGTTGCCTTACTGTAATAACCTATACAGTACAGTACTAATGTTGCCTTACTGTAATAACCTATACAGTACAGTACTAATGTTGCCTTACTGTAATAACCTATACAGTACAGTACTAATGTTGCCTTACTGTAATAACCTATACAGTACAGTACTAATGTTGCCTTACTGTAATAACCTATACAGTACAGTACTAATGTTGCCTTACTGTAATAACCTATACAGTACAGTACTAATGTTGCCTTACTGTAATAACCTATACAGTACAGTACTAATGTTGCCTTACTGTAATAACCTATACAGTACAGTACTAATGTTGCCTTACTGTAATAACCTATACAGTACAGTACTAATGTTGCCTTACTGTAATAACCTATACAGTACAGTACTAATGTTGCCTTACTGTAATAACCTATACAGTACAGTACTAATGTTGCCTTACTGTAATAACCTATACAGTACAGTACTAATGTTGCCTTACTGTAATAACCTATACAGTACAGTACTAATGTTGCCTTACTGTAATAACCTATACAGTACAGTACTAATGTTGCCTTACTGTAATAACCTATACAGTACAGTACTAATGTTGCCTTACTGTAATAACCTATACAGTACAGTACTAATGTTGCCTTACTGTAATAACCTATACAGTACAGTACTAATGTTGCCTTACTGTAATAACCTATACAGTACAGTACTAATGTTGCCTTACTGTAATAACCTATACAGTACAGTACTAATGTTGCCTTACTGTAATAACCTATACAGTACAGTACTAATGTTGCCTTACTGTAATAACCTATACAGTACAGTACTAATGTTGCCTTACTGTTATAACCTATACAGTACAGTACTAATGTTGCCTTACTGTAATAACCTATACAGTACAGTACTAATGTTGCCTTACTGTAATAACCTATACAGTACAGTACTAATGTTGCCTTACTGTAATAACCTATACAGTACAGTACTAATGTTGCCTTACTGTAATAACCTATACAGTACAGTACTAATGTTGCCTTACTGTAATAACCTATACAGTACAGTACTAATGTTGCCTTACTGTAATAACCTATACAGTACAGTACTAATGTTGCCTTACTGTAATAACCTATACAGTACAGTACTAATGTTGCCTTACTGTAATAACCTATACAGTACAGTACTAATGTTGCCTTACTGTAATAACCTATACAGTACAGTACTAATGTTGCCTTACTGTAATAACCTATACAGTACAGTACTAATGTTGCCTTACTGTAATAACCTATACAGTACAGTACTAATGTTGCCTTACTGTAATAACCTATACAGTACAGTACTAATGTTGCCTTACTGTAATAACCTATACAGTACAGTACTAATGTTGCCTTACTGTAATAACCTATACAGTACAGTACTAATGTTGCCTTACTGTAATAACCTATACAGTACAGTACTAATGTTGCCTTACTGTAATAACCTATACAGTACAGTACTAATGTTGCCTTACTGTGATAACCTATACAGTACAGTACTAATGTTGCCTTACTGTAATAACCTATACAGTACAGTACTAATGTTGCCTTACTGTAATAACCTATACAGTACAGTACTAATGTTGCCTTACTGTAATAACCTATACAGTACAGTACTAATGTTGCCTTACTGTAATAACCTATACAGTACAGTACTAATGTTGCCTTACTGTAATAACCTATACAGTACAGTACTAATGTTGCCTTACTGTAATAACCTATACAGTACAGTACTAATGTTGCCTTACTGTAATAACCTATACAGTACAGTACTAATGTTGCCTTACTGTAATAACCTATACAGTACAGTACTAATGTTGCCTTACTGTAATAACCTATACAGTACAGTACTAATGTTGCCTTACTGTAATAACCTATACAGTACAGTACTAATGTTGCCTTACTGTAATAACCTATACAGTACAGTACTAATGTTGCCTTACTGTGATAACCTATACAGTACAGTACTAATGTTGCCTTACTGTAATAACCTATACAGTACAGTACTAATGTTGCCTTACTGTAATAACCTATACAGTACAGTACTAATGTTGCCTTACTGTAATAACCTATACAGTACAGTACTAATGTTGCCTTACTGTAATAACCTATACAGTACAGTACTAATGTTGCCTTACTGTAATAACCTATACAGTACAGTACTAATGTTGCCTTACTGTAATAACCTATACAGTACAGTACTAATGTTGCCTTACTGTAATAACCTATACAGTACAGTACTAATGTTGCCTTACTGTAATAACCTATACAGTACAGTACTAATGTTGCCTTACTGTAATAACCTATACAGTACAGTACTAATGTTGCCTTACTGTAATAACCTATACAGTACAGTACTAATGTTGCCTTACTGTAATAACCTATACAGTACAGTACTAATGTTGCCTTACTGTAATAACCTATACAGTACAGTACTAATGTTGCCTTACTGTAATAACCTATACAGTACAGTACTAATGTTGCCTTACTGTAATAACCTATACAGTACAGTACTAATGTTGCCTTACTGTAATAACCTATACAGTACAGTACTAATGTTGCCTTACTGTAATAACCTATACAGTACAGTACTAATGTTGCCTTACTGTAATAACCTATACAGTACAGTACTAATGTTGCCTTACTGTAATAACCTATACAGTACAGTACTAATGTTGCCTTACTGTAATAACCTATACAGTACAGTACTAATGTTGCCTTACTGTAATAACCTATACAGTACAGTACTAATGTTGCCTTACTGTAATAACCTATACAGTACAGTACTAATGTTGCCTTACTGTAATAACCTATACAGTACAGTACTAATGTTGCCTTACTGTAATAACCTATACAGTACAGTACTAATGTTGCCTTACTGTAATAACCTATACAGTACAGTACTAATGTTGCCTTACTGTAATAACCTATACAGTACAGTACTAATGTTGCCTTACTGTAATAACCTATACAGTACAGTACTAATGTTGCCTTACTGTAATAACCTATACAGTACAGTACTAATGTTGCCTTACTGTAATAACCTATACAGTACAGTACTAATGTTGCCTTACTGTAATAACCTATACAGTACAGTACTAATGTTGCCTTACTGTAATAACCTATACAGTACAGTACTAATGTTGCCTTACTGTAATAACCTATACAGTACAGTACTAATGTTGCCTTACTGTAATAACCTATACAGTACAGTACTAATGTTGCCTTACTGTAATAACCTATACAGTACAGTACTAATGTTGCCTTACTGTAATAACCTATACAGTACAGTACTAATGTTGCCTTACTGTAATAACCTATACAGTACAGTACTAATGTTGCCTTACTGTAATAACCTATACAGTACAGTACTAATGTTGCCTTACTGTAATAACCTATACAGTACAGTACTAATGTTGCCTTACTGTAATAACCTATACAGTACAGTACTAATGTTGCCTTACTGTAATAACCTATACAGTACAGTACTAATGTTGCCTAACTGTATAACCTATACAGTACAGTACTAATGTTGCCTTACTGTAATAACCTATACAGTACAGTACTAATGTTGCCTTACTGTAATAACCTATACAGTACAGTACTAATGTTGCCTTACTGTAATAACCTATACAGTACAGTACTAATGTTGCCTTACTGTAATAACCTATACAGTACAGTACTAATGTTGCCTTACTGTAATAACCTATACAGTACAGTACTAATGTTGCCTTACTGTAATAACCTATACAGTACAGTACTAATGTTGCCTTACTGTAATAACCTATACAGTACAGTACTAATGTTGCCTTACTGTAATAACCTATACAGTACAGTACTAATGTTGCCTTACTGTAATAACCTATACAGTACAGTACTAATGTTGCCTTACTGTAATAACCTATACAGTACAGTACTAATGTTGCCTTACTGTAATAACCTATACAGTACAGTACTAATGTTGCCTTACTGTAATAACCTATACAGTACAGTACTAATGTTGCCTTACTGTAATAACCTATACAGTACAGTACTAATGTTGCCTTACTGTAATAACCTATACAGTACAGTACTAATGTTGCCTTACTGTAATAACCTATACAGTACAGTACTAATGTTGCCTTACTGTGATAACCTATACAGTACAGTACTAATGTTGCCTTACTGTAATAACCTATACAGTACAGTACTAATGTTGCCTTACTGTAATAACCTATACAGTACAGTACTAATGTTGCCTTACTGTAATAACCTATACAGTACAGTACTAATGTTGCCTTACTGTAATAACCTATACAGTACAGTACTAATGTTGCCTTACTGTAATAACCTATACAGTACAGTACTAATGTTGCCTTACTGTAATAACCTATACAGTACAGTACTAATGTTGCCTTACTGTGATAACCTATACAGTACAGTACTAATGTTGCCTTACTGTAATAACCTATACAGTACAGTACTAATGTTGCCTTACTGTAATAACCTATACAGTACAGTACTAATGTTGCCTTACTGTAATAACCTATACAGTACAGTACTAATGTTGCCTTACTGTAATAACCTATACAGTACAGTACTAATGTTGCCTTACTGTAATAACCTATACAGTACAGTACTAATGTTGCCTTACTGTAATAACCTATACAGTACAGTACTAATGTTGCCTTACTGTATAACCTATACAGTACAGTACTAATGTTGCCTTACTGTAATAACCTATACAGTACAGTACTAATGTTGCCTTACTGTAATAACCTATACAGTACAGTACTAATGTTGCCTTACTGTTATAACCTATACAGTACAGTACTAATGTTGCCTTACTGTAATAACCTATACAGTACAGTACTAATGTTGCCTTACTGTAATAACCTATACAGTACAGTACTAATGTTGCCTTACTGTAATAACCTATACAGTACAGTACTAATGTTGCCTTACTGTAATAACCTATACAGTACAGTACTAATGTTGCCTTACTGTAATAACCTATACAGTACAGTACTAATGTTGCCTTACTGTAATAACCTATACAGTACAGTACTAATGTTGCCTTACTGTAATAACCTATACAGTACAGTACTAATGTTGCCTTACTGTAATAACCTATACAGTACAGTACTAATGTTGCCTTACTGTAATAACCTATACAGTACAGTACTAATGTTGCCTTACTGTAATAACCTATACAGTACAGTACTAATGTTGCCTTACTGTAATAACCTATACAGTACAGTACTAATGTTGCCTTACTGTAATAACCTATACAGTACAGTACTAATGTTGCCTTACTGTAATAACCTATACAGTACAGTACTAATGTTGCCTTACTGTAATAACCTATACAGTACAGTACTAATGTTGCCTTACTGTAATAACCTATACAGTACAGTACTAATGTTGCCTTACTGTAATAACCTATACAGTACAGTACTAATGTTGCCTTACTGTAATAACCTATACAGTACAGTACTAATGTTGCCTTACTGTAATAACCTATACAGTACAGTACTAATGTTGCCTTACTGTAATAACCTATACAGTACAGTACTAATGTTGCCTTACTGTAATAACCTATACAGTACAGTACTAATGTTGCCTTACTGTAATAACCTATACAGTACAGTACTAATGTTGCCTTACTGTAATAACCTATACAGTACAGTACTAATGTTGCCTTACTGTAATAACCTATACAGTACAGTACTAATGTTGCCTTACTGTAATAACCTATACAGTACAGTACTAATGTTGCCTTACTGTAATAACCTATACAGTACAGTACTAATGTTGCCTTACTGTAATAACCTATACAGTACAGTACTAATGTTGCCTTACTGTAATAACCTATACAGTACAGTACTAATGTTGCCTTACTGTAATAACCTATACAGTACAGTACTAATGTTGCCTTACTGTAATAACCTATACAGTACAGTACTAATGTTGCCTTACTGTAATAACCTATACAGTACAGTACTAATGTTGCCTTACTGTAATAACCTATACAGTACAGTACTAATGTTGCCTTACTGTAATAACCTATACAGTACAGTACTAATGTTGCCTTACTGTAATAACCTATACAGTACAGTACTAATGTTGCCTTACTGTAATAACCTATACAGTACAGTACTAATGTTGCCTTACTGTAATAACCTATACAGTACAGTACTAATGTTGCCTTACTGTAATAACCTATACAGTACAGTACTAATGTTGCCTTACTGTAATAACCTATACAGTACAGTACTAATGTTGCCTTACTGTAATAACCTATACAGTACAGTACTAATGTTGCCTTACTGTAATAACCTATACAGTACAGTACTAATGTTGCCTTACTGTAATAACCTATACAGTACAGTACTAATGTTGCCTTACTGTAATAACCTATACAGTACAGTACTAATGTTGCCTTACTGTAATAACCTATACAGTACAGTACTAATGTTGCCTTACTGTAATAACCTATACAGTACAGTACTAATGTTGCCTTACTGTAATAACCTATACAGTACAGTACTAATGTTGCCTTACTGTAATAACCTATACAGTACAGTACTAATGTTGCCTTACTGTAATAACCTATACAGTACAGTACTAATGTTGCCTTACTGTAATAACCTATACAGTACAGTACTAATGTTGCCTTACTGTAATAACCTATACAGTACAGTACTAATGTTGCCTTACTGTAATAACCTATACAGTACAGTACTAATGTTGCCTTACTGTAATAACCTATACAGTACAGTACTAATGTTGCCTTACTGTAATAACCTATACAGTACAGTACTAATGTTGCCTTACTGTATAACCTATACAGTACAGTACTAATGTTGCCTTACTGTTATAACCTATACAGTACAGTACTAATGTTGCCTTACTGTAATAACCTATACAGTACAGTACTAATGTTGCCTTACTGTAATAACCTATACAGTACAGTACTAATGTTGCCTTACTGTAATAACCTATACAGTACAGTACTAATGTTGCCTTACTGTAATAACCTATACAGTACAGTACTAATGTTGCCTTACTGTAATAACCTATACAGTACAGTACTAATGTTGCCTTACTGTAATAACCTATACAGTACAGTACTAATGTTGCCTTACTGTAATAACCTATACAGTACAGTACTAATGTTGCCTTACTGTAATAACCTATACAGTACAGTACTAATGTTGCCTTACTGTAATAACCTATACAGTACAGTACTAATGTTGCCTTACTGTAATAACCTATACAGTACAGTACTAATGTTGCCTTACTGTAATAACCTATACAGTACAGTACTAATGTTGCCTTACTGTAATAACCTATACAGTACAGTACTAATGTTGCCTTACTGTAATAACCTATACAGTACAGTACTAATGTTGCCTTACTGTAATAACCTATACAGTACAGTACTAATGTTGCCTTACTGTAATAACCTATACAGTACAGTACTAATGTTGCCTTACTGTAATAACCTATACAGTACAGTACTAATGTTGCCTTACTGTAATAACCTATACAGTACAGTACTAATGTTGCCTTACTGTAATAACCTATACAGTACAGTACTAATGTTGCCTTACTGTAATAACCTATACAGTACAGTACTAATGTTGCCTTACTGTAATAACCTATACAGTACAGTACTAATGTTGCCTTACTGTAATAACCTATACAGTACAGTACTAATGTTGCCTTACTGTAATAACCTATACAGTACAGTACTAATGTTGCCTTACTGTAATAACCTATACAGTACAGTACTAATGTTGCCTTACTGTAATAACCTATACAGTACAGTACTAATGTTGCCTTACTGTAATAACCTATACAGTACAGTACTAATGTTGCCTTACTGTAATAACCTATACAGTACAGTACTAATGTTGCCTTACTGTAATAACCTATACAGTACAGTACTAATGTTGCCTTACTGTAATAACCTATACAGTACAGTACTAATGTTGCCTTACTGTAATAACCTATACAGTACAGTACTAATGTTGCCTTACTGTAATAACCTATACAGTACAGTACTAATGTTGCCTTACTGTAATAACCTATACAGTACAGTACTAATGTTGCCTTACTGTAATAACCTATACAGTACAGTACTAATGTTGCCTTACTGTAATAACCTATACAGTACAGTACTAATGTTGCCTTACTGTAATAACCTATACAGTACAGTACTAATGTTGCCTTACTGTAATAACCTATACAGTACAGTACTAATGTTGCCTTACTGTTATAACCTATACAGTACAGTACTAATGTTGCCTTACTGTAATAACCTATACAGTACAGTACTAATGTTGCCTTACTGTAATAACCTATACAGTACAGTACTAATGTTGCCTTACTGTAATAACCTATACAGTACAGTACTAATGTTGCCTTACTGTAATAACCTATACAGTACAGTACTAATGTTGCCTTACTGTAATAACCTATACAGTACAGTACTAATGTTGCCTTACTGTAATAACCTATACAGTACAGTACTAATGTTGCCTTACTGTAATAACCTATACAGTACAGTACTAATGTTGCCTTACTGTAATAACCTATACAGTACAGTACTAATGTTGCCTTACTGTAATAACCTATACAGTACAGTACTAATGTTGCCTTACTGTAATAACCTATACAGTACAGTACTAATGTTGCCTTACTGTAATAACCTATACAGTACAGTACTAATGTTGCCTTACTGTAATAACCTATACAGTACAGTACTAATGTTGCCTTACTGTAATAACCTATACAGTACAGTACTAATGTTGCCTTACTGTAATAACCTATACAGTACAGTACTAATGTTGCCTTACTGTAATAACCTATACAGTACAGTACTAATGTTGCCTTACTGTAATAACCTATACAGTACAGTACTAATGTTGCCTTACTGTAATAACCTATACAGTACAGTACTAATGTTGCCTTACTGTAATAACCTATACAGTACAGTACTAATGTTGCCTTACTGTAATAACCTATACAGTACAGTACTAATGTTGCCTTACTGTAATAACCTATACAGTACAGTACTAATGTTGCCTTACTGTAATAACCTATACAGTACAGTACTAATGTTGCCTTACTGTAATAACCTATACAGTACAGTACTAATGTTGCCTTACTGTAATAACCTATACAGTACAGTACTAATGTTGCCTTACTGTAATAACCTATACAGTACAGTACTAATGTTGCCTTACTGTAATAACCTATACAGTACAGTACTAATGTTGCCTTACTGTAATAACCTATACAGTACAGTACTAATGTTGCCTTACTGTAATAACCTATACAGTACAGTACTAATGTTGCCTTACTGTAATAACCTATACAGTACAGTACTAATGTTGCCTTACTGTAATAACCTATACAGTACAGTACTAATGTTGCCTTACTGTAATAACCTATACAGTACAGTACTAATGTTGCCTTACTGTAATAACCTATACAGTACAGTACTAATGTTGCCTTACTGTAATAACCTATACAGTACAGTACTAATGTTGCCTTACTGTAATAACCTATACAGTACAGTACTAATGTTGCCTTACTGTAATAACCTATACAGTACAGTACTAATGTTGCCTTACTGTAATAACCTATACAGTACAGTACTAATGTTGCCTTACTGTAATAACCTATACAGTACAGTACTAATGTTGCCTTACTGTAATAACCTATACAGTACAGTACTAATGTTGCCTTACTGTAATAACCTATACAGTACAGTACTAATGTTGCCTTACTGTAATAACCTATACAGTACAGTACTATGTTGCCTTACTGTAATAACCTATACAGTACAGTACTAATGTTGCCTTACTGTAATAACCTATACAGTACAGTACTAATGTTGCCTTACTGTAATAACCTATACAGTACAGTACTAATGTTGCCTTACTGTAATAACCTATACAGTACAGTACTAATGTTGCCTTACTGTAATAACCTATACAGTACAGTACTAATGTTGCCTTACTGTAATAACCTATACAGTACAGTACTAATGTTGCCTTACTGATATAACCTATACAGTACAGTACTAATGTTGCCTTACTGTAATAACCTATACAGTACAGTACTAATGTTGCCTTACTGTAATAACCTATACAGTACAGTACTAATGTTGCCTTACTGTAATAACCTATACAGTACAGTACTAATGTTGCCTTACTGTAATAACCTATACAGTACAGTACTAATGTTGCCTTACTGTAATAACCTATACAGTACAGTACTAATGTTGCCTTACTGTAATAACCTATACAGTACAGTACTAATGTTGCCTTACTGTAATAACCTATACAGTACAGTACTAATGTTGCCTTACTGTAATAACCTATACAGTACAGTACTAATGTTGCCTTACTGTAATAACCTATACAGTACAGTACTAATGTTGCCTTACTGTAATAACCTATACAGTACAGTACTAATGTTGCCTTACTGTAATAACCTATACAGTACAGTACTAATGTTGCCTTACTGTAATAACCTATACAGTACAGTACTAATGTTGCCTTACTGTAATAACCTATACAGTACAGTACTAATGTTGCCTTACTGTAATAACCTATACAGTACAGTACTAATGTTGCCTTACTGTAATAACCTATACAGTACAGTACTAATGTTGCCTTACTGTAATAACCTATACAGTACAGTACTAATGTTGCCTTACTGTGATAACCTATACAGTACAGTACTAATGTTGCCTTACTGTAATAACCTATACAGTACAGTACTAATGTTGCCTTACTGTAATAACCTATACAGTACAGTACTAATGTTGCCTTACTGTAATAACCTATACAGTACAGTACTAATGTTGCCTTACTGTAATAACCTATACAGTACAGTACTAATGTTGCCTTACTGTAATAACCTATACAGTACAGTACTAATGTTGCCTTACTGTAATAACCTATACAGTACAGTACTAATGTTGCCTTACTGTAATAACCTATACAGTACAGTACTAATGTTGCCTTACTGTAATAACCTATACAGTACAGTACTAATGTTGCCTTACTGTAATAACCTATACAGTACAGTACTAATGTTGCCTTACTGTTATAACCTATACAGTACAGTACTAATGTTGCCTTACTGTAATAACCTATACAGTACAGTACTAATGTTGCCTTACTGTAATAACCTATACAGTACAGTACTAATGTTGCCTTACTGTAATAACCTATACAGTACAGTACTAATGTTGCCTTACTGTAATAACCTATACAGTACAGTACTAATGTTGCCTTACTGTAATAACCTATACAGTACAGTACTAATGTTGCCTTACTGTAATAACCTATACAGTACAGTACTAATGTTGCCTTACTGTAATAACCTATACAGTACAGTACTAATGTTGCCTTACTGTAATAACCTATACAGTACAGTACTAATGTTGCCTTACTGTAATAACCTATACAGTACAGTACTAATGTTGCCTTACTGTAATAACCTATACAGTACAGTACTAATGTTGCCTTACTGTAATAACCTATACAGTACAGTACTAATGTTGCCTTACTGTAATAACCTATACAGTACAGTACTAATGTTGCCTTACTGTAATAACCTATACAGTACAGTACTAATGTTGCCTTACTGTAATAACCTATACAGTACAGTACTAATGTTGCCTTACTGTAATAACCTATACAGTACAGTACTAATGTTGCCTTACTGTAATAACCTATACAGTACAGTACTAATGTTGCCTTACTGTGATAACCTATACAGTACAGTACTAATGTTGCCTTACTGTAATAACCTATACAGTACAGTACTAATGTTGCCTTACTGTAATAACCTATACAGTACAGTACTAATGTTGCCTTACTGTAATAACCTATACAGTACAGTACTAATGTTGCCTTACTGTAATAACCTATACAGTACAGTACTAATGTTGCCTTACTGTAATAACCTATACAGTACAGCTACTAGTACCTAATGTTTGCCTTACTGTAATAACCTATACAGTACAGTACTAATGTTGCCTTACTGTAATAACCTATACAGTACAGTACTAATGTTGCCTTACTGTAATAACCTATACAGTACAGTACTAATGTTGCCTTACTGTTATAACCTATACAGTACAGTACTAATGTTGCCTTACTGTAATAACCTATACAGTACAGTACTAATGTTGCCTTACTGTAATAACCTATACAGTACAGTACTAATGTTGCCTTACTGTAATAACCTATACAGTACAGTACTAATGTTGCCTTACTGTAATAACCTATACAGTACAGTACTAATGTTGCCTTACTGTAATAACCTATACAGTACAGTACTAATGTTGCCTTACTGTAATAACCTATACAGTACAGTACTAATGTTGCCTTACTGTAATAACCTATACAGTACAGTACTAATGTTGCCTTACTGTAATAACCTATACAGTACAGTACTAATGTTGCCTTACTGTAATAACCTATACAGTACAGTACTAATGTTGCCTTACTGTAATAACCTATACAGTACAGTACTAATGTTGCCTTACTGTAATAACCTATACAGTACAGTACTAATGTTGCCTTACTGTAATAACCTATACAGTACAGTACTAATGTTGCCTTACTGTGATAACCTATACAGTACAGTACTAATGTTGCCTTACTGTATAACCTATACAGTACAGTACTAATGTTGCCTTACTGTAATAACCTATACAGTACAGTACTAATGTTGCCTTACTGTAATAACCTATACAGTACAGTACTAATGTTGCCTTACTGTAATAACCTATACAGTACAGTACTAATGTTGCCTTACTGTAATAACCTATACAGTACAGTACTAATGTTGCCTTACTGTAATAACCTATACAGTACAGTACTAATGTTGCCTTACTGTAATAACCTATACAGTACAGTACTAATGTTGCCTTACTGTAATAACCTATACAGTACAGTACTAATGTTGCCTTACTGTAATAACCTATACAGTACAGTACTAATGTTGCCTTACTGTAATAACCTATACAGTACAGTACTAATGTTGCCTTACTGTAATAACCTATACAGTACAGTACTAATGTTGCCTTACTGTATAACCTATACAGTACAGTACTAATGTTGCCTTACTGTAATAACCTATACAGTACAGTACTAATGTTGCCTTACTGTGATAACCTATACAGTACAGTACTAATGTTGCCTTACTGTAATAACCTATACAGTACAGTACTAATGTTGCCTTACTGTAATAACCTATACAGTACAGTACTAATGTTGCCTTACTGTAATAACCTATACAGTACAGTACTAATGTTGCCTTACTGTAATAACCTATACAGTACAGTACTAATGTTGCCTTACTGTAATAACCTATACAGTACAGTACTAATGTTGCCTTACTGTAATAACCTATACAGTACAGTACTAATGTTGCCTTACTGTAATAACCTATACAGTACAGTACTAATGTTGCCTTACTGTAATAACCTATACAGTACAGTACTAATGTTGCCTTACTGTAATAACCTATACAGTACAGTACTAATGTTGCCTTACTGTATAACCTATACAGTACAGTACTAATGTTGCCTTACTGTAATAACCTATACAGTACAGTACTAATGTTGCCTTACTGTAATAACCTATACAGTACAGTACTAATGTTGCCTTACTGTAATAACCTATACAGTACAGTACTAATGTTGCCTTACTGTAATAACCTATACAGTACAGTACTAATGTTGCCTTACTGTAATAACCTATACAGTACAGTACTAATGTTGCCTTACTGTGATAACCTATACAGTACAGTACTAATGTTGCCTTACTGTAATAACCTATACAGTACAGTACTAATGTTGCCTTACTGTAATAACCTATACAGTACAGTACTAATGTTGCCTTACTGTAATAACCTATACAGTACAGTACTAATGTTGCCTTACTGTAATAACCTATACAGTACAGTACTAATGTTGCCTTACTGTAATAACCTATACAGTACAGTACTAATGTTGCCTTACTGTAATAACCTATACAGTACAGTACTAATGTTGCCTTACTGTAATAACCTATACAGTACAGTACTAATGTTGCCTTACTGTAATAACCTATACAGTACAGTACTAATGTTGCCTTACTGTGATAACCTATACAGTACAGTACTAATGTTGCCTTACTGTAATAACCTATACAGTACAGTACTAATGTTGCCTTACTGTAATAACCTATACAGTACAGTACTAATGTTGATTCTATGAGATAGTAATGCAGTAAGGAAGGTGTTAGTCTTAACCTCAATTCACACGACCATTCTTGTGGATTGTGGAGATGGATATAGCAGAAATAGGATTACAGTACAGGCAGTCCTCATTTAATGAAAATTTGCTGAATAAACTTCAAATTTAAATGATTTATGTAACACTTTTGTACTGTACATACTGTAATGACTGTTAAAGATTCATGCCAGAGCTACTGTACAGCACAATTCATCTTGATATCATTCAAATAGCTAAATTCCCTTCACAGTACTGCACAGAATTGTTGTCTCTCCCAGCACACCAGGTTAGTCTGTCTATGCTACCTGCTGTGCTACAAGTGTGAGTACTTCACCAAACTTTCCCAAAACCCATCAATAAGTGTAGAAAATGACTGGCAAGTACTGCACGGTGCTGCCACTAGAGGTCTAGCTCATCGTGCTATTACTGTGTTGAAGCGTGGGGGAGCCCTAGTGAAGAGTGACCCCCCAAGAGGTCGAGGCTCAGTATGGAGAACAAGGAAAGAACGTAATGTGGTGATAAATATATTGTACAGGTAAAAACAACATCATTATGGCAGGAATTAAAAGAGTGTGAGGGAGGTGAAGGCTTCAGAAACACTGAAGGTGAGCAATGGCTGGTCTGAGGTGTGCACACCACCACAACATTCGTGTGACTGAGGAGGTGACGAGTGATGGCATCATACCGGCAGACGGCTTCCTTGATGACCATAAAAACAAAGATAAAATGACTTCACTGGTAGAACACGCCCTCGAAGACATTACAGTATTGTACTGTGCATCTCCATGGAGAAAAATGTTTTAGCTTTCAAAGTGGTCAAAGATCACTTAACCATTCTTCCTGAAGGCAACACAGAGGACATTAATCACTCTTGGTGTACAGTACAGAGGGTCCCCGGGTTATCCATTCATGAGGGTGTGCTTAACTTGGAACACATGCTATATGTATACATGTCCTGTACTTACAGAACAATGTTTAAAATCCAATTACATCATAGTCTAAGTCCTTTTATACATCTAAAATCACTTAATTTAAGACAAAGGAAGAAATAGAATGACAAAATACAGTAAATGAATGTAAACAATAAGTCATCAGGTAAATAAAATACAGTACTGTAAACTTCAACTTAAATCCCCATTCATATTGGTGGGTGATGGTGTTACTACTGTACCACAAACCTGGGTGATGGTGTTACTACTGTACCACAAACCTGGGTGATGGTGTTATGGGATCACATCTTTGTACAGAATGTATCCACCACAATGATATCATTAATAATGTTCCTTGGCCGACAAAGTTTGCATAATGTTTTTACACCAAACATGAAGTGACTGTTGCTACCCAAGACAACACTCACGGACAATTGCTGTACTGTTATGTACTGTGAGAGAGAGAGAGAGAGAGAGAGAGAGAGAGAGAGAGAGAGAGAGAGAGAGAGAGAGAGAGAGAGAGAGAGAGAGAGAGAGAGAGAGAGAGAGAGAGAGAGAGAGATTTAATCATGCCTTTATCTACGTTGTTTATTTGTCCCCTGTACGTCATTAATCTTTAGTATTAAGGTCAGGGGAGGTCAGGGGAGGTTAGTAAGGTCAGGGGTGGTCAGTAAGGTCAGGGGAGGTCAGAAGGTAAGAGGTCAGTAAGGTCAGTGGTCAATGAGGTCAGGGGTGGTTAGTAAGGTCAGGGGAGGTTAGTAAGGTCAGGGGTGGTCAGTAAGGTCAGGGGAGGTCAGAAGGTAAGAGGTCAGTAAGGTCAGTGGTCAGTAAGGTCAGTAAGGTCAGGGGAGGTCAAACATCAGCACCCAGGCATGCATCTTCAAAATACTGTACAGCATCACAGCCAAAGAAAATTTTTCACCAACTGTATTTTCACTTCAGTTCTTTTCATCAACTGAAGACTCTAACAATTATTACTGTAATTTGTCTACTGTTAACCTTAAAGTAAGTGTATGAATGAAGCTCCAAAACCCTAACAGCAACACAGTACAGCACAGTACAGTACTGTACAGTACAGTACAGCACAGCACAGAACAGTACAGCACAGTACAGTACTGTACAGTACAGTACAGCACAGAACAGAACAGAACAGTACAGTACAGTACAGCACAGAACAGAACAGTACAGTACAGTACAGTACAGTACAGTACAGCACTGTACACTACAGTACAGCACAGTACAGTACAGACAGTACAGTCCAGTACAGCAAAGTATAGTACAGTACAGTACAGTACAGTACAGTACTGTACAGTACAGTACAGTACAGCACAGAACAGAACAGTACAGTACAGTACAGTACAGCACTGTACACTACAGTACAGCACAGCACAGTACAGTACAGACAGTACAGTCCAGTACAGCAAAGTATAGTACAGTACAGTACAGTACAGTACAGCACAGTACAGCACAGCACAGTACTGTACAGCACAGTACAGTACAGTAGAGTACAGCAGAGTACAGCACAGTACAGTACAGCACAGCACAGTACAGCACAGCACAGTATAGTAAAGCACAGTACAGTACAGCACAGCACAGCACATCACAGCACAGTACAGCACAGTACAGCCTAAAAAAAAATTTAAATGTCACCAGTTTTAATAGACACCATGAAAATATTTATCTGAAGACAACAAAACTCTGTTAACAAGAATCACCCACTAAAGAAACAATAATAACATATAATTAACGCACAAACTCACTATTCGAGTTCCTTCTTCATTGTGGTGAGCATCTCTCGGGACACCTCAGGGCCCCTCCCTTCCCTATGTTTGGTTACTTTCCCTCGCCTGCTGATGCGGCCCATCAGACTTGCAAACCAGCTATACAGTACACATGCAATACTCCAGTAAAGCAACTTCAAGCATTAGAAGCAAAAGTACAGTAAAGTAATATTAAAGCGAAGGATGGATGAAATATTGACCGCTGCTCAAAACTGTGTACAGACAATGCATATTATCTCCTTACACATAGACATTGTTTAAGAAGAAGATAGAATTAGCAGAAAGGGGATTTTAAACAATGCAATTTATCACATAATTCCTGTGCATGACTATGTTCATTAGCTGCACCTATAACATTACCCACTGTAGAACTGTGTCTGACATCTACCCAACCATCACATACACCAACAGTCAAAACACATCCAATAAAAAAATCCTTAAAACAAACATGAATGAGACACAAAACAAATAAACTGAACAGACAAATTTCTTACCAAACACATCTGACATTCACACACCAACTGCCTTCAACACAGGAACCACAGCTCACACAGGAACCACAGCTCACAGGAACCACAGCTCACACAGGAACCACAGCTTACACACGAACCACAGCTCACAGGAACCACAGCTCACAGGAACCACAGCTCACACAGGAACCACAGCTCACACACAAACCACAGCTCACACAGGAACCACAGCTTACACAGGAACCACAGCTCACACAGGAACCACAGCTTACACAGGAACCACAGCTCACACAGGAACCACAGCTCACAGGAACCACAGCTCACACAAGAACCACAGCTCACACACGAACCACAGCTCACAGGAACCACAGCTCACACAGGAACCACAGCTCGCACAGGAACCACAGCTCACACAGGAACCACAGCTCACACAGGAACCACAGCTCACAGGAACCACAGCTCACACAAGAACCACAGCTCACACACAAACCACAGCTCACACACAAACCACAGCTCACACACGAACCACAGCTCACACACGAACCACAGCTCACACATGAACCACAGCTCGCACAGGAACCACAGCTCGCACAGGAACCACAGCTCGCACAGGAACCACAGCTCACACAGGAACCACAGCTCACACAGGAACCACAGCTCACACAGGAACCACAGCTCACACTGGCATCTAAATTCACCCAAATCTTTCCTCAAACTTCCATAAAATGACGAATCCAATCTGACAGAGGTGGGGACATCATCGCTTTGGTACGCACACAAGCACAAAGCATAAAACAATTAGCTTTAATGCTGTTCAAAACAGATAAAACCAACAGGAACAAAGAACTGTTTATGTCCACAATCCCCCTTCCACATCTGGCCCTGCAGTACATCAGTGGCAACTGTTTATACTTCAGATCAAACTAACAGTACATCAATGGCAACTGTTTATCCTTCAGATCAAACTAACAGTACATCAGTGGCAACTGTTTATACTTCAGATCAAACTAACAGTACATCAATGGCAACTGTTTATACTTCAGATCAAACTAACAGTACATCAATGGCAACTGTTTATACTTCAGATCAAACTAACAGTACATCAATGGCAACTGTTTATCCTTCAGATCAAACTAACAGTACATCAGTGGCAACTGTTACTATGACAACAGAGGAACAATAATCCTTGAAGCACTTGCTTACCTAATGCCAGACACACGGTCCCATTTCGGATGATTTTTATTCTCCACACGTCACCCCTCCGCCCCAAGGACTAAAAGTGGGAACAATATCCAGCCTTCCTCCTAAACTAAAACACATCCCAAAAGAAAACCTTGCACAGCCCTGTACAACAACACAACAGTGTCTGACAGCAACACGCACATCCCCAAGTCAACAACAAAATTGTTGTCCCAGGTTACCCCCCCATAAGTCAATACTGTAGAGAGAATCAGGCCAGACAAAAACCACAAGTGATATAAACTACATAAACGGTCTTTTTTTTTATAGGCATTCCACAAAAGACGTTAACAACGACACGAAAGAATTAAAATCAGAAAAGTACCGGCATCTGAGACAAGATCAAATGAGAAACACAATATTCTGGAAAGTTATTACTACTGTACATCCACACGTGAGCTCTTCAATGACGGCGACTGGTCATAGACGCTGAGCACCTTTTGCCCCACAACGGCGGTGATCATCTCTATAACCAGGATGTTTTTGTGCCAATATTTTTAAGTTTGGCGCCCGATTCCTGCTCAAGTAAATTACCGTTACTCGGGGAAACATTCTCTTCCGCGCGTCGGTCCCTCCCTCGACCAGTAGCGTCGGTCGTCGTCATGAAGGAAGTACAGGGTATATGTCTTGACACCCAGGAAAATAAGTAAAATATTATAGAAATCAGAGTAAGGGAAAACTGATAGATTATGCAGAGATAATTCAGAAATAACAGCTGGTGTGTGAGCTTCACCAAGAGCTAGTGACACTGACCAACTAATCATCGGCATAGGAGAAGTGCTCAGAGGCCAGGAGGAGAACGAGGTAGAAGTGCTTCTCTTGTTGTACCGGGAAGGAGCGCATCACGTGAGACTAGACTGGAGTAGTGGCAAGGATTTGGACCACAATAAAACAACACCACCATGAATGAACCTGTTTCTCGTCCTCAACATGCTGATGCCCCAGACCCATTAACCTGTTCCTTATGATTACCACAAGAAATATGACCATCTGCAGACACCTGTGGTTGGGAAGTACAGGGACAGGTACTGACAGCGTTGTCATGACTCAACCTCACATTCCTCATTAACCCAGCCCTATTAAGTCCTGGTCTACATTATAATACTGTAATAAATACACAGCTACTTATTATGATATCTTGTTTTATTTTATTTGTTACATTCTTATTAGGTTAAAACATGGTGGGAGGGAGCAAGAGGGTGTCGGGGAACTGATGCCTATCATTCAGCTTATCTTTCTGTTCTCAGATCAAGTTCCAAACTATATAGTGAAACTTACATAGAACAACACTTCCCTCTCTATAAACATCATCTAGATGTCACATAGAACAGAACCTTGATATAACAGACTTCCATCTCTATATAGTTCATTAGATGGAGGATTCATATCTCCACAACTCCAGTATCCTGTCCACTGCCTCTCTCCTCTCATCCTCTTCCTCACTGCACAGCATGGCCTGCAACACCACCTCTCTCCTCTCATCCTCCTCCTCACTGCACAGCATGGCCTGCAACACTGCCTCTCTCCTCTCATCCTCCTCCTCACTGCACAGCATGGCCTGCAACACTGCCTCTCTCCTCTCATCCTCCTCCTCACTACACAGCATGGCCTACAACACTGCCTCTCTCCTCCTCACTGCACAACATGGCCTACAACACTGCCTCTCTCCTCCTCACTACACAGCATGGCCTACAACACTGCCTCTCTCCTCCTCACTTCACAGCATGGCCTACAACACTGCCTCTCTCCTCCTCACTGCACAGCATGGCCTACAACACTGCCTCTCTCCTCCTCACTTCACAGCATGGCCCACAACACTGCCTCTCTCCTCCTCACTGCACAACATGGCCCACAACACTGCCTCTGGGTGTGTACACCAGGCTGACCTCCTCACAGTGGGCATCACACAGCACCTTCTTCTTCTGACTCCCATCAGTTCCAGCTGGTACACAATGTGCCTGGGCCCCTCCACCCACCTGTGGTTGCACCAGTTAGTCAAGTTCACCCCCACTATCAACTCTGCTATTAGCTTGAGATTCTTCTTGTGTTTCCCCTTCAGTCTGTGCTTACTACACACCCACAGTCTGCACATCCTCAGTGCAGTTGTCAGCCACCTGCTATGACAGACTGGTCCAACTTAGAGCAGTGTCAAGTTGTGGGGCAGCCCTCCAGTCCTGATGGCCTGGGCAATCCTGTAGTCATAGGACTGGTTTGTAGACAGGTCCCCCAGGTCCACACACCCTACCCTTCAGGTCCCCCAGGTCCACACACCCTACCCTTCAGGTCCCCCAGGTCCACACACCCTACCCTTCAGGTCCCCCAGGTCCACACACCCTACCCTTCAGGTCCCCCAGGTCCACACACCCTACCCTTCAGGTCCCCCAGGTCCACACACCCTACCCTTCAGGTCCCCCCTCCTGACAGTGAACAGCCGAAAACAGATCCACCAATCACAATCACCTTTACATACAGCCTTACTTTACCAAGTATTGCCAGGCTGACTATACCTCCCTGGCAAGAAAAGACCTCACCTGACCCAACAGTAACTCACACACCCAGACTAGACAGTGACTCACACACCCAGACTTGACAGTGACTCACACACCCAGACTTGACAGTGACTCACACACCCAGACTTGAGTGACTCACACACCCAGACTTGACAGTGACTCACACACCCAGACTTGACAGTGACTCACACACCCAAACTTGACAGTAACTCACACACCTAGACTTGACAGTGACTCACACACCCAGACTTGAGTGACTCACACACCCAGACTTGACAGTGACACTCACACCCAGACTTGACAGTGACACTCACACCCAGATTTGACAGTGACTCACACACCCAGACTTGACAGTGACTCACACACCTAGAGTTGACAGTGACTCACACACCCAGACTTGACAGTGATTCACACACCCAGACTTGACAGTGACTCACACACCCAGACTTGACAGTGACTCACACACCCAGACTTGACAGTGACTCACACACCCAGACTTTTTTTTTACGGGAATTAGCCCACCCAGGCACAGGTCAAACGACCCACAACGGGGCCTGAGGGGCGAAAAAAAAAAAGAATAGAAGGAAATTAAAAATAGAAAGAGAAGAAAAAGGTTATACTGTGTTAATCTACACCAAGAAGATGCTGGAAAACCAGCTTTTTAAAGTGAGACAGATTGTAAGAGCATGGAAACACAGAAGAAGGCAGAGCATTCCACAGTTTGGCTGTGTGAGGAAAGAAGGAGGTACTATAACGGGTTATTCTCGTGTGACCGACATCCACAGAGAAACGGTGGGCACCGCGGGCAAGACCAGTGTTACGAGCCCACGGCCTTGCCGGCGGTACACAGGATGCCAAATCCACCGAACATTGCCCGTTAAAGTACCTGTAAAAGAGAGAGAGTGAAGCAACATTGAGGCGAAGAGAAAGGGAAGAGAGATTGTCAACTAAAGGAGGAGAGTTAATAAGACGAAATGCCTTTGATTCCACCCTATCTAACAGTTGGACAGAAGAAGAGCCACCCCAGATATGAGAGCAGCACTCCAAGTTAGGACGAATGAATCCCTTATATACTTGAAGCAACTGCTCAGGAGTGAAGTAGCTACGGCATCTGTACAGCATTCCCAACTGGTAGGACCAGTAGGACCTGAGTCTACACTGTGGTCCCAGGTAACACTTTGTCTGTGTGACATACTGTACTATATTTCCATATCTTAACCTCACTTAGTCTCTTCCATAAGAATTGTTACACACAACAGACAGATGAAGAAAGATGAGAGGAAGGGGAGGAGAGGGTTGTGGGGTGCCATAATGTACATCTTTACCAGCCATTTAATACTGTACATCAACTAGTAACTATAGCATGTTTGGTCAATGTTCCTATTACTATACTCTATTATATAATGCATTTTGGAACCTCACATTAAAACAGAGTGTTATATTGTAGTACATAGTATAAGTAACGTAGGAGACGACACACACAGCGCAGCAGACACACACACTGTGCCACAACCAGTACATTAATGTTAGAAAAAGTGTAGAAAAATCATTAAAATACTTTGATGTGGCTTAGAAATAAATATAAGATAATATAATATAAAACTAGTGCACCACATCTTCTACACAACACACAATGGATAATCCTTTCCGCATAAAATTAATTATGGGTAGAAATAGAGTCGCCGCATAAACGCGAATTTGCATACAGAGAACGTACATAAAGCATAAAGCGAGGGTCCAGTGAAGTCATTGCTTTCCAAAATGCCTCAACACATCCATCCACCTTCACGTGTAGCTAAGTCTCTCCTATAATACACTACTTTAAGTTCTTGTGCTAATATTTCATTATATATCCTGACTTTCTAAGAGGCAACTTGGAGGTGAGGCCATGAATATTCTGGGATGTACCATACATCAATTTATAACCTGGGTGTCTGTAAGATATTAATGTCTGTTTAATATACTTCAAATTAATCTCAGGGTTATTCAGGACCACATGTATGTTAACCAAGTGCTGACTAACTCTTTAAAGAAGCAAAGTGTTTAATTACCGAGTGAACGGGACGAACACAAAAACCAAACGTATGTGTCTAGCTGTTGACTAAAGTGTGTGGGGCAGCACCATACTGTACTGTTATATGTGTGTGTGGCAGCACCATACTGTACTGTTATATGTGTGTGTGGCAGCACCATACTGTACTGTTATATGTGTGTGGGGCAGCACCATACTGTACTGTTATATGTGTGTGTGGCAGCACCATACTGTACTGTTATGTGTGTGTGGCAGCACCATACTGTACTGTTATATGTGTGTGTGGCAGCACCATACTGTACTGTTATATGTGTGTGTGGCAGCACCATACTGTACTGTTATATGTGTGTGTGGCAGCACCATACTGTACTGTTATATGTGTGTGTGTGGCAGCACCATACTGTACTGTTATATGTGTGTGTGGCAGCACCATACTGTACTGTTATATGTGTGTGTGGCAGCACCATACTGTACTGTGAAATGTGTGTGTGTGTGGGGCAGCACCATACTGTACTGCTATATGTGTGTGGCAGCACCATACTGTACTGTTATATGTGTGTGTGGCAGCACCATACTGTACTGTTATATGTGTGTGTGGCAGCACCATACTGTACTGTTATATGTGTGTGTGGCAGCACCATACTGTACTGTTATGTGTGTGTGGCAGCACCATACTGTACTGTTATGTGTGTGTGTGGCAGCACCATACTGTACTGTTATATGTGTGTGTGGCAGCACCATACTGTACTGTTGTGTGTGTGTGTGTGGCAGCACCATACTGTACTGTTATATGTGTGTGTAGCAGCACCATACTGTACTGTTATATGTGTGTGGGGCAGCACCATACTGTACTGTTATGTGTGTGTGTGGCAGCACCATACTATACTGTTATATGTGTGTGTGGCAGCACCATACTGTACTGTTATATGTGTGTGTGGCAGCACCATACTATACTGTTATGTGTGTGTGTGGCAGCACCATACTGTACTGTTATATGTGTGTGTGGCAGCACCATACTGTACTGTTATATGTGTGTGTGGCAGCACCATACTGTACTGTTATATGTGTGTGTGGCAGCACCATACTGTACTGTTATATGTGTGTGTGGCAGCACCATACTGTACTGTTATATGTGTGTGGGGCAGCACCATACTGTACTGTTATATGTGTGTGTGGCAGCACCATACTGTACTGTTATATGTGTGTGGGGCAGCACCATACTGTACTGTTATATGTGTGTGGGGCAGCACCATACTGTACTGTTATATGTGTGTGTGGGGCAGCACCATACTGTACTGTTATATGTGTGTGTGGGGCAGCACCATACTGTACTGTTATATGTGTGTGTGGCAGCACCATACTGTACTGTTATATGTGTGTGTGGCAGCACCATACTGTACTGTTATATGTGTGTGTGGCAGCACCATACTGTACTGTTATATGTGTGTGTGGCAGCACCATACTGTACTGTTATATGTGTGTGTGGCAGCACCATACTGTACTGTTATATGTGTGTGTGGCAGCACCATACTGTACTGTTATATGTGTGTGGGGCAGCACCATACTGTACTGTTATATGTGTGTGTGGCAGCACCATACTGTACTGTTATATGTGTGTGTGGCAGCACCATACTGTACTGTTATATGTGTGTGTGGCAGCACCATACTGTACTGTTATATGTGTGTGTGGCAGCACCATACTGTACTGTTATATGTGTGTGTGGCAGCACCATACTGTACTGTTATATGTGTGTGTGGCAGCACCATACTGTACTGTTATATGTGTGTGTGGCAGCACCATACTGTACTGTTATATGTGTGTGTGTGGCAGCACCATACTGTACTGTTATATGTGTGTGTGTGTGTGGCAGCACCATACTGTACTGTTATATGTGTGTGTGGCAGCACCATACTGTACTGTTATATGTGTGTGTGGCAGCACCATACTGTACTGTTATATGTGTGTGTGGCAGCACCATACTATACTGTCATATGTGTGTGTGGCAGCACCATACTGTACTGTTATATGTGTGTGTGGCAGCACCATACTGTACTGTTATATGTGTGTGTGTGGCAGCACCATACTGTACTGTTATATGTGTGTGTGTGGCAGCACCATACTATACTGTTATATGTGTGTGTGGCAGCACCATACTGTACTGTTATATGTGTGTGTGGCAGCACCATACTGTACTGTTATATGTGTGTGTGGCAGCACCATACTGTACTGTTATATGTGTGTGTGGCAGCACCATACTGTACTGTTATATGTGTGTGTGGCAGCACCATACTGTACTGTTATATGTGTGTGTGGGGCAGCACCATACTGTACTGTTATATGTGTGTGTGGCAGCACCATACTGTACTGTTATATGTGTGTGTGGCAGCACCATACTATACTGTCATATGTGTGTGTGGCAGCACCATACTGTACTGTTATATGTGTGTGTGGCAGCACCATACTGCACTGTTGTGTGTGTGTGTGGCAGCACCATACTGTACTGTTATATGTGTGTGTGTGGCAGCACCATACTATACTGTTATATGTGTGTGTGGCAGCACCATACTGTACTGTTATATGTGTGTGTGGCAGCACCATACTGTACTGTTATATGTGTGTGTGGCAGCACCATACTGTACTGTTATATGTGTGTGTGTGGCAGCACCATACTATACTGTTATATGTGTGTGTGGCAGCACCATACTGTACTGTTATATGTGTGTGTGGCAGCACCATACTGTACTGTTATATGTGTGTGTGGCAGCACCATACTGTACTGTTATATGTGTGTGTGGCAGCACCATACTGTACTGTTATATGTGTGTGTGGCAGCACCATACTGTACTGTTATATGTGTGTGTGTGGGGCAGCACCATACTATACTGTTATATGTGTGTGTGGCAGCACCATACTGTACTGTTATATGTGTGTGTGGCAGCACCATACTGTACTGTTATATGTGTGTGTGTGTGGGGCAGCACCATACTATACTGTTATATGTGTGTGTGGCAGCACCATACTGTACTGTTATATGTGTGTGTGGCAGCACCATACTGTACTGTTATATGTGTGTGTGGCAGCACCATACTATACTGTTATATGTGTGTGTGGCAGCACCATACTGTACTGTTATATGTGTGTGTGGCAGCACCATACTGTACTGTTATATGTGTGTGTGGCAGCACCATACTGTACTGTTATATGTGTGTGTGGCAGCACCATACTGTACTGTTATATGTGTGTGTGGCAGCACCATACTGTACTGTTATATGTGTGTGTGGCAGCACCATACTGTACTGTTATATGTGTGTGTGGCAGCACCATACTGTACTGTTATATGTGTGTGTGTGTGGGGCAGCACCATACTATACTGTTATATGTGTGTGTGGCAGCACCATACTGTACTGTTATGTGTGTGTGTGGCAGCACCATACTGTACTGTTATATGTGTGTGTGTGGCAGCACCATACTGTACTGTTATATGTGTGTGGCAGCACCATACTGTACTGTTATATGTGTGTGTGTGTGTGGCAGCACCATACTATACTGTTATATGTGTGTGTGGCAGCACCATACTGTACTGTTATATGTGTGTGTGGCAGCACCATACTGTACTGTTATATGTGTGTGTGGCAGCACCATACTGTACTGTTATATGTGTGTGTGGCAGCACCATACTGTACTGTTATGTGTGTGTGGGGCAGCACCATACTGTACTGTTATATGTGTGTGTGGCAGCACCATACTGTACTGTTATATGTGTGTGTGGCAGCACCATACTGTACTGTTATATGTGTGTGTGGCAGCACCATACTGTACTGTTATATGTGTGTGTGTGGCAGCACCATACTGTACTGTTATATGTGTGTGTGGCAGCACCATACTGTACTGTTATATGTGTGTGTGGCAGCACCATACTGTACTGTTATATGTGTGTGTGTGTGGCAGCACCATACTGTACTGTTATATGTGTGTGTGTGTGGGGCAGCACCATACTATACTGCCTTTATATAAACACTCACATCAACTGCTCATTTGTTTTATTATCTTTCGTAATAAAAACATAATTAAAGTAGTGTACAGGATTTAGTTCAAAGTACAGTACACAGTGTTGGAGGCTGCCTAAGTTTATCACCTACCAATAAACTTAATACAGTGGTCCCTCAGTTAACGAACGGTTCGGTTGACGAATTACCTTCCATAAGAATCTTCAATTCGGTTAACGAACAAAAATTTGACTCACGAATTCCTCACCAACTTCACGTTTTGTTGTGAGCATCAGCTGATGGTCCAGTCTGCCAATTCAATAATCAGTTCTATGTTTACATTCATTTCCAGTGGAAATATATCAAGAAAGTTGTGCTCTTTAATATTTTTGCATTACTTTATATTAAAATTATTAGTCATTTTAACATTTACTTAACATATCGATAATATATGCAGTACAGGGAACTAGTTTTCTGTGCGCCCATCAGCAGCTTCACTCAGCCACAAGGCATCAGTTGGGCTTTGAAAACAGTGGAGTAAACATCTATTTTGTTGGTGTCTTGAATATTTTTGCATTTTTCATTGAAATTATTGGCCATTCTGAAATTTATTTACATATTAATATATAGTGCAGTGCAGTGTAGTGTTGATTTAAATAAAATAATCTTGAATTACACCAAGTGAACTTAAAATTTTATTGGTGAAATTACTGCATCAAGCATGGGTCCCCTGAATGGTGATTTCTCCTCCACCCCCACTTCCTTCTCTTCTCCCTTCTCCTCCATCCCCACTTCCTTCTCTTCTCCCTTCTCCTCCACCCCCACTTCCTTCTCTTCTCCCTTCTCCTCCACCCCCACTTCCTTCTCTTCTCCCTTCTCCTCCATCCCCACTTCCTTCTCTTCTCCCTTCTCCTCCACCCCCACTTCTAATTCCCATCATCATCATCATCAACCAGGAGCCTTCTATATACACACCTCAAAGTAAGTGTACTTTACTGCATTTTTTTTTACTTTATATGTACTTTTCTGTGAGCTGGAACCAATTACCCAATATCCCATTGAAATGATGGATTCGGTAAACAAAAATTTCGGTTAACGAACGACCCTGTGGAACGAATTGTGTTCGTTAACCGAGGGACCACTGTACAGTGATATAGTTATTTATTATATTGGATTGTGAATTATGAAAAACTATATATTGGATTGTCTATAAATAACAAAATTAGGAATATAAATTACAAATACAAAATGTTACTGGACTTGTGATTTAAAAAACAACAAAACTTAATAGCTGTGTACCACCAAACACAACTTAATACAGGCTGTACCTCTCTAGTCCGGCAACCTCGGGACCTGACCGGTGCCGGACCATGGAAATTCACCCTTTTCCTGGATAGATAGTGACTTGTGCTTATGCTTGGAAGCACTAGCACCACTTTCTCTGCGTCATGGTCTTTGAAGACATATTGAAGGGTTAAATGTCGTATAGTAGCTTCTCAAATTTCGCAAGTTTTTAATTCTTAACATATTTTATTGAAACACACAAAAAAATAAATAAATAAATAATTTTGACGGCGGAAACTTAAATTTCGACGGGTTTGAACGGCCCGCCAATGTGCAGACGACGTGCATAATCGTGTAAACAGCGTCATTTCTCTTATGTACAAAAGATTCATTATTGTTTATTACTGAATGTCTTTTTTATTGAATTAATGTTTATATGTGCAAAATGAGCAATGCAATTCATTAATAATACGTGGAATATTAAAGCACACGAGGAAATGACACAGCATTGTTTTCGTTGATTACAAAACCAGTGACTGACTGGTTCTACATATAAAACTGAAGAAAATAAGACCTTGGTTGTAGCTGTAGTAAAATTAATATGGTTGTTTTAAGTAATGTTATTTAATGTTAATAAATGGAACAATATAAGTAGCTAACGATAATGATAAAGAAAAAAGAGAGATCGCGTATGTAAGTGCGCACACGTGAAAACATATCGTCATTATTTTACATAAGAATATGAAAGCAACACTTATTTACTGTTCATATATATTTTAATTAATGTTTCTGAATTTGTTTTCATTGAATTAATGTTTGTGTGTGCAAAATTAACAATACAATTTATTAATAATAGTGGAATATTAGAGAAGACGAGACGGCTGCCAGCATTGTTTATGTTAAAGCTTACAAAACCAGTGACTGATTGGTTCTACATATAAAACTGAAGAAAATAAGACCCTGAGTTTAGCTGCAGTAAAATTAATGAAAAAAAATAATATGGTTGTTTGAAGTACCTGTAATGTTATTTAATGTTAATAAATGGAACAATATAAGTAGCTAACCATTAATGGTAAAAAAAAAGTGAGGCTGCGCGTATGTAAGTGTGCACATGTGAAAACATATCGTCATTACTCTACATAAGAATATGAAAGCAACACTTATTTACTATTCACATATATATATAATCAACGACCTCACCAGCAAGGAATCGAACCCTCGACCTACTGGGTGGCCCTAGGGAGCGCTTACCGGCTAGCCCACAAGGACACTAAAAGCAGTTCTAGACTCTGTTATATTTCACACCAAGCCTGTTCATCGAGCTGATGGCGCCGTGAACCTCATTGGGAAACTGCCCGTGCCTCGTATGTGGTGTCAGTAGCATTTTACCGAATCCAGCTGGTATGAAACGCGAGGTACATATATATACTTCATTTTTAGTCCATTTAACACGCGTGTTAAATGGACTAAAAATGAAGTATATATATGTACCTCGCGTTTCATACCAGCTGGATTCGGTAAAATGCTACTGACACCACATACGAGGCACGGGCAGTTTCCCAATGAGGTTCACGGCGCCATCAGCTCGATGAACAGGCTTTGTGTGAAATATAACAGAGTCTAGAACTGCTTTTAGTGTCCTTGTGGGCTAGCCGGTAAGCGCTCCCTAGGGCCACCCAGTAGGTCGAGGGTTCGATTCCTTGCTGGTGAGGTCGTTGACTATATGTTCAAAGTCCGCGTGTTAAATGGACTAAAAATGAAACATATATATATATATATAAAGAAGGGTTAAATGTTGTACCCTGGACAGAGAGAGAGAGAGAGAGAGCAGCCAAACTGCCGGATGTAAACAAACATTAATTTCCCGTGGCTTTTTTTTTTTAAGGGGATTAGCCCACCCGGGCATAGGTCACTGACCCACATTGGGGCCTAAGGGGCAAAAATTTAATACTCCTGTAATAATAATAATAATAATAATAATAATAATAATAATAATAATTCAGATAAGGGAGAAAAAAAAAAAAAAAAATTGCCTATCAACCTATTGGACAAACTAAAATCGTTCCAGACCACGGGAGTTTCCGGACCACAGAATGCCGGACTAGAGAGGTACAACCTGTAGCTGTGTAGTACCACCAAACACAACAACAAATCTTAATAGCTGTATAGTACCACCAAACACAACAATTACCATGAAAACTTTAATGCAGGATTGTATCAAGGAGAATAATGACCTTGTATGTACTGGGAGACTAACCCAACATACTGCACTGTACTCTTGGTCCCAACAGTGTGTACAGGTCGAGGATCCTTTATCTAAAATCTTTCAGACAGATTATCTTTCAATGATTCCTATTAGAGTACCTCTGGTCTTCAGATGCCCGGGAAGATCTGTTCAAAACACTTCTGGTACATCTGTATCTTATTGGCTTTAAAAAAAAAAAAAAAAAAAAAACTGGGATATAAGATCCATGACCTGAACTGTGCTGTAGTACATGAAACAACAAAGAGATGAATTAGTTAAATGCAACTAAGCAAGTAGAGTAAAAGGGAATTTTGTAGAGAAAGTACAGTACAACATATACCTGACTGACTTAACACACTATACAGATGGTACAACACTTACGCTTCCAACTCCTGTTTCATCTTACTGAACTCTTCTTTGGTCATGCTGCCTTCGCCCTCACCTAATTTCTGAAGCTTCTCCCGTGATGCGTCAAAGTCTGGTCGGGGAGGTGGTGGAGGGATCTGTTGAGAGATGTGAGATATGAGAGAGAGAGAAAGAATCTTTTTCTGCATAATGAATGTTTTTTAACCTTAAGGAGCAAAATTTTATTAAACCTGCAGCTGTAAGTTATTTTAAAAATCCTACTCAAATTATCTCCTTGACCTCTTTCTTGTAATGATGATGCAGGTGTATAATGTTACTTCCTTACAAGTTATGCCTCACACACACAACTCTTCACTTTACAGTATTCATCACTTAAAATCTTACCAGCTTATTAGCTATTCAGGCAGTGGTGGTGTGAGACTAGTGTGAAAGGCAACAGGAGAAAGCCCGAACAATTCCATATACTGTACTAAAACATATTTGCTCCAAACCTCAGCTTGGACCCTCAAGAAATATGCTCACAATATAGCCGGCGTAGTCTTCATTTTCATCAAATCGGTCGTGTAGCCAGATGAACTCTTCGTGCTGCCGCACCACCGAGAACTCAGGTTTGTTGTAATCAGGGAGGGTTGTCTGCAAGTAAGTACATATAACTAAACCACTTTATAATATACTAAAACTAATACTTAACTGATATAAATATTGAATTAACAAAATAATGGTACAGTAGTTCTCTGAGGCTGCACTGTATGGTACTGATGGTACAGTAGTTCTCTGAGGCTGCACTATATGGTACTGATGGTACAGTAGTTCTCTGAGGCTGCACTGTATGGTACTGATGGTACAGTAGTTCTCTGAGGCTGCACTATATGGTACTGATGGTACAGTAGTTCTCTGAGGCTGCACTATATGGTACTGATGGTACAGTAGTTCTCTGAGGCTGCACTATATGGTACTGATGGTACAGTAGTTCTCTGAGGCTGCACTATATGGTACTGATGGTACAGTAGTTCTCTGAGGCTGCACTATATGGTACTGATGGTACAGTAGTTCTCTGAGGCTGCACTATATGGTACTGATGGTACAATAGTTCTCTGAGGCTGCACTATATGGTACTGATGGTACAGTAGTTCTCTGAGGCTGCACTATATGGTACTGATGGTACAGTAGTTCTCGGAGGCTGCACTATATGGTACTGATGGTACAGTAGTTCTCGGAGGCTGCACTATATGGTACAGTGCAGTACTGATATAAATATATACAGTATAGTCTGCATTTACTCGGTCAATTGAACCCGTGGGGGTCCGCGTAAAATGAGAAACGCGTAAATGAAATAACAGAACATATGGGATTAATTGAAACAGAGACTGGGCCGACCCCCAAACTCCACTTTTTCCGACACAATATGTACCTTGTAGTAAAAATAACATCTTTATTTTAGGATGGTATGCACACACAATTAATAATTAAGAGAAATATCAATAATATTAGGTTTTTTAACACTTAGGTTAGTAGAAAAGATGGCCGGGGATAGGGGGTTGGTTCCAAGGCAGAGGGCAGATTAGTTGCCCTCCGGTGAATCACTTTCACTACTCGCAGAGGTTTGCAGGGCCTCCCAGACAAACCCCTCAAAGTCCATATCGTCACTATCACTGACTTGGGCTGGCTGTGGTTGGTTGCGGGTGAGGAAGTCCTCAATACTACGTTGACGACTAGCATTGATGTTGTCGAGATAGATCTGGATATATGGCTCCATAACTTTCGACAGATGGTTATTAGACTCTTCATACCGATGCTTGTCTGGGTCGCTGTTAAGGATGAGCTTAATTTTCTCCCCCAACTGGATGATTTCCTTCACATTATCATGGCTTGGTCCAGGTAATTCAAGGTTTTTCTCTGGTGGTGGGGGTCCTGCTGAAGCCATTGTGAGGGGAATAGCGGGCACAAGAGGGAACTGTATACGCGGACTGAGAACAATGAGACAGGCCCGGCTAGGTCAGCGACTTCTTCCCTCTAGTGGCAGGGCACGTCATGTTACATAAGACCAATCACAGCTAGCGGCGGAGGGAATGCGTGGGTGGTAAGGATGCGTGGCCCAATCACAGTCCGATACGTCATATGACGTCAGCGATAACGTAAGAGTTGCCAAATGCGCACCCCTAACCGTGCCGCTTCCTGCGTATGGTCAAGAATGGACCGCGTGGGTAAAAAATGGTGCAGCGGTCTGGACCTCTCCAGCCGCTCGCCGCGTAAATGACCAAATTTACCGCGTAATTAAAGCATTTTCATTCTGGCAAGGCACCGCGTAAATGACCAAACGCGTAAACAAAAGCTGCGTAAATGCAGACTCTCTCAAGGCCAGAAAAATCCCTCATCCCCAGAAATTTACGGACATTGGAAAAAATTTCTCGGAAGTTCCAGAAATTGCGCATTACGTCATCTCTCAAACCTGGCTATCAGAGAATTCCAGTACAGTACCTGTTGTAACACTACAGTACCTGTTGTAACAGTACAGTACCTGTTGTAACACTACAGTACCTGTTGTAACACTACAGTACAGTACCTGTTGTAACACTACAGTACCTGTTGTAACACTACAGTACAGTACCTGTTGTAACAGTACAGTACCTGTTGTAACACCACAGTACAGTACCTGTTGTAACACCACAGTACAGTACCTGTTGTAACACTACAGTACAGTACCTGTTGTAACACTACAGTACCTGTTGTAACACTACAGTACAGTACCTGTTGCAACACTACAGTACCTGTTGTAACACTACAGTACCTGTTGTAACACTACAGTACAGTACCTGTTGTAACAGTACAGTACCTGTTGTAACACCACAGTACAGTACCTGTTGTAACACCACAGTACAGTACCTGTTGTAACACTACACTACCTGTTGTAACACTACAGTGCAGTACACTACCTGTTGTAACACTACAGTGCAGTACACTACCTGTTGTAACACTACAATACCTGTTGTAACACTAGTGCAGTACAGTACCTGTTGTAACACCACAGTACAGTACCTGTTGTAACACCACAGTACAGTACCTGTTGTAACACTACACTACCTGTTGTAACACTACAGTGCAGTACACTACCTGTTGTAACACTACAGTGCAGTACACTACCGGTTGTAACACTAGTGCAGTACAGTACCTGTTGTAACACTACACTACCTGTTGCAACACTACAGTACACTACCTGTTGTAACACTACACTACCTGTTGCAACACTACAGTACACTACCTGTAGTAACACTACACTACCTGTTGCAACACTACAGTACACTACCTGTTGTAACACTACACTACCTGTTGTAACACTACAGTACACTACCTGTTGTAACACTACACTACCTGTTGTAACACTACAGTACAGTACACTACCTGTTGTAACACTACAGTGCAGTACACTACCTGTTGTAACACTACAGTGCAGTACACTACCTGTTGTAACACTGCAATACCTGTTGCAACACTAGTGCAGTACAGTACCTGTTGTAACACTACACTACACTACCTGTTGTAACACTACACTACCTGTTGTAACACTACAGTACCTGTTGTGACACTACACTACCTGTTGCAACACTACAGTACCTGTTGTAACACTACACTACCTGTTGTAACACTACAGTGCAGTACAGTACCTGTTGTAACACTACACTACCTGTTGCAACACTACAGTACACTACCTGTTGTTACACTACACTACCTGTTGTAACACTACAGTGCAGTACACTACACTACCTGTTGTAACACTAGTGCAGTACAGTACCTGTTGTAACACTACACTACCTGTTGCAACACTACAGTACACTACCTGTTGTAACACTACACTACCTGTTGTAACACTAGTGCAGTACAGTACCTGTTGCAACACTACACTACACTACCTGTTGTAACACTACAGTGCAGTACACTACACTACCTGTTGTAACACTAGTGCAGTACAGTACCTATTGTAACACTACACTACCTGTTGCAACACTACAGTACACTACCTGTAGTTACACTACACTACCTGTTGTAACACTACACTACATGTTGTAACACTACACTACCTGTTGCAACACTACAGTACACTACCTGTTGTAACACTACACTACCTGTTGCAACACTACAGTACCTGTTGTAACACTACAGTACACTACCTGTTGTAACACTACAGTACACTACCTGTTGTAACACTACAGTACACTACCTGTTGTAACACTACACTACCTGTTGCAACACTACAGTACACTACCTGTTGTAACACTACACTACCTGTTGCAACACTACAGTACCTGTTGTAACACTAGTGCAGTACAGTACCTGTTGCAACACTACAGTACACTACCTGTTGTAACACTACACTACCTGTTGCAACACTACAGTACCTGTTGTAACACTACAGTACACTACCTGTTGTAACACTACAGTACACTACCTGTTGCAACACTACACTACACTACCTGTTGCAACACTACAGTACACTACCTGTAGTAACACTACACTACCTGTTGCAACACTACAGTACACTACCTGTTGTAACACTACACTACCTGTTGCAACACTACAGTACCTGTTGTAACACTACAGTACACTACCTGTTGCAACACTACACTACACTACCTGTTGTAACACTACACTACCTGTTGCAACACTACAGTACACTACCTGTTGTAACACTACAGTACCTGTTGTAACACTACAGCACACTACCTGTTGTAACACTACACTACCTGTTGCAACACTACAGTACACTACCTGTTGTAACACTACACTACCTGTTGCAACACTACAGTACACTACCTGTTGTAACTTACTTTAGTATGGACGGTAAACTTGACTTTCTCTCTCTCACTCAAGGCATCAGAAATATCCACTTGAAGGGAACTGTCGTTAAGGTCCACTGTGTCAGACCTTCCACTCTGAAATAAAAAAATAAATAAATACAGTATAGTGCAACAGGGTTAATAACACTCACTATACTGTACAACCATACACCATCCTAGTGGTCACCATCACAGAACCAATCACCACACCTTGTGGTTACCAGTACAGCACAGCATGGTACAGTGCAGTATGGTGCAGGACAGTATGGTGCAGGACAGTATGGTGCAGGACAGTATAGTGCAGTATGGTACAGTGCAGTACAGTAAAGAGCAGTATGGTACAGGACAGTATAGTGCAGTATGGTGCAGTACAGTAAAGAGCAGCATGGTGCAGTGCAGTATGGTGCAGTACAGTAAACAGCAGTATGGTACAGGACAGTATAGTGCAGTATAGTACAGTAAAGAGCAGCATGGTGCAGTGCAGTATGGTTCAGTACAGTAAAGAGCAGTATGGTGCAGTACAGTAAAGAGCAGTATGGTTCAGTACAGTATAGTGCAGGACAGTATAGTGCAGGACAGTATAGTGCAGTATAGTATAGTGCAGTATGGTACAGTGTAGTAGAGTAAAGAGCAGTATGGTATAGTGCAGTACAGTGCAGGACAGTAAAGAGCAGTATGGTAGAATGCAGTGTGGTGCAGTACAGTGCAGTAAAGAGCAGTATGGTACAGTGCAATACACTACAGAACAGCAGTAGAGTACAGTACAGTACAGCACAGTATAGTACAGTATAGTATAGTACAGTATTGCACTGTATAGTATAGTACAGTACAGTAGAGTACAGTATAGTACAGTACTGTACTATATTGCACTGTATTGTACTGTAATGTACTGCACGGTACTGTTTTGCACTGTACTGTTTTGTACTATACTGTATTTGACTGTACTGTATGGTACTGTACTGCTTTGGACTGCACTGCATTGCAGTGTACTGTATTGTACTATATTGTACTGTACTATATTGTACTGTATTTTACCTGTATTGTACTGCACTGTATTGTACAGTACTTGAATTGTACTGTACTGTAATTTACAGTACTGTATTGTACTGTACTGAACACCCATGGTCCAGAACACACCCAAAGCTGTCTTGCTGAAGTGGATGAAAGATCAAGTTGCCAACACCCGAGAGAAGCCAGTTATAGTCATGGTGGGTGTGAGCCAGTGATGTACACACACTTACACCATCTGTGAGCCAGTGATGTACACACACTTACACCATCTGTGAGCCAGTGATGTACACACACTTACACCATCTGTGAGCCAGTGATGTACACACACTTATACCATCTGTGAGCCAGTGATGTACACACACTTATACCATCTGTGAGCCAGTGATGTACACACACTTATACCATCTGTGAGCCAGTGATGTACACACCCTTATACCATCTGTGAGCCAGTGATGTACACACACTTATACCATCTGTGAGCCAGTGATGTACACACACTTATACCATCTGTGAGCCAGTGATGTACACACACTTATACCATCTGTGAGCCAGTGATGTACACACACTTATACCATCTGTGAGCCAGTGATGTACACACACTTATACCATCTGTGAGCCAGTGATGTACACACACTTATACCATCTGTGAGCCAGTGATGTACACACACTTATACCATCTGTGAGCCAGTGATGTACACACACTTATACCATCTGTGAGCCAGTGATGTACACACACTTACACCATCTGTGAGCCAGTGATGTACACACACTTATACCATCTGTGAGCCAGTGATGTACACACACTTATACCATCTGTGAGCCAGTGATGTACACACACTTACACCATCTGTGAGCCAGTGATGTACACACACTTATACCATCTGTGAGCCAGTGATGTACACACACTTATACCATCTGTGAGCCAGTGATGTACACACACTTATACCATCTGTGAGCCAGTGATGTACACACACTTATACCATCTGTGAGCCAGTGATGTACACACACTTATACCATCTGTGAGCCAGTGATGTACACACCCTTATACCATCTGTGAGCCAGTGATGTACACACACTTATACCATCTGTGAGCCAGTGATGTACACACACTTATACCATCTGTGAGCCAGTGATGTACACACACTTATACCATCTGTGAGCCAGTGATGTACACACACTTATACCATCTGTGAGCCAGTGATGTACACACACTTATACCATCTGTGAGCCAGTGATGTACACACACTTATACCATCTGTGAGCCAGTGATGTACACACACTTATACCATCTGTGAGCCAGTGATGTACACACACTTATACCATCTGTGAGCCAGTGATGTACACACACTTATACCATCTGTGAGCCAGTGATGTACACACACTTATACCATCTGTGAGCCAGTGATGTACACACACTTATACCATCTGTGAGCCAGTGATGTACACACACTTATACCATCTGTGAGCCAGTGATGTACACACACTTATACCATCTGTGAGCCAGTGATGTACACACACTTATACCATCTGTGAGCCAGTGATGTACACACACTTATACCATCTGTGAGCCAGTGATGTACACACACTTATACCATCTGTGAGCCAGTGATGTACACACACTTATACCATCTGTGAGCCAGTGATGTACACACACTTATACCATCTGTGAGCCAGTGATGTACACACACTTATACCATCTGTGAGCCAGTGATGTACACACACTTATACCATCTGTGAGCCAGTGATGTACACACACTTATACCATCTGTGAGCCAGTGATGTACACACACTTATACCATCTGTGAGCCAGTGATGTACACACACTTATACCATCTGTGAGCCAGTGATGTACACACACTTATACCATCTGTGAGCCAGTGATGTACACACACTTATACCATCTGTGAGCCAGTGATGTACACACACTTATACCATCTGTGAGCCAGTGATGTACACACACTTATACCATCTGTGAGCCAGTGATGTACACACACTTATACCATCTGTGAGCCAGTGATGTACACACACTTATACCATCTGTGAGCCAGTGATGTACACACACTTATACCATCTGTGAGCCAGTGATGTACACACACTTATACCATCTGTGAGCCAGTGATGTACACACACTTATACCATCTGTGAGCCAGTGATGTACACACACTTATACCATCTGTGAGCCAGTGATGTACACACACTTATACCATCTGTGAGCCAGTGATGTACACACACTTGCACCATCTGTGAGCCAGTGATGTACACACACTTATACCATCTGTGAGCCAGTGATGTACACACACTTATACCATCTGTGAGCCAGTGATGTACACACACTTATACCATCTGTGAGCCAGTGATGTACACACACTTATACCATCTGTGAGCCAGTGATGTACACACACTTATACCATCTGTGAGCCAGTGATGTACACACACTTATACCATCTGTGAGCCAGTGATGTACACACACTTATACCATCTGTGAGCCAGTGATGTACACACACTTATACCATCTGTGAGCCAGTGATGTACACACACTTACACCATCTGTGAGCCAGTGACGTAAATATGTTCATTGCTTGCTCCATATAATATCCACAAACCTCTCACCTTTTTCATATTGTTTTAACGCGTCTAGTTTCTCGGCTAAGCTTATACACTTTCTATTAGCTTTTGAAACAACACTACCATCACTTGCTCTCTTGCTCATATTGAATAGGGAAACAAATATTCTGTAAGAAACCTGAGAAAGTTCTCCTTTTCCTGTTCAGATGCGCGAAAACAAAAGGCCCACCAGCTGCGATTGTTTATACTAGCGATGCTGGCGTTACCATTAACAAGCCCGGCAGCCTTCGTGCGCAAGGCTTTTTTTATATATAATATCGGGATTTAGTTAATATTTTTACGAAAATATAATGCTTTTTTTTAATTTCGTCGTAAATACGAATAAAATACATTAATGGCGTAAACTGAATTGGGTCCTAAATTAACCAGGGTCTTAAATACGAATCTTCGTTAGTTGAACCGTCGTTATCGGAGACTTTACTGTTCCTCTGACACTTCCTATGTGTGTGAGAATTATAATGCTATTGACAAGAGCGACAACTGGTACCCGGGCCTGGCTGGCCGACTCAGGTAAGACCATCATCATGTCCACATGACAGAAGAACAGTGTACAGTATACTGTACCTGGTGTTAGGTCACGATGAAGCCGTGACCACTTGTTATCTAAACTGCCTAAGTAAGTGATATCTCCGTTAGCCGGAACAATTGGTGCAGACCACTTCCGGGAATGAGAGATTTCCGGGTAATGAGACGACTCTCTCAAGACCAAAAAGAATCCCTCATCCCCAGAATTTTCCAGGTACAGTCGGCCCTTCACATACGCGGGTTTAGCATTCACGGGTTCGCAAATACGCAGACTGCCCCGCCGGAGGAATATTCTGTACATTGAAGTAATTGAAGTACATTCAACTCGCGCGCGGCACCGAACACTGGACACCGCCCGCTCCCGCAACCTCACACACACACATAGCGCGTCGTCACCCCACCCCGCCACTCAGTCAGTCTCGCCGTAACCACGCTTGTGTTAACATCAGAATTGTAGTTGCTACCCTTGCTACCCACATTTACCATGGCCCCTAAAAGAGCATCAAAGACACCAGCTGGAGCCACCCCTAAGTGCCAGAAGAGTGATGACTCTGCAGGAGAAGGTGGAGTTGCTGAATAAGTTAAGGGAGGGAATGTCGTTCGCTGCTGTGGGGCGACTGTACAACGTGAACGAAAGTACCGTACGTACCATCAAGAAAAGGGAAAAAGATATCTGTGATGCTGTAAATGCCAGTGCTCCATGCAGTGCTAAGCATGTCAGCCAAGTGAGGGAGAAGGCAATGGTGAAGATGGAGAATGCCTTGTTTCTGTGAATAGAGAACCAGCACCGGAAAGGTGTAGCAGTGGACTCTATCGTCATCCGGGAGAAAGCTAAGTCTCTACACACACGCTTCACACTTGTAGCTGAGGAACCCGTACCCAGTACCAGTGCTACTACCCCCACACCTGAGACGACACCGACACCTTTCCAAGCCAGCAAGGGGTGGTTTGACAATTTCAAGCGTCGATTCAGCCTGAAGAATGTGAAGATGACTGGGGAGGGTGTGTCAGCAGACACCATGGCCGCAAAAGCTTTCCCAGCAGAGTTGAAAGCAATACTCAAGGAGCAGGGATACAAGCCAGACCAAGTTTGGAATATGGATGAAACAGGTAAGACAATAAATTACTACTGTACATTTAACCTTAAAATGCTCAAATACCTGTTGTACTGTACGTACTGTATTGTGTTGTAAGAGAAAACGGGATAAATAGGTCTGATTTTTACACAGTAACTTTTCTATTTTTATTCCGTAGTGATTTACCATACAGTGTGCTGTAATATTTTTATATTCTTATACCGTATACAGTATGTATAATAGTACAGGGTGTACTATTTTCTTTTCCAACAGGTTTGTTCTGGAAAAAGATGCCACAGCGCACTTTCATCGCCCAAGAAGAACGCCGTGCACCAGGATTCAAGGCAGCCAAGGACAGGTGCACCGTGCTATTTTGTGGCAATGCTGCGGGTCACCTCATTCGCCCAGGCTTTATATACAAGTCTAAGAAACCGCGTGCATTCCAACGCCGAGGCATGAGCTTGCTGCCTGTTTTCTGGATGCACAATATGAAGGCCTGGTCAACGAGCAACCTGTTTCTCAACTGGTTCCACCATTGTTTCCTGCCAGAGGTTGAACATCACCTGCACCAGAAAGGATTTGAGTTCAAGATCCTGCTAATCCTCGACAATGCTCCCAGTCATTCACAGTCAGTGGAGGTGCTGCATGAAAAGGTACAGGTGTTGTTCCTTCCACCCAACACCACTGCACTTATCCAGCCAATGGACCAGGGAGTTATCAAGACGTTTAAGGCTAACTACAGTAAACGTGTGATGGCCAGACTGCACTCAGCCTAAGACCATGACCAAAACCTGGATGTAATTCAGTACTGGAAGAGCTTCAACATTGCCAACTGCGTATCTGTGGTGGCTGAATCGTTCAAAGATGTGAAGCCTCAGACAGTGAATGCCTGCTGGAAATCACTGAGGCCTGAATGTGTGAAAGATTTCACTGGATTTTCTCCTGACGAAGCCATCGCAGAGGCGGTGAGAAAGACCCTGGCACTGTCAAGGAAAGTGGCTGCTGAAGGCTTCCAGGACATGGCAGAGGACGAGATTAGGGAGCTAATTGAAGAGCACGACACTGAGCTGAATGAGGAGGATCTACAGGAGTTAGTAGACTCAGGCAAGGAAGAGGAAGCAAAAAGGGATGAGGAAGAGCAACAAGAAATAACGCTGGAGAAGTTGGGGGAGATGACCAGGAATATTGAGGCACTGAAAAACATGGCCGATAGTATGGACCCCCTCCATGGTGCGTGCCCTGAAATTCATGCGAGGGATGGATGACGTTTTTGCTCCATACAAAAACATCGTGGAAGAAATGAAAAGAAGAGACGACAACTCCCCATCACCATGTTCTTTGATCGCCGAAGGAGAGATTTAACACCATCAATCACTGGCGGCAGTGAGGAAGCAGCTGAATCCACCGTCGCCCCCACTTCACCACCCGTTATGGAATTGAGTGACGATGAGCCCGATGACCCCCGTCCTGTCGCCGAGGATAGGTACGGTACAGTAAAGTGAAATTTTTATCTCTTTTTTTTTTAATAGCTTTTCTTGCCATGCTTATTGTTTGTAAAAATGCACAGCACAGTACAGTTCAGTACTGTACATAGGAAGTGGAGGTGCAGTTATTCACAAAACATTTGTGTTTGTTGTCGGCAGTAGTGACGATGTGGAGGCGGAGGGATAGAGCGGGGAGGAGTGGTGACGCTGGAGGCTGGAGCAGGGACCAGTGGAGATGCCTGCCAGTACATTACAGGTGTACAGCATTAATTGTTTTTACAGCTCTTTTTGCATTTTTATATTAAATACTGTACATTACCTTTCAACAAAACTACTATTTATTTCTGAGAATATGGAAATGTAATATTTTTGCTGAAATGACGTACGTATTACAGTGGAAAGTGGGATAAAACTGTGACGAAAGCAATGACTTTCGCTTTCTTTCGTTCAAAAGATGTTACCGTAATTGCTTTTCGAATGGTTTTCAGTTGTGGGATTATGAGGCTAATGATAGGATAGAATATTATTGTAATACAGTACAGCACAACAGTTTTTTAACTGAAAACCATTCGAAAAGCGATTACAGTAAAATCGTTTGAACAACAAAAGAAAGCGAGTCATTGTTTTCGTCATGATTTTATCCCACTTTCCACTGTAATACGTGCGTCATTTCAACCAAATTATTACATTAACATATTTATTTCTGAAAATATATTCATTCAGTCACAGTTAAGGTAAAATATACTTGTGATGTAATATTTTAATGAGAATACGGTATCATAGTTTTCTTTTGTTTCAAATTTAATTAACAAAGATTGATGTTTCAAATGTAAGGAACAAAAATTTATGTAGAGTATCTATAAATAAACTTTAACAAATGAATACTTTGTTTTACATTGTCCTGTGTATACCATACCATGCATTTGGCTACTTTGGGTTTGCTATGATAACGCAAGAGATCTGCCCTGGCGACTGTACCGACACTCACAGCTGGTGGTGCGTTGGTGCATCGTTTCCATTCTTTACTGGTAGTTACTGGTAAATATTTTTCAACCTAACGAAACTATTACCCGTTTAGAGGTCGACCCCTATTTTTTGCCAAATAATTTGGTCTTAAAAACTTGAATTACACACAGGTATATATGGTAAAAAAGACCAGGGGGGGGGGGGGCAGCAAACGTACACGGATTTTTAACATTCCCAGGTATCTGTTACCTAACCTCCGCGTATGTTAAGGGCCGACTATACTGGGAAAATTTTTTCAGAATTTTCCAGAAAAAATTTGCCCCTTGGAAAATCTTTCTCAGAGCCAGAATTTTCAGAAAATTCCAGCTTTGGGAATGAGTTTTCCAAGCAAATTTCAATTCCGGCTATCGGAGAGTTCTGGGTTTGAGGGATTCCGGCTAACGAAGATATTACTGTGTTATATTACAGTTAGTTAATTAACTATTTTCAGTTATACTTTGCATATTGTAACTTAACTAATTCTGGGGTGTATGATATTTGAATTAGCTGCATAACTTGTCTTGTACAGTACGGTACAATACAACACACAGTCACTACAGGTATATAATATGCTATACTTAAAACAATACCATACGATGGGAAGCTCAGTACTGTTGGGGATGACTCCAAGTGTCACAAATAATATTTGTATACGTTTTTTCTGAGAATCCCCCACCCAGGCACAGGTCATCGACCCACAATAGGGCCAAGGGGAGGTGGGAGGGACAACAGTAAAATGAAATTAAAAATAGAAAAGAAAATTATATTAATCTACACCACGAAGATGCTGGAAAACCATCATTTTAAAGTGAGACATTGTATGAGTATGGAAACACAGAAGAAGGCAGAGCATTCCACAGTTTGGCTGTGCGAGGAAAGAAGGAGGTACTATAATGGGTTATTCTAGTGTGACCGACATCCACAGAGAAACGGTGGGCACCGCGGGCAAGACGTGTGTTACAAGCCCACGGAGTTGTCGGCGGTACACAGGATGCCAAATCCCCTGAACATTGCCCGTTAAAGTACCTGTAAAAGAGAGAGAGAGAGTGAAGCAACATTGAGGCAAAGAGAAAGGGAAGAGAGATTGTCGACTAAAGGAGGAGAGTTAATAAGACGAAATGCCTTTGATTCCACCCTATCTAACAGTTGGACAGAAGAAGAGCCACCCCAGATATGAGAGCAGAACTCCAAGTTAGGACAAATGAATCCCTTATATATTTGGAGCAACTGCTCAGGAGTGAAGCAGCTACAGCATCCGTACAGCATTCCCAGCTTTCGGGAGGCAGCTTTAGCAATGTTGAGGATGTGTGGCTTCCATGACATATTAGTGGAAATGGTGAGGCCTAGCATATCTATTTTAAAATTTGCCAGAATGATTGCGGTCTGAAATGTAATAAGTGGGGTTCAAAAATCGGCCACAATGGGTTCAGGTCTACCAAGCAAGTCACTCACAAGACCAAGTTGTGGTGGAAGTGTGTTAAAAGATCCAGTGGTCGCTGTCATGACCACAAACTTGGGTTCATTACTTGTACAAATATACCTTTACTGAAGTGTAGTGTGAGGGCTGCCTGGTGTAGTGTGTGAGGGCCGCCTGGTGTAGTGTGAGAAGGCCGCCTGGTGTAGTGTGAGGGGCCGCCTGGTGTAGTGTGAGGTCCGCCTGGTGTAGTGTGAGAGGGCCGCCTGGTGTAGTGTGAGAGGGCCGCCTGGTGTAGTGTGAGGGCCGCCTAGTGTAGTGTGAGGGCCGCCTGGTGTAGTGTGTGAGGGCCGCCTGGTGTAGTGTGAGGGCCGCCTGGTGTAGTGTATGAGGGCCGCCTAGTGTTAAGGACTACTCCAGTGATCACAAGACCTGGTAGTAATGATGAGGTCAAGTTAACGTCTAGTGTGTTACCTTTGTGCCGTTTGTTTCGCTGTGTAGAACTTCTTCCATCCCGTCCTGTAATGAGATAAGTTAGGTTAGTTAAGGTTAAGTTAGGTTAGTTAAGGTTAAGAGGCCACAGGAGTGATATAACCAGAGAATATTAATGAGTTATAAGAGACCAATGAGTAGAGAAACGCCTACCATCATGGCTGCAACACTATAAGTAAAGGAACAAGTGTCAAGAGGAGGATCAGTGACAACTATGGATCATATAAACACCTTTAGTGGTCTGTTAAACACTACTTGATCCTCCTCCTTCCTGTCCGGTGATCCTCTTATAAAGGATCAAGAGGCGTAAACAAACGGTGGTCAGTTATTTTCACCTGATACAATCAACAAGTATTCTTAATTAATCTTCGTTATCTCTCTACTGCCTTGTGTTAATGACCTACACTCATTAGAACTAACAGTTGTGTAAATACTCTATAAATATTTAACAAACTCAATAAACTAAACATGAATTAAACATAAAACAGTTGGTGAAGATAACACCTGAGGCTCCCTGACAGGTGAGTCTTAACAGGTATAATCATTAACTATTTCTCAGCCGCTGACCTTTAATAATCAATTAACTTAACGACGATGTAATTTAATGTTTTCTAGTGGACATTGCCGTTGGGGTCCGACTAATTACCCAACTGTAGCCGTAATTAAGTCAAGTAATGGTCCTTCAGGAATATATCTGATTAGCCGTATATTTTCTTAATTAATACTCTAACCTATGATACTGTTCAAGGAAAGAATTAGGCCTAAGGTAGCTGCTAGACTAAGTATCTCACTGACAGCCTGACACTCACCAAAAAAAATCATGTACACATTCTCTAACCTAACCTAACCTAACCTAACTTATAACCTAACCTAACTTATAACCTATTGGTATAATTTCTTATTTAAATAATCCTCATGTTCTAACTAAATTAAGTAGGCCCCACGTTTAAACATTTATTGGTCTAAGACTGAAGAAGCAGTTATATAGGCCCCTGTTAATCAAGTTAATTGCAATCCATATTTTACTCCTAATATCATTTAATTTTGGCTAACCTATGGAAATTTATAGCCTTTCATGTTATCATATACATAAGAAAATAGGCTAAGGCTATTGGCTGAATATTAGAAAAACAAGGAGAAGTCTTGGCAGGAATGTTCACTCGACCTCATATTGGCTTTCATTACTGAGGGATATTTACGGCTATACAACATTAATAAGTTCTATCTGCAAGTGTACTCAGTCATAAAACATATTTTTACCCTAAATGTGAACAATACAAACCTTCTGCTGTGGTAAAAAATACTTTATAATGTGTAAGAAGACAAACGACGCGTCTCTTCCAAACTGCGCCAAACACAAACACTTATTATACAACAAAAAAGTTACGAAAAAGACAAAGTGAAACATTATATTTCATTATGTTGATGTACAAAACATTTTCTTCGTTATTCTATGATAAAACAAGTCTAACAAGCATTATTACAGCATATATTATTATTATTTTATGCAATCGGGTTAAGAGTGTTACAGAGCCTCGGGAGCTGGTGTAAGTTACGCGCTTTAACTTACGGACTTCGATGTCAAATATTGGTTTTGAGTATACCATATGAGGTTTGAGTATACCATCTGTGTTTTGAGTATACCATCTGAGTTTTGAGTATACCATCTGTGTTTTGAGTATACCATCTGTGTTTTGAGTATACCATCTGTGTTTTGAGTATACCATCTGTGTTTTGAGTATACCATCTGTGTTTTGAGTATACCATCTGTGTTTTGAGTATACCATCTGTGTTTTGAGTATACCATCTGTGTTTTGAGTATACCATCTGTGTTTTGAGTATACCATCTGAGTTTTGAGTATACCATCTGTGTTTTGAGTATACCATCTGTGTTTTGAGTATACCATCTGAGACTGTAAGTCCAGCTACAGGGTACACAACGACATACAGTCCCATAAATGTTTTTGAGTATCCGGCCCCTGTTCTGTTCTGTACTGTATTGTACTGTACTATTCTGTACTGTACTGTTCTTTACTGTACTGTACAAAAATTCGTTTTTATTCCAATTTCCTTAATTGATACGAAATATTATTTCTCTAGTGTATTTTGGTGTTTTTAGTCGATTCTGAACTTCGTTTTGTAAAAAATTAACATTTCCCATTTTATTTAATTTTTTTACAAAATTCACTCATTTGCACAAGAAATGAAGGTCACATTAGACTAAAACACCATAATACATAAGAAAAGTTTTTCTTATAACAATTTCAACTTCCAAATCACCATTGAAACCGAACCTAACCTAACCTATCCTCCGGCTGGGAAGTTAGGTAAAGTTAGATAGGTTTCTTTAGTTGGTTAGGTTAGGTTCTATTTGGTGTTAATAAAAGTCGCTTCTTTTTAAAATACTGTTATGCCCGCGGTGCCCACTGTGTCTCTGTGGATGTCGGTCACACTAGAATAACCCGTTATAGTTCCTCCTTCTTTCCTCACACAGTCAAACTGTGGAATGCTCTGCCTTCTTCTGTGTTTCCATACTCATACAATGTCTCACTTCAAAAAGATGGTTTTCTTGCACCTTCGTAGTGTAGATTAATATGATCTTTTTCTTTTCTATTTTAATTTCTTTTTACTCCTTTTTTTTCAGCCCCCCCCCCCCCCCCCCCCCCGGCCCCTCCAATGGCTCTATTGTGGGTCAGTGACCTGTCCCAGGTGGGCTATTCCCCCCCCCCCCCCAAAAAAAAAATAGGTGCTTTGATTGTTTTCTGCCCTAAGAAGCAGTTATTTGGGTAAATTTAGTGAAATTTTTGTATAGATAATGATGTAAGAATATTCTAGAATATATTGCATCTTTTTGTTATGATTTTACTTATTATTGGAAGCCTCGATCAGAGTAGAACGTTCTAGAATCTCCCGGGCCTCTCTGGGTGGTGCTGGGGCGTCTGATGACGTATATAAGTACCCATGAGCAGACTAGGACTGAGTCGATCGCTTCTGTTCATAGTGTAAAGAATAAGCCTAGTGCAACAACTGAAGACAATTGTTGTACAAGTTTTGTGGAATTATTGTTATTAATATAAAGTGAAATGACTATAAGAATTGGTAGAGTGCCGACTACAGTACATATTTGAAGTGAGAAGTCCAATTGTGAAGCCATTACCCTGTTGTGAAGAATTACTGTTTATTAAAGTAGACTACAGTACACAAGTGTGTCTCTGTGACCTGGTGGAAGTCTACCTTCCTGCTGTTTGTCTGTTCACTGATACCGATCGTCGGGAATTACCGGAGACTGGCGGGACAGTCAGTGGTAATTCAACAACTCTTGTGAGATATCTACTGCTTCTGTACATACGACCCTAGCTGCTGGTAACCAATGGTGGAATCTGATAAACAGGGAAAGGGGTTTGTAACAATACTTACTATAATGATAAGAACATATGTGGAAAAAATTTACAAAATCGAACAACTTCTGGTGGTAGTGACATTACCCTGTACTGTACTGTAATGGGTTTAAGGTCAAACAGGGAATTACATATTTCTATTTATATATTGTAAGAAAGAGCAAAAAATAAATAAAAAATAAATAGACTTTACTCTACATGTATTATGTTTGACATTTTATTTTATTTTTTTTGTATTTTAACCGATGGATACAGTGTGACTGAGCACTTACCTTTAATGTAGTCAGCTGAATGCACACGGGGCCCCCATAATTTTCTATTTACAGGTATACATGGAAACTATATTAACTGGAAGAAGCAGAGGAGGAGACAGGGCTGGGTGGGTCATCAATGTCGCTTTCTTCAGACAGGTTTATGTACTGTGGAAACTTGCTGGTTGAAGGAGTGAAGAGGCAGCACTGGTGGGGCATGAGGAGACAGCAATGGGGGACTTCTTAAAATAGATGTCCAATTTAGACTGCACAGTTTGCTTTTTCTTTTCATTATAAATTTCTCTGTGGCAAGCAAGTGCATCTTGGATCATTCTGTCAACTTTGGCATAACGCTCATAATTTTGACCCATGCCATCAAACATTTTCATTCCTTTATTAATTGTAGCAAATGCTTCTGCCATTTGCTTCACTGAAAACTTTTTGGTGGGTGCAGGTCCTTCTATGTTTAGACTGGCTTCTTCCTCTGCATCTTTGTGTGCTTCCAGTTCAATGAGATCTTCGTTACTGAGCTCTTCTGCTACACTTTCAACCAACTGTTCAACATCTTCATTATCAACCTCTAACTGAAGCTGTTTACCCAACTCCTCTATCTTGTTACTAATATCCGAAATAACTTTATTTTCATTAAATCCTCTAAAACTGTTCACATATCTTTTCAGGATTTTCTTCCATATTCCATTCATGCACTGACCTGTAACCTCATCCCAGGCTGCACTAATGTTCTTTATACATGACAAAACGTTGTACTCCTTCCAAAACTCTCTGAACGTTTTCTCACCTTCGGTAGCAGCAACAGCCTGAGCGAAGGTTGTATGTAAATAATACGTTTTAAAGGCAGCAATAGCACCTTGATCCATGGGTTGGATGACAGAGGTAGTGTTAGGTGGAATGTACACTACCTTAACATCAGGGTGCATGTCGTCCAGGTGTGGTGGGTGTACCGGAGCATTATCCAAAATCAGCAAAATCTTGAATGGAATCCGTTGTTGCAGACAATACTCCTTGGCTCGAGGAATGAAACAATTCATGAACCAATCCTCAAACAGTACAATGGTCATCCAGGCTTTCTTGTTACTGCGATAAAGCACTGGCAGTGTGTGATTGCCGAGATGTTTAAAAGCCCTTGGGTTCTCTGAATGATAGATCATGAAGGGCTTTAGCTTGAAACCAGCAACATTCCCCCCCAACAGAAGTGTAATTCTGCCCTTGAGTGCCTTGAATCCTGGCATTGTTTTCACCTCTTTGTGGATGTATGTCCACTCAGGCATGCGCTTCCATAATAATCCAGTCTCATCCACATTGAATATTTGCTCAGGCAAATAATTTCCTTCCACAATCACATCATCTAACTCCTCCTTAAAAGCTTCGGCAGCACCAACATCAGCACTAGCTGCCTCTCCACTCACCTTAACATTGTGTAAACTGTAGCGTATTTTAAATCTGTTAAACCACCCATGACTTGCTATAAAGGTTTGCTCACATTCATCTCCTGCCTGCTCCTTCAGGCTTTGGAACAGGCTTCTTGCTTTAGCCTGTAAGGTTAGAAGGCTTAAGGGTACACGCTTCTGTATTTGGTCTTCTATCCATATCACCAATAATTTTTCCATATCGTGAATAGAACCTTGTCTTCTCTTCAAAATTATAGTTCTCTTTATAGGTGTTGTTCCTTTCACTACATCACGAATACGTTCCTTGTCCTTCAGAATAGTGGATATGGTCGAGTGTGAGAAACCTAGCTCACGTGAGATTGTTGCTACAGTTTTTCCATTCTCATGCTGAGTTATTATCTTCATTTTCATCTCAAAAGTAATTGCCTGTCTCATTTTCTTTGGAGCACCACCAGCACTCTCACTTGTACGCTTTCCAGTCATAATAAAGTCAATTAAATACGATAATAATGTAAGTACACAGCGCGATCAGTATAGGATACGATAGCCAAACACCAACTAAGCGCTGTACTGAGTGAGTGTACCCACGCGGTGACCCAAGCCACGCCACGCTCTTGCCCGGGACGGAAACGTTTCGGTATAGAAAATGACATCGTCATTTGAAAAATTTTTGGTCACGACTGCGGCAGTCGTAAGTGCGGATGGATATAAGTTGAGTCAGTCGTAAGTCGGGGACTACCTGTATATACCAGCTGTGACTGTGTTGGGAGAAATACAGGTACTGTGCATTACTGTTATAATGAATTTGTGGAAATAAGGATTAGGGAGCCTTGGGGGTTGTGAGCCACTCAGTCCAGTGTTATTAAAGTACGGGTATATTTAAGATATTGTACCCAATAAAAAACAAGGTGTACAGTACAGTATTTACAAGTGATTATGGCTAAACACTAATAATTATTACTAAATACTATACTGTACCGTATAAGCTCACGGTCGCTGACAACTGCATAAACCACAACACATAGCTCAGAAAAATGACCAAGGTTGGACTTCTAAGAGTTTGTCTGGAGGAGAACTACAGAATAGGCAAAATATTGTACACTACATAAAATGCAATTGCTTAGGGAATTATGAGTATGAACACAATTCTTGTATAAAATAAGTTATGATATTAACAGGTAGTTTAGTGCATTTATTACCAGGCTAATTAAAGCTTTCCCTTACTGTTTTCAGGTTGGGTGTTGAGTGGAGCGTGAGAAAATGAGTAATGATACTAAAGTTGAGAAACTTCCTCACCACAAGCAGATGGAGTTCTGTCTCACAAGAGCAAAGTACCGGCAAGGGAAGAAGTTAACGGCTGTCAAGGTTTACACCGTGAATGATGAGTCTAAATACCTGATCATCAACGGTGTTCCGGCGATCAAACTGGTGACGGAGCTAGAGAGAGTGTGCCTCAAGTATGGGGATATTGAACTTTTGAAACTGTTACCTGATTATCCATGTGAAGATTACTCTGAGGTGTACTTACTCAAGTATCACAACATCAAGAGTGCGAGGTTTGCCAAGATTCAGTTGGACGGCAAGTCATTTTACGGCGGAGTGTTACACGTATGTTATGCTCCGGAGCTGGAGTCAGTGGAGGACACAAGGGAGAAACTCCACGACAGAAGGAAGACTATTGCAGCTCTCACCAGGTACAGGCGTGACCCATCTCTTGTGAATCCATCAAAGAAAAATAAAAATAAAATTTTAAATCCAGTAGCAGAACGTTATTTAGAACATTTGAAACCAGAACTAAAGAATGTTTACTCAGACAAGCTACATAGTCGAGTAGCAGTAGAAGGTCCTTCAAGAGTGAATGTTTCAACTCCCACATTCCCACATGATGATGATAATATATTTAAGAGAAATTGTGTAAGTAGTTCATTAAGTGATGAGGGAGAAGTAAAAGGTGAGGCTGCTTCTACTAGTAAGAGTGTCTCCTCACATACTCCAGTGGCAAGTAAGTCCGTACAAGAGCTTCATAATATATTTATTCCTCCTCAAGTTAAAAGAAAAACTAATTTTTGTGGTCCTTCAACAACCAGTGTGAAAAAAATAAGAGTATTTGGTAATAAAAATATTTTATCATATAAATCCAATAATAAATGATGATGGGAAGAACTTGTCTGTATATAATGTTGAATATAGTGTGCTACTGTATTAATGTTTACTCCCAGTTCACAGTGTTCAAGACTAATTCAGTTCCAAGTCTGTTCCGTGTTAGATTTTTTTTTATGATAAAAATTTTGTGATATCAAGTACTGTATCCTGATGGTCTCAGTGAACTATAAAAGTTAATGGTTCTTAAATAATACATTTGATAAATTAATTTGTACATTTATCACACATAAATATCATAATTTTGTAGATCCTTGAGCAATTTTCATGGGCCAGCAATGGAAAAATTTGGGTGGTCTTCTGTCAGCCATCTTGGATTAGCAGACTTTTTTTTTTTTTTACGGGAATTAGCCCACCCAGGCACAGGTCAAACAACCCACAACGGGCCCTGGGGGGGCGAATGGAATGGGCTCAGCCTGCCAGGACTCCATACAACTTGTGTTATGTTACTGTGGTGTTTGTGCTATATTACTACAACAATGTTAGATATTTGTAACTACTTCTTACAAGCTTAAATAAATACAGTACAGTATAGGTTGGACCTTGCTAATCCTGGAAGCTTGGGACCAGACCAGTTCTGGATTTACGAAAATTCTGAACCATCGTAGCCGAGGTTAAAAAAGGCAAAATAATGCATGAAATGTACCATTACTGTCTAATTTCTTCAGTACAGACATCTTTTATAAAATAGTTAATGTCATATGATTACGTTTCACCGCTTACAACCACTCCCACTGCTTGCTGGTCTCTTAGGAGGCATATTTAGGGGTAAATTATAAGTATTTAAAGGTCAAATAGTGGAAGCAGTCACTAGACGTGAGCTATGACACCCCCCCAAATCACGAAGCTACCGGATTAGCGGGGTCCAGCCTGTATACCTGCACTGTACATGAAAATACAGTATCCCTCATTTAGCAATAATTTGCTTCATGTTACTTCACTTAAGCGATAAAAAATTTGGACACCCTTTCTCACTTAGTGCTGGGTCAAAATTCAGTTTAGCAAAACTTTGACTCATTGGGAAGGGAAAAACTGGGGATTGTGTGTCCAATTATGCATCTCTATTCTCAGTTGTCTATGTCTACTGTACCTGCACACCTGAGAGTACGCTGTGAATTCTTTTGGAGAGCTGACAGTGTGATCAAGCAATGTAAACTTTGTGAAGTGTTGGGAACAACGAGCATTCCGTCTCCCCCACACATCAACTGGTGTAAGTGTCGTGGAGTTGTTCCCCCATGCCAGAGTGGAGTTGCCGTTTGCAATATATTGTTAGAGAAAAAAAAACTGATAAAATTTACAACAGTAATATGTAAACATTGATTCAAGTGTGTGATTCATAACTTGCTATGGTATATGAATACAGTAAACTCCCAGTTAGGTGGTACTCTTTAATCAGGGATGTGATTGGGTCTTGAAATAAAATAAATAAATATTTTGAGCTGGGGCGTCCAGGGAAACACTTATCCGAGAGGTTTTTACCGTATACACATTTAACTAAATTTATCACATTGTTACTCATTTCGTGGGTGCCTAATACAATAGATAAAATACACAGTACCCAAAATCAAACATGTTTGTATATTGCAACAATATTTTTCATGCATGTATGTAGTCTTAATAATTCCTTTTTGACTAAATTTGAATTTGTGGCATACAGTGAACCCTTGCTTTGCACAGTCAATTGAACCCACAGAGGCCCGCGTAAAGCGAGAAACACGTAAAGTGAACAACATAACATATGGGATTAATTGAAATAGAGACCGGGCCGACCCCCAAACTCCACTTTTTCCTGACACAATACGTACCTTTTAGTAAAAATAACATCTTAACTTTATGATGGTATGCACACACACATAATAAAGAAGGGAAAAATCAATAAGAGAATAATATACTGTAGGTTAGGTTAGAAAAAACATGGTTAGGTTTAACACTTACGTTAGTAGAAGAGATGGGTCGGCGTACGGGAATGGAGGCTGGTTCCGAGGCAGAGGGCAGGCTACTGGCCCTCAGGTGAGTCATCATCACTGTCATCCACATTTATCAGTGCCTCCCTGACAAATCCCTCAAAGTCACCATCACTGTCTCTGTCACTATCACTGGCTTGGGCTGGCTGTGGTGGGTTGCGGGCGAAGAACTCGGTAATGCTTTGTTGACGGCTGGTGTTGATGTTGTCGTGATACACCTTGATGTAGGGCTCCATAGTCTGCAACAGCTGGGTAGTGAAGACTTCATACCGGTTATCGTCAGGGTCGTCGGAAAGGAGGAGCTTGAGTTTCTCAACACACTCGATGGCACCCCTTACATTACTATGCGATAACTTGCGTTCTTCTTGGGATGACGCACCACCTGCCTCTTTACTGACGTCATCATCATCTAACACGGGTTCTCAACCGGGGGGGGATTTTCCCCCCTCAGGTTTTTCAGGGGGGGAAAACTGATACTACAGTAATATGGAAAAAATAAAGGATTTTCAGTATTATATGCATATTATTTGGAATGCACTTTTTGAGGCAGACAATCTTGGAAAGGAGGGGGGAATGACATTCTGACATATGGTGAAAGGGGTGCATGGGGCAAACAAGGTTGAGAACCACTGATCTAACATCTCGTCAGCAGTCACATCAGGATCCCTTATCACCTCCATAATGTCGTCGTTGGTGGTCTCGGAGAAGCCTGCAGCTGTAACACTCTGCGCAGCTTCTCTGGCAAGGTCCACTGCTACTGCAACAGTCTGAACCTCACCAGTCACAGATTGACTCTGCCTCCCACCTGGAATACCTTGCAACACATGTCTATGCGTGACGAACCGTTGCTACAGACAGCTGACCCATGCCTCCACCAAGAAGTCCACAGCTTTCTTGATGTTGAATTTTCTCCAAAAATGTTTCACAAGTACTTCTTGCTCTGGCAACTGTTGTTCCTCGTCCTCTCCGCTCTTGCTATCGGTGTCACCCAGGTTACGCAACTCATCCTTGGTGTTGGTACAGTCGTTCAGGAGCTTAAACTTCTTTGCAGAGAATTCAGCTTTCACATTGCAGATTAATTCTTGGTCCATGGGCTGGATTAATGACGTACTGTTGGGAGGAAGGAAGACCACTTTTATGTTGGGGTGGCGAGTGTCCTGGTGCGTTGTCAAGCAGCAACAAAATCTTGAATGGAACTTTCCGTTGCTCACAGAATTTCTTCACGTCGGGAACGAAAAAGTCATCAAACCAGGAGAGGGACCCCTTTGAAAATCTGGTGAACGCTATGGACCCCCTCCCTAGAAAAATGCACATAAACGCAACTTTGCATGCAATGAATATACTTTATTGAAAATTCGTTGCCTCATACAGTGTATGACATACACAAAGTATAAATAAAGTAAACAATCTTAACAAAGAATTATGTTTCACACTTTTTTTATGCAAAAATTAATGGCCACTCCATACAAAAATGAAATACAATCATCTTGTCCAATTTGAACCAAACAAAACTTTAATTCTGCTCAAAAGTTCATTTCAAAGAGAAGGTTGTTGTTGTTGTTTGGCTTGAAGATAAATGTTAAAATTTTTATCTGACCTTCACAGACCCCCTGAAGCCCATCCATGGACCCCAGGTTAAGAACCCCTGATGTAGTGTGGCTACTATATTGGCTCATTGTCCTCACACGGCAGACCCATTCACCCTTAAGGGGTCACTTTTTGTTATTTATTGTTAAACATTTTTCTCCGTCATGGTCATACCCCCCCCACCCCCACACACACCAAAAAAAAAAATTAAATAAAAAATCTCAATGGATGTACACGGTTCACGTGGGTCGCCTATAACAATACAATGGGGGAAGAAATCACATCCCTGTTAATGCCCAGAATTGAAATTGGCTCGGTATTTTTCTGGGAAAAGGCTCTCCATTCCGGGTCTGTGAACGAGTTTCTGAGGTAGAAAATCATACAAATTTTCTGAGAAAATTCTGGGAAAACCTCCATTTTTGTTCAATCCAGAATGCGACGTCTAGCTTTATACCCAGGTATGTTAATGCCTAGCTATAACTTGCCTGGCCAACATACAGGCAATTAAAACATCTAATAATTACTTAATACGTAATATTAGGACATGTCGCTACCTGGCATTTAATTGCAATTCTCAAAACACCCTCCATCACACGCACTGCCACCGCCATCTTCTTGCCTGGCGAATCAGCTGTAAATACGCACAAAGAAAGTTCCGCTAATTTGTGTTGTAATAGCTGAAATACTAAGTGCCACGAGGATTTTATATACGTTATTTATTCATCTTAGCACGGTGAGGAAATCGAGTGACTTATTTTGTTTGTCTCTCAGATATTGTGTTTGGGACAATTTTTTATGTGGTCGGGTCAGCATGGCGACCACAGCTCGTCTTCTATTATGAAGACAGTAGATCGTTAGTGACTAATATCCTCTGCTTTCAAGTCACTTAGTGAATGACATTGTTTTTCGCCCTTCCGGGCTCGTCTTCACTGAAAGAATATATATATATATATATATATATATATATATATATATCATGTAGCTCCACAATGAAAATGTGGATAAGATAAATCTTGATAAAATCACAGAGGGAAGAGAGAAACGATGGAGCATCTTAGCTTTCGTCTTTATTCAAGACATCTTCAGAGGCAACTGGATTACATGGACAGAGAGAGGCTTAAATATACAGGGTGACCTTATTAAACATACACTAGTACTAGTTCAAAACCTAGGATTAAAGATAAACCAGGTCAAATATAATATCATACCATGTCAGAAATTGGAGTGGTTAGGTTTCCATTGGGATACCAATCAGCAGTCAGTCAGTCTACCAGAAGCAAAAGTAACAGATGTGATAAACCAAGTAGAAGCCTTTTGTGTAAAGCAAGAGGTTTCTTGGCATGATTGGGAAAACTACTGGGTCTGTTGAATTTTGCCACCATTGTAGTTCCTTTGGGTATGTTAAGGAAGAAGCAACTAACTCATCTGGGGTTAAAATTGCTTCACAGAAACAGAAATATTGCTTCTTCTCTCCCTATTCAGATAAAAAATCATCTGTCATGGTGGACAATCTAATCGGTTCATCTCACTGGGTTCCCCCTCAAAGACTTGGTCGTTTGTACGGACGCGTCCGAAATAGGATGGTGATAATTTCACTTAACATTAGGGGTTTTAGGAACACACCCCCATTGTTAAACCTGTACCTCCACATACCACAACTCTGATGTAGTTTTCTTGGGGTTGTACTGGCCAGTTGACACACTGGAATGGTTGCATTGAACAAAGCTTTGGAATGTCTGCTGTAAAAATATAACTGTTTATTAAAATCAACCATACACGGTACACAAAGACTTCAGTATTACAACCAATTTATTGTATCTTTGTATCCTGTTTAAAAAATAACTTAGCTCAAGTTTTCCTTATGTTACTGTTTGGCTACAGTAAAGTTCTTCTAAATTTATACACCACTAAAAGGTTTTCTCGAGTTTTAATGAAATTTTAAGTAAATTAATCACTCTCACAATTTTTAATTTCTTAATAACAATGTAGGAGAAACTTATCATAAGAATGAATTGATGTAAATCTATTTATAAGACCTTTTAGGAAGCCTCTACAGTTCAGCATTTGTCATTTCAAGAAGTACCTTGATAAATAGTGTACATTAATCACACCTCACCATAATTGAAATACTGTACATGTTTAACCAACACCAAAATGTTGCCATATCAGATCATCTCTTGAAAGTGTTCAGTGCATGTAATACTGGCTCATTTTTTTTTATTCGAGAACCACAAATAATTTCCATCCAACACCTGCAGCAGGAAAGACTCCAACACAAAGTTCAGCAATACTGTGTCACTTTTTTCTTCATGCTTCAAGTGATGCAAATCTTGAGTGCTAAATTCATGAATCTTGAATCTCAAGAAGCAATATCTATAATGAATAAACATAGCATATTTAATATTTTTACAACTTTATTACAACTTTCAGAGATCAACAATGTCAACCTTCAGAACCAACTCTTATATGCAAATCCAAAAGATCCCAAGTCCTGAGCAGTATATTCAATCAACCCCAAATATGTTAAGACAAACACTCTACCATCACTGTTAATAATGTTCATTATTTCAGACCATTACCATAACAGTGTCATCTTCAGAGCTTTACAAAAACACCCACACATTGTAATTTCTATATAGGAGGTAAAAATATGTCATATGTGCAATACAAAATATACTTATCATCCATAACAATACTAACAGATGTAATAATGATACCCAGAGAATGTAAAATGCTGACAAATAAAACACAAATGGACAGTTACATATGAATTTCTAATGAATGGCGCAGCTGATGTTTTCTCTTTTTAATTGGTGTAAGTTTGGACCGAATAAAATAGAAATTAACCAGATATTTTGTTAATGAGGCAGAGCACAAATACACTTGACTGCACTACCTTTCACTTCCAAAGCTGTGGCAGTGTCTTTTAAATTCAGAGAGAGAAACTACCAGCTCCCTCGGGTGTCTCTGCCTTACAGTTATCTCACCAACAAATACAACTGACTAGTCTCCATCTTACTCAGTCAAAACTTCCTCAATTAAATACATAGTCACAGGGCGAATCTATATCCCTGACTTTACAAATTTCTGTTTAAAAGAGCACCAGTAATTACCCTGTACAGCAGCACCTAACTTATCACATGACCGAGCCTATACTGTACTGTACTGTACTGGCCTGTACTGTACTTTTCTGTACAGTGGTCCCTCGGTTAACGAGCACAATTGGTTCCACAGAGTCGTTCGGTAACTCAATCTATTATTTCAATGGGATATTGGGTAATTGGTTCCAACTCACAGAAAAAGTATACAGTAGTACCCCGATTTACGCGGTCAATTGAACTCACAGGGTACCACGGAAAGTGAAAACCGCGTAAAGTGAACAACAGAACATATGGGATTAATTCCAATAGAGACTGGCCTGACCCCCAAACTCCACTTTTTCACACACAATACCTCATTGTAGTAAAAATTACATCTTAATTTTATGATGGTATGCACACACAATTAATAATTAAAAGAAATATCAATAATATTAGGTTTTTTAACACTTACATTAGTAGAAAAGATGGCTGGGCACACAGGGATGGGGGGTTGGTTCCAAGGCAGAGGGCAGATTATTGGCCCTCACCTGTATCACTTGTATCAATTGTATCACTATCCACCACAGAGGCTTGCAGGGCCTCTTTGTCAAACCCCTCAAAGTCCATAGAAGTCCATATACTCACTATCACTGACTTAGGCTGGCTGTGGTGGGTGGCGGGTGAAGAACTCGGTAATGTTTTGATGACTGGGCGACCTTGTGCGCATCCTGCCCGTGCCGCTTCCCGCGTATATGAGTAGACGCACCGCGGAAAGTGAAATTTCGGTTCTGGCGAGGCACCGCGTAAATGAGAAATCGCGGAAAGTGAAACCACGTAAAGCGGGGTAACACTGTACATACAAAGTACTGTATACCGGTAATAGAAATTAACAAAACATTAAATACCTGTATAGACTAAATACAGTACTGTACAGTATACTGTACAATAATAAATAAAAAACAATAAAATACGATATTTTAACTTACTTTGAGGTGTGTATGTCGTATTACCGGCAGCTTTGTTTACATATCAAACAGCTGATTATGAAGGCAGTTGATGATGACATGCCAGATTCTTAACAGAGTCCATTGGTTCTAATGCCTTCTGCGCATCAGCTGATGCACACAACAAAACGTGTTTGTCGTAAGGATTTCGTTAATCAAAGTTTCATTTGGTAATGGAACTGAAAATCCTTATGGGAGCTAATTCGTTAACCGAAATTTCGTTAAACAAACTGTTAGTTAACTGAGGGACCACTGTACTGTACTTTACTGTGATGTACTGTACTGTACTTTACTGTACTGTACAGTACTGATATACTGTACTTTACAGTACTGTACTGTGATGTACTGTACTGTGATGTACTGTACAGTACTTTACTGTACTGTGATGTACTGTACTTTACTGTGCTTTACTGTACTGTACTGTGATGACTGTGCTTTACTGTACTGTACTGTGATGTACTGTACTGTACTTTACTGTACTGTGATGTACTTACAGTACTGTACTGTTATGTACTGTACTTTACTGTACTGTGATGTACTGTACAGTAATGTGATGTACTGTACTTTACTGTGCTTTGATGTACTGTATTGTACTTTACTGTGCTTTACTGTATTGTACTGTGATGTACTGTACTGTACTGTTATGTACTGTACTTTACTGTACTGTGATGTACTTTACTGTACTGTGATGTACTGTACTGTACTGTGATGTACTGTACTTTACTGTGCTTTGATGTACTGTATTGTACTTTACTGTGCTTTACTGTATTGTACTGTGATGTACTGTGATGTACTGTACTGTGATGTACTGTACTGTACTGTGATGTACTGTACTTTACTGTACTGTGATCCCTCGGCTAACGAGCACAATTCGTTCCAGAAGGTTGCTCGTTAACCGAAACCATTGTTTCAATGGGTTTTTGGGTAATTGGTTCCAGCTCACTGAAAATTGCCTAAAGTCAACAAAAAAGGTAGTAAAGTACACTTACTTTGAGGTGTGTATGTAGAAGGCTCCTGGATGATGATGATGGGAATTAGAATGGGGGTGGAGGAGAAGGGAGAAGTCACCCCATGGCGCCATTTCACCCACAAAATTTTAGTTCACTTGGTGTAATTTAAGATTATTTTATTTAAATCAACACTGCACTGCATTATATATTGTTAACATGTAAAATAAATTTCAAAATGACCAATAATTTGCTTGGAAACACAGAAAAAAGCGTTTATGTTGAAGAGTCTGAAGCAAGATGTTACCTCCACTGAAAAGACACAGAGACTGACGCCTGTATGGTGTGTTGAGAGGCTGGATGGCGTGCCACAAACTAGCTTCCTATACTTCAATTATGTTCAATAATTGTTAAAATTACTAAAAAAATTAATATAAAACTTTTAAAATTATTGAATAGTATAAACTTTTTATTTACTAAAATAGTAAGGAATTTAAGCCCTAGAACCGATTACTGTATTGGCGGACTAATACTACAGCTGGTGGACTGCCAAATGCAAGCGAAAATATGTGGAGGGGCGCTCGTAAGAAATTCGTTCATCGAGGGATTGCTCGTTAACTGAAGTTAAGCATCTTATGGAAGGTAATTCAATAACCAAAATCTCGTTAACCGAGGGATCACTGTATACTGTACTGTACTGCAAAGTACTATACTATACTGTACTGTACTGCACTGCACTGTACTGTACTATACTGTAAAGTACTATACTGTACTTACTGCACTGTACTGTAAAGTACTATACTGAACTGCACTGTACTGTAAAGTACTATACTGAACTGCACTGTACTATACTGTACTGCACTGTACTATACTGTACTGCACTATACTGTACTGTAAAGTACTATACTGTACTATACTATACTGCACTGTACTGTACTATACTGTACTGTACTGTACTATACTGTACTGTACTGTACTTGGAATGTTTAAAAATCTTAACCCAAAATTATTTACACATACAGTACAGAAATAAGAACCAAGAAAATAATACCAGTGCTGTACTGTACACTAATTTACAAATACATAAATGCCATACATGTACAAATAAAAATGTTACCTCCTGACATATGTGTACAGTAGTACTTACTGTACTGTATAACATGAATATTATATTCTCAGAGAGAGAAATCTTTGTGGTGTGTTGCACTGCAGTACATTCTGCAATACAAGACCTTCCCAAATACTGTAAAAAATTATTTAGTTATGTTTACAATTTGCTGGAATTGAATAAATAAACCAGCATTTGATCCTCAACATCCATTGTGAGGAGCAGCCTATAAGTGTGTCCCCAGCCTGGTCCTGGGCCTCACAAAGTTAACCACTCCCCTGAACAACTGCTGCTCAAAATAACAGATTATATGTGATGACTTGGCCAAAGACATGAAAGTGTGAAGCAACACAATACAGTATATCTCATTTGTTCTGCTGTGTTCATCATAACTTCACTTGTCAATTTTTAAACCTAGGTTAACAGTGACAACTCCCTTACTCCAGTCAACCTCTGAAGATGTGTGTGTGTGATCGAGTCTTTCCTAGTTGACTCTTAATATAAAAATAAATCTCAGGTTCAATCAACAAACATAACATGGTACCAGGTTGGTGATACAGCACAGTACAATACAGTACAGCATAGTACATTACAGCACAGTACAGTACAGTACAGCACAGTACAATACAGTACAGCACAGTACAATACAGTACAGCACAGTACAATACAGCACAGTACATTACAGCACAGTGCAGTACAATACAGTACAGCACAGTACATTACAGCACAGTACATTACAGTACAATACAGTACAATACAGTACAGCACAGTGCAGTACAGCACAATACAGTACAGCACAATACAGTACAGTACAATACAGTAAAGCACAGTACAGTACAGCATAGAACAGCACAGTATAGCACAATACAGTACAGCACAGTACTGTAGAGTACAGCACAATACATTACAGCACAGCACATGAAAGTACAGCACAGTACAATACATTACAGCAAAGTACAGTACAGCACAGTATAGTACAGTACAGCACAGTACAGTACAGCATAATACAGCACAGCAAAGTACAGTACAGCACAACACAGTATAGTATAGTGCAGTACAGTACAACACAGCACAGTACAGCACAACACAGTACAGTACAACACAGTACAGTACAGCATAGTATAACAGCACAGTACAACACAGTACAGCACAACACAGTACAGTACAGCACAGTACCATACAGCATAGTACAACAGCACAACACAGCACAGTACAGCACAACACAGTACAGCACAACACAGTACAGTACAGCATAGTATAACAGCACAGTACAACACAGTACAGTACAGCACAGTACCATACAGCATAGTACAACAGCACAGCACAGTACAGTACAGTACAGCACAGCATAGTACAGCACAACAGTACCAGAAATATTTGTTTATATAAAGCTGGTGATTATGTAACAGTGATCATGAAAGGTAAGAGTCTAAACTTAGGTTATGTTGTGACCTAATAAGATTTGACTCGTCATTTGACAAAAACAATAGGACTGTGCTAATGTTTGCTTGAAATAAAGCCTTATAAACTAGTACCTACAACAACCTTACCAACAAGGACTTACTTTAACACAACTTAAAACATATTTAAACTACTGTACTGTAAAGGGTTGGGAGGCAATAAAGGCAAAAAGTTCCAACAACTTCACAGATGACAAAAAATAAATAAATAATAAAAAAGATTGATAATTAAATATTTTCTTTTTTCTGACATACTCTATAGCCAGGCAGGTTGTGGTGTTACTGTGCAAGGTCCTCAGACAACCCCTCATCACACCACTGGAAAATGAGGTGTAAGAGCTGTCCTCCACACCAGGTCCTATTAGGAGCCACGTCTGACCAATCTGTACAAAGGTTTATGTAGGAGTGTACCATCTTGTTCCAGTTAGTCTGTCATATTCGAAACAGTTCCTAGCCACCTAAGCTATGACACCCAAAGGGAAGGAACCCTGGCTAAGTCCTCTACCACCAAAAGAAAATCAAGATCATTCTCTGCCTGTGTTAGTGTGGTCCTCTGTTAGGTAGCTTCTTATTATCCAAAGCCAGCTGGACAAGACAGAGGAGGAAGCACCAAGACGAGCCAGAAAAGACTCCCTTAGCCGTGACTACACTTTTCATCAACAACAATAAAGACCAGGAGTGTACAGCAAGCTCCCTTAACTCTCCCTTCATGTTAACTTTAATATACCTTCAGTAATCACTGCCCCAACTATCTGACCTTTGAGAGACAAGTCTGGTTAACAAACTTGTGATGGGCAGACTGCATTAGTACTCTACTGTAAGAGAGGGAAGAATTAAAGGTCAAAACAAAGAACAGACCAACTGCCTTCAATTATATATACAGTATTAGTTATCTTTAAGTCAGATGATTCATATTAATGTATGCTCAATAGCCCATAAAACCTGTATAACTCATTTTGATTCACCCATTGACATGTACGCTTCCTCTCACATGTTCTAACATCCCATTCCCCCCCCCCCCCCCCCAAGAAAGGCCATGTTAATGTATGTAAGATATATACAGTAAACCTCCTGTTAGCTGAAGCATTCAAGATCTATTGAGTGTTGTGTTGACAGCTTCAAATATATTTTATTTTCTGAAAACTGCACTATAAACTAAACTTAGTGGTTGAGCTAGTATACCTGAGCTCCAGTTGTTGCCTCTTGTCACATTATCAACTCTCAGTTTGCCAACAAAATTATATTTCCTCAATCTAAAGAATTCAGAGAAGCTGATAGATACAAGTATATTGAAAATGTTGTCAAGGTGATATTAAAGAAGTTTAACAGCCCACCCAGCCTCTCCTCCTACGACTGCTTTCAACACAAAACACACTGGTTTATGAGCCATTGTACCCAACAAGTGTATCTTCTAACATACTGGTGAAGAAGATCAAGCCTCCAGGTTCTGCACACAGTTAGATTAAAGGTACAGTACAGGTTGTACCTCTCTAGTCCGGCATTCGGAAACTCCCGTGGTTTTAGTTTGTCCAATAGGTAGATAGGCAGTTTTTTATATATATATATATAACTTATCTGAATTATTATTATTATTATTATTATCATTATTACAGGAGTATTAAATTTTCGCCCCTCAGGCCCCAATGTGGGTCAGTGACCTATGCCCGGGTGGGCTAATCCCCGTAAAAAAAACAACAACAAAGCCGAGAGAAATTAAGGTTTGTTTACATCCGGCAGTTCGGATCTCTCTGTTTGTCTATACAGAGTACAACATTTAACCCTTCAATATATATGAGCAGTAAATAAGTGTTGTTTTCATATTCTTATGTAGAGTAATGACGATATGTTTTCACATGTGCACACTTACATATGCGCAGTCTCACTTTTTTTTCTTTACCATTAATGGTTAGCTACTTATATTGTTCCATTTATTAACATTAAATAACATTACAGGTACTTCAAACAACCATATTAATTTTTTTACATTAATTTTACTACAGCTAAAATCAGGGTTTTATTTTCTTCAGTTTTATATGTAGAACCAGTCAGTCACTGGTTTTGTAAGCATTAACGAAAACAATGCCGGCAGCCGTCTCGTCTCCTCGTGTGTTTTAATATTCCACGTATTATTAATGAATTGTATTGTTCATTTTGCACACACAAACATAAAGTCAATAAAAAAAATCAGAAACATTAATTAAAATAAATATGAACAGTAAATAAGTGTTGCTTTCATATTCTTATGTAAAGTAATGGCGATATGTTTTCACGTGTGCGCACTTACAGACGCGATCTCTCTTTTTCTCTTTACCATTATCGTTAGCTACTTCTATTGTTCCATTTATTAACATTAAATAACATTACTTAAAACAACCATATTAATTTTACTACAGCTACAACCAAGGTCTTATTTTCTTCAGTTTTATATGTAGAACCAGTCAGTCACTGGTTTTGTAATCAACGAAAACAAAGCCATCTCGTCTCCTCGTGTGTTTTAATATTCTACGTATTATTAATGAATTGCATTGCTCATTTTGCAAACAAACATTAATTCAATCAAAAAGACATTCAGTAATAAACAATAATGAATCCTTTGTACATAAGAGAAATGACGCTGTTTACACGATTGTGCACGTTTGAACGTTGGTGAGCCGTTCAAACCCGTCGAAATTCGAGTTTCCGCCGTCAAAATTTTTAATTGTTTTATTTTTTTGTGTTCCAATAAAAAAGTTGAATTAAAAACTCGCGAAATTTGAGAAGCTACTATACGACATTTAACCCTTCAATATGTCTTCAAAGAGACCATGATGCAGAGAAAGTGGTGCTAGTGCTTCCAGGCATAAGCACAAGTCACTATCTATCCAGGAAAAGGGTGAATTTCCATGGTCCGGCACCGGTCAGGTCCCGAGGTTGCCGGACTAGAGAGGTACAGCCTGTATTACTATTTCCTCTCACCCAACAAGTACAGCTACAATTACCACAGTTGGCTACAGATCTCCCTGATGACTTTAGGAATTATATAATTATGAATATCAAACAGCAGCCAGCCATCAACAAGGATTAGGATATTTATCATGCTGAGCCACTTCTCAACAAGCTCAGTTGCCAGGATAAGGTGTTCCTGTGTCCAATAGCAATGATCTTCACTGAGCCAAGGATCAAGTTGTATACTGCAAAAAATCACCAATAAGTGTGAGACTAAGGTGCTGTGCTGTGCTGTGCTGGTGACGTTATCCATCACAAGGCACAGGGCTGTTAGGGCATCCATCCAGCACACAGTATAAAAACGCCTGGACTCGATAAGATTGGCAACAACATTCTAACTTAAATGTTAATTAATACTGAGGTCTGCTGTGCTTGTTGCCAGTAATCTTGGGTGTGTCACAACAATGGCTGCACATTTAACTTTTTGTTGAAACTAAGCAGACTAGGGGAGAGTTAGTCTGAGACACAATACACTTTCAATGGAGTTTGGCTAGGAAATGACTTTAAGACAGCAGACTAGGGGAGAGTTAGTCTGAGATACAGTGCACTTTCAATGGAGTTTGGCTAGGAACTGATTCAAAGACAGCAGACTAGCTTGAAGAAAATGGAAGGGCCATAGTTTTTGGCATGGACTGTGCTGCTTGGTGAGGCAGTGCTACTAACAAGACTTCAGTATTTATAGAGGACAACTACCCACCCAGTCTGAATAGTTGTAGGTTTTCTGAGGACGATGAATGCCCGAATTGACAGCCCGTATTATGAGAAGCTGCCCGGATAAAGATATGAGTCAGAAAATTATAGTTATAAAGGATAATATATGAGGAACAAGTGTGCAGTAATACATAGCATATACCTGTATATGCCTTTACAGTTATTTCCTGAATAAAAGTAATTTAATAATACTATCTATGTTCATATCTCCACGTATTAGCTCGGATCAGAAGCTTGCACGGCAGCGTCCTCGAGGGCGGCCAAGACGATCTGAGGGAGGTGATGACGCAGCATGAAGGGAGATATTAGGATCTGAGAGAACCCCTTCATCTCACCCCAAGTGAACTCCCACTCTCCAGTGCTGCCATCAAGCCTGGTGGAGATGATAATCATAAGTCAGGATAAATTTTGTACAATGATCAAGAAGGAACCATAGTTTGTTAATGAACACAAATTATGGAGGGCTAAGGAGCAGAAATAACTTTTTTCCTCATGCAACAAAGTTTTCCACGGGAAACTTTGTAAACTTTCTGCTGAGCAACAATTCACAAGATGACCTTTTCCTAACCTTCCTGTATTTACTACCTACACATAAGCCAGTTTCTCAATTTATATTTCTGTTTCCAACTCCACAATGCTCCTTGCTTCCTCCCTCATCCAGTTATAGTCACCAACCTTGTCCTGCTGTCGTCATGTACCAACTACCAATTAAATCTGAAGAACATCATCGAGTGACGGTTAGTGTCAATGTTCTAACTTGGCCGCCGGGTCTTCCTCGTTGGTTATGATAGATCTGGTGGTTTGTTCCCCTCTACTGTATAGTGAGTTTTATGTTTAACACTCTTGTCATTTTCTTAGGCAGAATTGTTGGAGGGTTTCCATGGGCAAATTTGTGAATGAAGTCAAAAATTTTAATCATTTTATGTTTTTATATGAACACTAGACATGCAAGACACATATTTAGCAATGTGGGCACGATCTGACAACTATGTACTCCAAGGTTACCACACCAGTCTCCCTTTTGTGTTTGAACCATGCCCCATGTTGCTGGCGAGGGTGGAGGGGTGGGAAAATGTAAAAAAGTGCAAGGAGATTGTACCACGTGGTGATAGTGTGGTGCCTTCTGATGCCACCTACTTGTGCTTACATATAGAAATAATTATTTTATTGTGATTACCCTCATAAAACTTTTCGTAGATAATTTATTTACAATGTTAATGCAACAAATTCCACCTTCTTATCTCAAATAGCAAGCTTGCTATAACTCATTACATATAATTATCTCTCATGTGGTACAGTCAAGTACATGAAGTGAATAACAGGTCAGACCCTGAGTGTCTCACGGGAGAGCACCTCACTAAACCCAGGAGTGTTACAATGTTGGAATGGGAAATTGTCTCAAAGTTTTTACAAAAAGAATTGCAGAAATATTAGTCATTTGGTTTAGTTTTATTCCTCCAGTCGATGTTGTTGTGCTGTCTTTAAACGTTCTTATATTTCTTGGGTTTAATAAACTGTAATTTGGGGATATATAAATACAGTACAGTACAGTACAGTAAACCTCTTCCCTTCAGTTTAATTTAACACCAGCCAGCCTCGCCTGCTGGCTGGCTCTAAGGTCTTGCCTAACATAGATAACCAAATCCCTCTTGCAAGATGCCTGAGAAAGCTTCATAAATGAGTCATATCCATCTAAATTAAACTCACATTCCTCCAGCTCAATTCTCCTGTTCTTATACAACAGTTCTACAACATCTACTATATCGGGTTAGTGTACCTTCAGTAGAGCTTCAAACTCCGCTTACTAGTCAAGTAAAGTGTCACTTTTAGTGTACTGTACATTATTCTCAAGTCGGAAATAGTCATCAGTAGTGAATCCGAGCTCGGGAGTGGTTGTGGCTTCCTTCCATTCTCAACAACTGCCTCATTTACTGACCTCACAGTATTGTGTGGGGTGTGGCCAGAAATTTCATTGTTTACATGGTCGGTCCACGCTTCCTTCTGTCCTTAAATAATACCGTCTAGGTTTTATTCAGTGTCCTCAGCTCTCTTGGGGCAGCCTTTACCATGTAGTACAGTAAGACAGAGGGCGAGTTTCAGACACATTTTAGGAAAAAAAAAGTGCATCTAGATTAAACACACACGACTTCATGCTATATGAGCGTATGTTTTCAAGTGTACACTCACCTCCCCGTCATCATCTTCTAGCACCACGATAACTTCATTCATGAAGTAGCTTTTGTAAATCCTCTTAATAGCAGCTATTATGCCTTGATCCATCGGCTGGATATGAGATGATGTATTGGGAGGCATAAACATACACTTAATTTTGCCGTTGCTGCTGGTCAACCTCTCAATACCTGGATGCGCAGGAGTGTTATCCAACAAAATAACGGCTTTCACATCCTCTGGCTTCACTTCCTTTTCTTCTATTTGAAATTTTCTTATTTCAACTTCAGTTTTCAGAAACCAGTCCAAGCAAATGTCGCAGGTGAACCAGCAGAAGGGTTATTATAATAGTACACTGGTGATTTATGCATTACATCCTTTAACACTCTAGGCTGCCTCGACTTCCCCACCATCGCAGGTTTCAACCGATGTGATCCATCAGCGTTGGCGCAAAATAACGCAGACACTCTCTGTTTATTCATTTTCCGACCAGGTTGGCTAGAAGATTTCTTTTCCGCTTGTGTGTTCTTTGGGACTGCCTTCCAAAATAACCCAGTTTCATCTGCATTGTAAAGCTGAAATTTTTCAAGTTTGGCAGACTGAATGAGTTCGTTCAATTTCTCACGAAAAGGCTCTATAGCCTCAAGATCTGCACTGAGACTTTCACCATGCACAGGATTATTACTGATGCCATGGCGCTTACGAAACCGCCAAAGTCAACCAGAACTAACCTTGAAATCTGCCACACCAAGATGCTGGGCAAGACGTTCAGCAGCATGCTGGATGTCTCAACCATGACCGGGGACACCACTTGATCTTTGTTGTGAAAACCACCTGTAAACCGATTCTTCTAATTCACTACCTTTCGGCAATTTCAATGTTTTTCTGATTGAGGTGGCTTCCTTTCCCTTTTCACTAATGTCAAACTTAAGAGAAAAAGCCTTTATCTTATCCTGATTATGCCTCAGGTCTTTCACTGTTGTAACACCTACATCATACTCAGCCGCGAGACTTGCTATTGATCTTCCTTCCTTCAATTGGTTTAGTATTTTCAACTTATCATTAATACTAAGCACAACACGCTTCCTTTTGCCTTTAGTTGGGGGCATTGTCACTTTAGCAAATACGTGGAAGCACAAATATGCAGTCAGAAGGGGATGCTTACTCTGCAGTATCTCGACGAAGACTAAGGTCTGATCAGTGTTGCCAGCTTGATAGGTACTCATGGCGCCCAATTAAAACAAAAATGCGCCCAATATGAAATCTGTGTAAGTACAGTACACAAAAAAATATATACGTGCAATATATTTTTTTCCATAAAATGCATATTATTGTGGGTGACGCCTCACTCACACCAGCTGTCCCGCGTGAGTCAAGCGCCCGGTAGCATCAGGTCCAAGTCATGTTCGATATCACACGAGTGATGCACCACAAAAAAACTAAGTTTTCAGAGCTTTTCGGTTTTCGTAATTCTGGATAAAGAATTGTCAACCTGTATAAGATTTGTTTATTTCATGCACTATATGCACTGATTAAACAAAAAATTTTTTAATCTAAGCACTACTGTATATGCACTGGGATACGGAAAATCAAGTTTATATATTTATTTTAGGGGTCTGGGATCGACGGTTAATCCGAAAGTCGGTTAATCGAGGTTTTACTGTATTTACTCAAATGGGAATGAATTTAAGCCCTAGAACCGATTACTGTATTGGCGGATTAATATTGCAGCTGGTGAGCAAGCGAAAACATGTTGAGAGGAAGTCGTAAGGAATTCGTTAACCGAATTGCATATTCTTATGGAAGGTAATTCGTTAACCGAAATTTCGTTAACCGAGGCATTCGTTAACCGAGGGGCCACTGTATACGGAAACATAAATGTGAGAGGCGGGCGTCCCACACAGTAGAAGGTCTAGTGAAGTATTAATTTGTTTATTTATGTCCTTTAGATTGAGTTTATGTTTTTTGCTTATAAAATGTCATAGAAGTGACCGGGTAGAATATAGTTTAAATTGATGGAATTCTTATAAGATAGTGATTAAGTTGAATACAAACATGCCATAGTTTGCGCTAGACAAAAATTTTAGTAATCATTTTGTACATTATTCTGATTACATGTACAGTTCAGCTTTGCCCTTAGGACAGTGTGTGCATGTAAATGAGTTTCAATAAATGAATAAAGTTACATATATATGTATTGCCAAAAATATTAATTGAAAAACTTTATGTAGACAGAGCTTGGATGGCTAAATTTTAGAATGACCAATAATGTTAATATAGAAAATGCAAAAATATTCAAGAGACCAATTTTCTTGATATTTACTCCACTGGAACGAATGTAAACATAGAACAGATTACTGTATTGGCGGACTAGCCCATCAGCTGATGCTCACAACAAAACGTGTTTGTCTTAAGGATTTCGTTAATCGAAGTTTTGTTCTTTAACCGAATTGAAGATCCTTATGGGAGCTAATTCGTTAACAGAAATTTCGTTAATCGAACCGTTCGTTAACTGCGGGACCACTGTACTTATGTATTACTTTAGGATATTTCGTGTTCATTAAAGTCTTTTGTTACTGAACTATATTTTATATGAAAAAATCTGGTTTTGTGACAATTTATCCAGATTAAAAATGCAAAACTTTATCATGTATATTGGACGAGATTTTTGGGATTAGCTTTATACGGAAAACTCCCTATACCCAACTGGCTGCTCCCCAAGTAGCGTTCAGCAGAGACAATACAGTACAGTAGTGTATTAATTCAAGTTCTTTACAACTGAGATATAGAATGTTTGAAATGTGATTGAAGACAGACATTAACTGACAACAATGACTTATGGGAGAACTTACCTCTCATCTTCAGGCAACTTTGGGAAGCAGTAGAGTATTCGACCTGGTGGATAGAGTGGAGTCTCTGTGTGTCTGGGAACCTGAGGTCTGTGTGTCCCATCCTCAGAGAAGATGACCTGTACGTCCTCAAGGCTCTCCTGCACACAGGGGGATGATTGCTATAAATAATTGAAAATATTACAAGTGATTTGTTGCATTGTACATTAACATTCTATGACATCTTAAAAAAAGAAAGAAAAAAAAAACTCCACAGAACAGAATAGTACAGCACAGTACAGTATAGTACAGTACAGCACAGCACAGTACAGTACAGTACAGTACAGTACAGCACAGCACAGTACAGTACAGTACAGTACAGCACAGCACAGCACAACATAACACAACACAGCACAACGTAACACAACACAACACCACATAACACAAGTACAATACTGTAGAACAATTTAGTACAATATAGTAGTACAGTAGAACAATTTAGAAGAGTATAGTAGTACAGTATAGTAGTACAGTATAGTAGTACAGTGGTCCCTCGGTTAACGAGAGCCTCGGTTAACGACTTACCTTCCATAAGATTCATAACTTCGGTTAACGAGCAATCCCTCGATTAACGAGTTTCTTACGAGCCGACCTGAACATGATTTCGCTTGCATTTGGCGGTCCACCAGCTGTAGTATTAGTCCGCCAATACAGTAATCGGTTCTAGGGCTTAAATTCCTTGCCATTTTAGCAAATATCAAGAAGTTTATACTATTCAATAATTTTAAAAGTTCAATATTAATTTTTTTACTCATTTTAACAATTATTGAACATAATTGAAGGTAATGAAACTAGTTTTACACGCACCATCCAGCCTCTCAACACACCCTACAGGCGTCAGTCTTTGTCTTTTCAGTGGAGGTAACATCTTGCTTGAGACTCTCTTCAACTAAATGCTTTTTTCTGTGTTTCCAAGCAAATTATTGGTCATTTTGAAATTTATTTTACATATTGACAATATATAATGCAGTGCAGTGTTGATTTAAAGAAAATAATCTTGAATTGCACCAAGAGAACTAAAATTTTATGGGTGAAATGGCGCCTTGGGGTGACTTCTCCCTTCTCCTCCACCCCCATTCTAATTCCCATCATCACCATCATCATCCAGGAGCCTTCTACATACACACCTCAAAGTAAGTGAACTTTTCTACCTTTTTTGTTGACTTTAGGCAATTTTCGGTGAACTGGAACCAATTACTCAAAAACCCATTGAAACAATGGTTTCGGTTAACGAGCAACCTTCTAGAACGGATTGTGTTCGTTAACCGAGGGATCACTGCACAGTACAGTAGAACAATTTAGTACAGTATAGTAGTACAGTACAGTAGAACAATTTAGTACAGTATAGTAGTACAGTACAGTATAGTAGCAGAGTACAGTAGAACAATTTAGTACAGTATAGTAGTACAGAACAGTATAATAGTACAGTACAGTATAACAGTACAGTATAGTAGTACAGTACAGTATAGTAGTACAGTACAGTATAGTAGTACAGTCCAGTACAGTAGTACAGTACAGTAGAACAATTTAGTACAGTATAGTCGTACAGTACAGGATAACAGTACAGTATAGTAGTATAGTACAGTATAGTAGTACAGTACAGTAGAATAATTTAGTACAGCATAGTAGTACAGTACAGGATAACAGTACAGTATAGTAGTATAGTACAGTATAGTAGTACAGTACAGTAGAATAATTTAGTACAGCATAGTAGTACAGTATAGTAGTAGAGTACAGTACAGTATAGTAGTACAGTAGAACAATTTAGTACAGTATAGTAGTACAGTAGAACAATTTAGTACAGTATAATAGTACAGTACAGTATAGTAGTACAGTACAGTAGAACAATTTAGTACAGTATAATAGTACAGTACAGTATAGTAGTACAGTACAGTATAGTAGTACAGTACGGTACAGTATAGCAGTACAGTACAGTAGAACAATTTAGTACAGTATAGTAGTACAGTACAGTATAGTAGTACAGTACAGTAGAACAATTTAGTACAGTATAGTAGTACAGTACAGTATAGTAGTACAGTACAGTAGAACAATTTAGTACAGTATAGTAGTACAGTACAGTATAGTAGTACAGCACAGTATAGTATAGCAGTGCAGTACAGTAGAACAATTTAGTACAGTATATTAGTACAGTACAGTATAGAAGTAGAGTACAGTACAGTATAATAGTACAGTACAGTACAGTATAGCAGTACAGTAGAACAATGTAGTACAGTATAGTAGTACAGTACAGTACATCAGTACAGTAGAACAATTTAGTACGGTATAGTAGTACAGTATAGTAGTACAGTACAGTAGAATAATTTTGTACAGTATAGTAGTACAGTACAGTATAGCAGTACAGTACAGTAGAACAATTTAGTACAGATATAGTAGTACAGTATAGTAGTACAGTACAGTATAGCAGTACAGTACAGTAGAACAATTTAGTACAGTATAGTAGTACAGTACAGTATAGTAGTACAGTATAGTAGTACAGTACAGTATAGTAGTACAGTACAGTAGAACAATTTAGTACAGTATAGTAGTACAGTACAGTATAGCAGTACAGTACAGTAGAACAATTTAGTACAGTATAGTAGTACAGTACAGTAGAACAATTTAGTACAGTATAGTAGTACAGTACAGTATAGTAGTACAGTATAGTAGTACAGTACAGTATAGCAGTACAGTACAGTAGAACAATTTAGTACAGTATAGTAGTACAGTACAGTATAGTAGTACAGTACAGTAGAACAATTTAGTACAGTATAGTAGTACAGTACAGTATAGCAGTACAGTACAGTAGAACAATTTAGTACAGTATAGTAGTACAGTACAGTATAGCAGTACAGTAGAACAATTTAGTACAGTATAGTAGTACAGTACAGTATAGTAGTACAGTACAGTATAGCAGTGCAGTACAGTAGAACAATTTAGTACAGTATAGTAGTACAGTTCAGTATAGTAGTACAGTAGAACAATTTAGTACAGTATAGTAGTACAGTACAGTGTAGTAGTACAATACAGGATAGCAGTGTAGTAGTACAGTACAGTGTAGTAGTACAGTACAGTATAGTAGTACAGTACAGTGTAGTACAGTACAGTGTAGTAGTACAGTACAGTATAGTAGTACAGTACAGGATAACAGTAGTGTAGTAGTATAGTATAGTAGTACAGTACAGTGTAGTAGTACAGTATAGTAGTACAGTACAAGACAGCAGTACAGTGTAGTACTACAGTACAGTACAATATAGTAGTACAGTACACTGTAGTAGTACAGTACAGTATAGTAGTACAGTATAGTAGTACAGTACAGTGTAGTAGTACAGTATAGTGTAGTAGTACAGTATAGTAGTACAGTACAGTATAGCAGTACAGTACAGTAGAACAATTTAGTACAGTATAGTAGTACAGTACAGTATAGTAGTACAGTACAGTACAGTAGAGCAGTACAGTACAGTAGAACAATTTATTACAGTACAGTAGTACAGTACAGTATAGTAGTACAGTACAGTATAGTAGTACAGTATAGTAGTACAGTATAGTAGTACAGTACAGTATATGTAGTACAGTACAGTATATGTAGTACAGTACAGTATAGTAGTACAGTACAGTATAGTAGTACAGCACAGTATAGTAGTACAGTCCAGTATAGTAATACAGTACAGTATAGTAGTACAGTACAGTGTAGTAGTACAGTACAGTATAGTAGTACAGTATAGTAGTACAGTACAGTATAGCAGTGCAGTACAGTAGAACAATTTAGTACAGTATAGTAGTACAGTACAGTAGAACAATTTAGTACAGTATAGTAGTACAGTACAGTATAGTAGTACAGTACAGTATAGCAGTGCAGTACAGTAGAACAATTTAGTACAGTATAGTAGTACAGTACAGTAGAACAATTTAGTACAGTATAGTAGTACAGTACAGTATAGCAGTACAGTACAGTAGAACAATTTAGTACAGTATAGTAGTACAGTACAGTAGAACAATTTAGTACAGTATAGTAGTACAGTACAGTATAGTAGTACAGTACAGTAGAACAATTTAGTACAGTATAGTAGTACAGCACAGTATAGCAGTACAGTACAGTAGAACAATTTAGTACAGTATAGTAGTACAGTACAGTATAGTAGTACAGCACAGTATAGTAGTACAGTACAGTATAGCAGTGCAGTACAGTAGAACAATTTAGTACAGTATAGTAGTACAGTACAGTAGAACAATTTAGTACAGTATAGTAGTGCAGTACAGTATAGTAGTACAGTGTAGTAGTACAGTACAGGATAGCAGTGTAGTAGTACAGTACAGTGTAGTAGTACAGTACAGTATAGTAGTACAGTACAGTGTAGTACAGTACAGTGTAGTAGTACAGTATAGTAGTACAGTACAGGATAACAGTAGTGTAGTAGTATAGTAGTACAGTACAGTGTAGTAGTACAGTACAGTATAGTAGTACAGTACAAGACAGCAGTACAGTGTAGTACTACAGTACAGTACAATATAGTAGTACAGTACACTGTAGTAGTACAGTACAGTATAGTAGTACAGTACAGTATAGTAGTACAGTATAGTAGTACAGTACAGTGTAGTAGTACAGTACAGTATAGTAGTACAGTATAGTAGTACAGTACAGGATAGCAGTACAGTGTAGTACTACAGTACAGTACAATATAGTAGTACAGTACAGTGTAGTAGTACAGTACAGTGTAGTAGCACAGTACAGTATAGTAGTAAAGTACAGTGTAGTAGTACAGTACAGTGTAGTAGTACAGTATAGTAGTACAGTACAGTGTAGTAGTACAGTACATTATAGTAGTAAAGTACAGTGTAGTAGTACAGTATAGTAGTACAGTACAGGATAGCAATACAGTGTAGTAGTACAGTACAAGATAACAGTACAGTGTAGTAGTACAGTATAGTAGTACAGTACAGTGTAGTAGTACATACAGTATAGTAGTACAGTACAGTGTAGTAGTACAGTACAGTATAGTAGTACAGTGTAGTAGTACAGTATAGTAGTACAGTACAGTGTAGTAGTACAGTATAGTAGTACAGTACAGTGTAGTACAGTACAGTATAGTAGTACAGTACAGTATAGTAGTACAGTACAGGATAACAGTAGTGTAGTAGTACAGTACAGTATAGTAGTACAGTACAGAATAACAGTACAGTGTAGTAGTACAGTACAGTATAGTAGTACAGTACAGGATAACAGTACAGTATAGTAGTACAGTACAGTATAGTAGTACAATACAGTGTAGTAGTACAGTACAGGATAACAGTACAGTGTAGTAGTACAGTACAGTATAGTAGTACAGTACAGTATAGTAGTACAGTACAGAATAACAGTACAGTGTAGTAGCACAGTATAGTAGTACAGTACAGTATAGTAGTACAGTACAGTATAGTAGTACAGTACAGTGTAGTAGTACAGTACAGTGTAGTAGTACAGTACAGTATAGTAGTACAGGATAACAGTACAGTGTAGTAGTACAGTACAGTATAGTAGTACAGTACAAGATAACAGTACAGTGTAGTAGTACAGTACAGTATAGTAGTACAGTACAGTATAGTAGTACAGTACAGGATAACAGTACAGTATAGTAGTACAGTACAGGATAACAGTACAGTATAGTAGTACAGTACAGTATAGTACAGTACAGTGTAGTAGTACAGTACAGTATAGTAGTACAGTACAGTGTAGTAGTACAGTACAGTGTAGTAGTACAGTACAGTATAGTAGTACAGTACAGGATAACAGTACAGTGTAGTAGTACAGTACAGTGTAGTAGTACAGTACAGTATAGTAGTACAGTACAGGATAACAGTACAGTGTAGTAGTACAGTATAGTAGTACAGTACAGGATAACAGTACAGTATAGTAGTACAGTACAGTGTAGTAGTACAGTACAGTATAGTAGTACAGTACAGGATAACAGTACAGTGTAATAGTACAGTACAGTATAGTAGTACAGCATAGTGTAGTAGTACAGTACAGTGTAGTAATACAGTACAGTATAGTAATACAGTATAGTAGTACAGTACAGGATAACAGTATGGTACAGTATAGTAGTACAGTACAGGATAACAGTATGGTACAGTATAGTAGTACAGTACAGTGTAGTACTGTACCGTGGTTAATAGGGTGTGTCAATTTAGGGGATGAACTGGCTAAATTGAAAATCGAGTAATTTGGTAGCAATTTATTGTAGTCTTTAAGCATGCAAAACAATATTCTGGCATAAATTTTTTTTTATAATAAGTCCTACCTACATCAAATGGATTTTTAAATGTACATATTTGTGAACTTATAACATAACCAGCGTTTGCACACATGTTACTGTTTCAAGTTTCAAATTATTATATTTTATTATCCGTAGTCTATTTGAAAGTAACCAATGCCTTCATACTCTCTTTGCTTTGGTTTCTTGTCATCAGTAGTCTGCTTGCTATTTGTGCTTTGATGTAACCTTCTCGCCTCTCGTGGCTGTAAACATGGCCCGCTGCTTCTGTGACCATTTTCACACATCTCTCCACACTTTGAGTGTGGGAAGGCCACTTCGGCACCTGCATTGGAGTCTCTTTAAGGTTTCTCAATTCTTGGCTAGTTAGACTTGTTGTCAATGGTGGCTCTAAGACTTCCAAACTCAAGTCAACCAATTCTGACAATTTGGTGGCATTGACGTTTATTGGGGGAACTTTTCTTGAATGAAACGAACAGTCTCCCAACTGGTCGTCATCTATTAGCGTTCCTCTAATCTTTAGAATGACTTCTACAGCCTCGGTTCGGAGATTGGTACATTGACTGCAAAGCATTGCTTGCAAAACTGCTTCTGATCGAGCATACCAAGCGGACCTTCTTGCCACAGGTAACACGATGTCCCTCACTACCTTCCTCTGTGTTCTTACTAGCTGCAATTGAAACAAAAGGTGATTGGGCCCATCCACCCACATAGGATTAAGTTTCACACTAAACCACTGGGGAAGATAAACTCCAATAATAAATTCAACAATTAACCTCAAATTCTTCAGCACTTTGCCCTTCAATTCGTGTTTGGAAATCCAAATCCTGCAGAAACGAAGAGCTGTAGTTAACCAACGGCTGTGACTGACAGGTCCAATCTCCAAGAGAGCCAATGACTGAGGCACTTCTCCTGATCTTATTGCTTGGGCAATACGATAAGCATAGGATTGATCTGTGCTGAGATCTTTGATGACTCCTTCAGACAACGCCGGAAGGGGAGGGCCAACTTCAACCTTTGGAAAGGTTGTATTTATTTCTAGTTGTGTTGCTTCATCCAGCATGATGCCAAGGGGACCTGACCACTTGTTGTTGCTCTTTGTAGGACCATCAAATTCCTGGATGAGATGACGAAGAGGTAGCTCGCCTGTATGTAAATCACATACAATCCAAACAAGTCTTCTTCCTAGTCTTTTCTCTAAATGCGTCATTACACCCCCCTGCCATCCGGTGTTCACTGCAATTGAATCTCCACCAACAGCCTGCCGTGAACTGCCAAGTCCTCTCTCCTGAACCCAACATAAAATATGATCAGCAATGACCTCTGCATGTTTCTTCCCTTCTACTTCAGTTTCGGGAGCAAAGTGAAACAAAAACCGACCACCAGGCTCAGAACAGACAGAGTAGTGTTCTTCTTTGATGAGACCTGGAAACTTTCTGTTCACTCCCTCTACTTCTAGCAAAACTTTTGTGTCATCTATTCTTCCATCAAACAAAAGACAGGAGAGCCCTCCCTCGCTTAAATCTTTTTCATGCTGATCAGATATTTCCTTCATTATTTTTTCTTGTGCTCTTCTAATTTTATTATGATCTATCACCAAAGATACATCCTCTCGGCTGATGAGGCCTGCATCTATCCAAGCGGCAGTTGCAATTTCTGCAGCCTCACGAAGTCCAGCATGGTGGCGAATACTAGCTAAAGCAATGTTTGAAATATTTCTTGTGTTGTATTTCATTTTCTTTGGTAAAGGTTCAGATGGCTCTTTGGAACTATCATCTGATGTTGCTTCCTGTTCATCAGAAGAACTATCAAAGAAGTGATAAACATCTTGACACAGCTCTTCCTCTCTTTGGATGGCTTCTTCACTCTTCATTTTCTTCTTTTGTTCCCTCTCTCGGATTTGTTCTCTCTTCTTGGCATTAGCAATCTGCTTCTTTGTTTCTGAATAATCTATTGAACCCATTTGCATACTTCCTTGGCCTTCTGCCTTTGTCCTCTGTGCCTTTATAAATTCAAGCTCTAAAACAGGGATCTTCTTTTCACGAGGACAACCACAATCAATGTGGGAATTATTTTCTCTCTTACCTGAGTGAGAACAGAACATAATTGTATGGAGCACTTGCAGGTCAAAATGTCAAACAGAGTATCAAGTGTGTGCAGAAATTCATTTTTCCTGGCCAAGTTTCCTTTACCAAGTGATGTTTCAACTGCTTTGTGCCATAATTTCGTTAGTTTTAGCTCAATAGTTCGACACTGATTAATTACAGGTGGTTTGAATAGTGCATTAGCTTTTGTCCATTGATGCAGAAGAGGGACTATCATGTCATTCATGAGTTCTTTATCTGTATAGTTCCTTCTGTCCTTTGCATTTTTTTCTCGAAGGAGTAACCCTAATCTTAGCATGTCTCTCACTGTTGGAAGTTCTGATACAGGAAGCTCCTTCCCTTTACCAACTAGCAGGCTCAAGTGGGTTGACAACTGACTTCTTGTCTTCAATTTTGACATCTTCACACTATCTGACAAATAGAAAAATATTTCAATGTTTCATAATTCAATTGTTGTTTCAAAAAATATCAATTTGCTTATCAAAAATGCTGTAACAGAAATAACATAATAATTTCTTAGAACATAATGTTTTATACAATGATATAAGTAACTGCGACAATCAATATGCCCTACTTACAATAATTAAAATGTAGAATTCGTCTGGTAGAGTAGGTGCAAGTGCAATGAGAGCAAACCACCGTCTATGATATCTAGAAGGAGAGAGAGCCGGGCGCCTTATCCTCACGCTTGGTACAAGTCAAAACAAGAATTAAACTGTCCCACACGGAGAGCCTGTTCATGTTCATGTTCTGACATGCATATTGTACACAAGCTATAGAACCATAAAATACTCCATAATCCATATGCTTACATGAGATTAGTTAATATCAAATGAATAATTCTAATCAAGTCTCATTAATTTGTTGAAATACTGATATTTGAAACTTTAAGGTATAATTGATGTAGGTGAGGGTTATTTCAATTCATTTTTGTTTGCTAATCTCAAGTTTAGACATAAAGAGGCACAATATTTTGACTACCAAATTTGATTTTTAACATGTTGACAAAATTGACACACCCTAGTGGTTAACAAGAGACTACAGTAATACAGTACTGTACAGTGGTTAACAAGAGACCAATACAGTACTGTACCGTGGTTAACAAGAGGCTACAGTAATACAGTACTGTACAGTGGTTAACAAGAGACTAATACAGTACTGTACAGTGGTTAACAAGAGACTAATACAGTACTGTACAGTGGTTAACAAGAGACTAATACAGTACTGTACAGTGGTTAACAAGAGACTAATACAGTACTGTACAGTGGTTAACAAGAGACTAATACAGTACTGTACAGTGGTTAACAAGAGGCTACAGTAATACAGTACTGTACAGTGGTTAACAAGAGACTAATACAGTACTGTACAGTGGTTAACAAGAGACTAATACAGTACTGTACAGTGGTTAACAAGAGAATAATACAGTACTGTACAGTGGTTAACAAGAGACTACAGTAATACAGTACTGTACAGTGGTTAACAAGAGACTAATACAGTACTGTACAGTGTTTAACAAGAGACTAATACAGTACTGTACAGTGGTTAACAAGAGGCTACAGTAATACAGTACTGTACAGTGGTTAACAAGAGACTAATACAGTACTGTACAGTGGTTAACAAGAGACTAATACAGTACTGTACAGTGGTTAACAAGAGACTAATACAGTACTGTACAGTGGTTAACAAGAGGCTACAGTAATACAGTACTGTACAGTGTTTAACAAGAGACTAATACAGTACTGTACAGTGGTTAACAAGAGACTAATACAGTACTGTACAGTGGTTAACAAGAGACTAATACAGTACTGTACAGTGGTTAACAAGAGGCTACAGTAATACAGTACTGTACAGTGGTTAACAAGAGACTAATACAGTACTGTACAGTGGTTAACAAGAGACTAATACAGTACTGTACAGTGGTTAACAAGAGACTAATACAGTACTGTACAGTGGTTAACAAGAGACTAATACAGTACTGTACAGTGGTTAACAAGAGGCTACAGTAATACAGTACTGTACAGTGTTTAACAAGAGACTAATACAGTACTGTACAGTGGTTAACAAGAGACTAATACAGTACTGTACAGTGGTTAACAAGAGACTAATACAGTACTGTACAGTGGTTAACAAGAGGCTACAGTAATACAGTACTGTACAGTGGTTAACAAGAGGCTACAGTAATACAGTACTGTACAGTGGTTAACAAGAGACTAATACAGTACTGTACAGTGGTTAACAAGAGACTAATACAGTACTGTACAGTGGTTAACAAGAGACTAATACAGTACTGTACAGTGGTTAACAAGAGACTAATACAGTACTGTACAGTGGTTAACAAGAGACTAATACCGTACTGTACAGTGGTTAACAAGAGACTAATACAGTACTGTACAGTGGTTAACAAGAGACTAATACAGTACTGTACAGTGGTTAACAAGAGGCTACAGTAATACAGTACTGTACAGTGGTTAACAAGAGACTAATACAGTACTGTACAGTGGTTAACAAGAGGCTACAGTAATACAGTACTGTACAGTGGTTAACAAGAGACTAATACAGTACTGTACAGTGGTTAACAAGAGACTAATACAGTACTGTACAGTGGTTAACAAGAGACTAATACAGTACTGTACAGTGGTTAACAAGAGAATAATACAGTACTGTACAGTGGTTAACAAGAGGCTACAGTAATACAGTACTGTACAGTGGTTAACAAGAGACTAATACAGTACTGTACAGTGGTTAACAAGAGACTAATACAGTACTGTACAGTGGTTAACAAGAGACTAATACAGTACTGTACAGTGGTTAACAAGAGAATAATACAGTACTGTACAGTGGTTAACAAGAGACTAATACAGTACTGTACAGTGGTTAACAAGAGATTAATACAGTACTGTACAGTGGTTAACAAGAGACTAATACAGTACTGTACAGTGGTTAACAAGAGATTAATACAGTACTGTACAGTGGTTAACAAGAGGCTACAGTAATACAGTACTGTACAGTGGTTAACAAGAGACTAATACAGTACTGTACAGTGGTTAACAAGAGACTAATACAGTACTGTACAGTGGTTAACAAGAGACTAATACAGTACTGTACAGTGGTTAACAAGAGACTACAGTAATACAGTACTGTACAGTGGTTAACAAGAGACTAATACAGTACTGTACAGTGGTTAACAAGAGACTAATACAGTACTGTACAGTGGTTAACAAGAGACTAATACAGTACTGTACAGTGGTTAACAAGAGACTAATACAGTACTGTACAGTGGTTAACAAGAGACTAATACAGTACTGTACAGTGTTTAACAAGAGACTACAGTAATACAGTACTGTACAGTGGTTAACAAGAGACTACAGTAATACAGTACTGTACAGTGGTTAACAAGAGACTAATACAGTACTGTACAGTGTTTAACAAGAGACTACAGTAATACAGTACTGTACAGTGGTTAACAAGAGACTAATACAGTACTGTACAGTGGTTAACAAGAGACTAATACAGTACTGTACAGTGGTTAACAAGAGGCTACAGTAATACAGTACTGTACAGTGGTTAACAAGAGACTAATACAGTACTGTACAGTGGTTAACAAGAGACTAATACAGTACTGTACAGTGGTTAACAAGAGAATAATACAGTACTGTACAGTGGTTAACAAGAGACTAATACAGTACTGTACAGTGATTAACAAGAGATTAATACAGTACTGTACAGTGGTTAACAAGAGACTAATACAGTACTGTACAGTGGTTAACAAGAGATTAATACAGTACTGTACAGTGGTTAACAAGAGGCTACAGTAATACAGTACTGTACAGTGGTTAACAAGAGACTAATACAGTACTGTACAGTGGTTAACAAGAGACTAATACAGTACTGTACAGTGGTTAACAAGAGACTAATACAGTACTGTACAGTGGTTAACAAGAGACTACAGTAATACAGTACTGTACAGTGGTTAACAAGAGACTAATACAGTACTGTACAGTGGTTAACAAGAGACTAATACCGTACTGTACAGTGGTTAACAAGAGGCTACAGTAATACAGTACTGTACAGTGGTTAACAAGAGACTAATACAGTACTGTACAGTGGTTAACAAGAGAATAATACAGTACTGTACAGTGGTTAACAAGAGGCTACAGTAATACAGTACTGTACAGTGGTTAACAAGAGACAACAGTAATACAGTACTGTACAGTGGTTAACAAGAGACTAATACAGTACTGTACAGTGGTTAACAAGAGGCTACAGTAATACAGTACTGTACAGTGTTTAACAAGAGACTAATACAGTACTGTACAGTGGTTAACAAGAGACTAATACAGTACTGTACAGTGGTTAACAAGAGACTAATACAGTACTGTACAGTGGTTAACAAGAGACTAATACAGTACTGTACAGTGGTTAACAAGAGATTAATACAGTACTGTACAGTGTTTAACAAGAGACTAATACAGTACTGTACAGTGGTTAACAAGAGACTAATACAGTACTGTACAGTGGTTAACAAGAGACTAATACAGTACTGTACAGTGGTTAACAAGAGGCTACAGTAATACAGTACTGTACAGTGGTTAACAAGAGACTAATACAGTACTGTACAGTGGTTAACAAGAGACTAATACAGTACTGTACAGTGGTTAACAAGAGGCTACAGTAATACAGTACTGTACAGTGGTTAACAAGAGACTAATACAGTACTGTACAGTGGTTAACAAGAGACTAATACAGTACTGTACAGTGGTTAACAAGAGACTAATACAGTACTGTACAGTGGTTAACAAGAGACTAATACAGTACTGTACAGTGGTTAACAAGAGGCTACAGTAATACAGTACTGTACAGTGGTTAACAAGAGACTAATACAGTACTGTACAGTGGTTAACAAGAGACTAATACAGTACTGTACAGTGGTTAACAAGAGACTAATACAGTACTGTACAGTGGTTAACAAGAGACTAATACAGTACTGTACAGTGGTTAACAAGAGGCTACAGTAATACAGTACTGTACAGTGGTTAACAAGAGTCTACAGTAATACAGTACTGTACAGTGGTTAACAAGAGACTAATACAGTACTGTACAGTGGTTAACAAGAGACTAATACAGTACTGTACAGTGGTTAACAAGAGACTAATACAGTACTGTACAGTGGTTAACAAGAGACTAATACAGTACTGTACAGTGGTTAACAAGAGACTACAGTAATACAGTACTGTACAGTGGTTAACAAGAGACTAATACAGTACTGTACAGTGGTTAACAAGAGACTAATACAGTACTGTACAGTGGTTAACAAGAGACTAATACAGTACTGTACAGTGTTTAACAAGAGGCTACAGTAATACAGTACTGTACAGTGGTTAACAAGAGGCTACAGTAATACAGTACTGTACAGTGGTTAACAAGAGACTAATACAGTACTGTTCAGTGTTTAACAAGAGACTAATACAGTACTGTACAGTGGTTAACAAGAGACTAATACCGTACTGTACAGTGGTTAACAAGAGACTAATACAGTACTGTACAGTGTTTAACAAGAGACTACAGTAATACAGTACTGTACAGTGGTTAACAAGAGACTACAGTAATACAGTACTGTACAGTGGTTAACAAGAGACTAATACACTACTGTACAGTGGTTAACAAGAGACTACAGTAATACAGTACTGTACAGTGGTTAACAAGAGACTACAGTAATACAGTACTGTACAGTGGTTAACAAGAGACTAATACAGTACTGTACAGTGTTTAACAAGAGACTACAGTAATACAGTACTGTACAGTGGTTAACAAGAGACTACAGTAATACAGTACTGTACAGTGGTTAACAAGAGACTACAGTAATACAGTACTGTACAGTGGTTAACAAGAGACTAATACAGTACTGTACAGTGGTTAACAAGAGATTAATACAGTACTGTACAGTGGTTAACAAGAGATTAATACAGTACTGTACAGTGGTTAACAAGAGACTAATACAGTACTGTACAGTGGTTAACAAGAGATTAATACAGTACTGTACAGTGTTCAACATAGTCACCTGTTCTTCATGAAATCCAAAAACTGGGTTGAACTTAAAACAATATAGAAATATTTATTATTAACATGTAGCCATGTAATTGTTCACACACAAACACGCATGCACACAGGCACATACACATACACACACCAATGAAACTCTTCAAGGAGTTCTTCCTGGAGCTTGCTAAACCCCTATGCTCCATCATCAATGCTTCTCTCAGTCAAGCCAGATGCCCAGCTGACTGGAAGACCCAGGTGCCCAAGTCAACCAGCCCACAATCCTTAAATCAGCTTCGACCTATTGCAATCACCCCAATACCCAGCCTAATCTGTGAAAGTTTTGTGTTAGTCTGGGCTTATGCTGATACTGCAGGAGTCGTAGACCCTCAGCAATTTGGCAATATGAAAACTTCCTCCACCACTCACTGTCTTGTCAGCTTTCTCGATTACATATACCAGCATCTCGAGAAACGAAAAACGTCTGTAGCTGTCGCCTCCATTGATTTCACTAAAGCATTCGACCACAATATAATCATCAACAAAGCTATTGACCTCGGGCTTCGGAGAAGTCTTATACCATGGCTTACAGACTTCCTCAGTGACCGACACCAAGCTGTACGCTTCCGAGGGGCTGTCTCCACCTTTCAGTCACTCACCTGTGGCGTCCCCCAAGGCACCAAGATGGGACCACTCTGCTTCCTTAAGCTTATCAATGATGCCCTAAGAGAAACCCCCACTCACTGGAAATATGTCGACGACTCCACCATTGGGATCAGCGTCAACAATTCTGCTCCCGATTATACCGCCCTTCAGGATTTATTGAACAGTCTCCAAAACTGGGCCACCAACAACCACGTCACCATCAACCATACCAAGACCATGGTTATGCACATCAACCTCTCCTCCGACATTGTCCCACCCCCTTCCATTAATTTAGGTCCGAACACATTCCAGGTTGTAGATTCCACGAAGCTCCTCGGCGTCACCATAGACAACAAACTAAATTGGAAACCACACGTCAGTGAAGTTGTCAAATCCTCCAGTTTCCGTCTCCACCTCCTCCGCCGACTCAAGTCCCTTGCAGTTCCTGCACCCGAGCTCCTCAGTGTTTACTCAACATCCATACTTCCCAAGCTCACCTATGCCTCCCCTATCTGGTCTTCCTCCCTAAATGCCACACAACGTAAACACCTAGAAAAAGTGCAAAAGAGGGCATGTAAGATTATTCTCTCCCCTTCCTACTCCACATATCAAGAAGCGCTCAACACACTGACCATCACCACGACCTCATCTGCAAATTTGGTAAGAAGATTCTGCACCATCCTCGACACCAGCTCCTACTACCACCTGAGATCCCTTGCCCGAGAATTGCTGTTCAACACCACAACCGCATCCAGCCCATACGTGCACAAACTGATTGCTATAAGAACAGCCCAGTCCCAACCATTGTAAAAATTATCAATAACTTGTAATAAACCAGTGTATTCACTCCCAGTAAATACTACTTCTTGCACTGTCACTATGTTGAAATGCCCTGTAGTTTGACCTTTTCCCCATCTAGTTATTATATATCTTATTTATATCACTTATGTTATTTGTATATTATTTGTAATTCGAAACCCATTCCCCAATTACGTACAGTAACTGTATATTTTCAGCCTTCTGGCTGCCAAGCTCTTTCAATAAACCATTAATTATTATTATCATTATTATTATTATTATTATTATTACACACACAAACACACACACACACCATGGTTCAGGACCATCACTACACAATACAATAAACTCCTGTTTCTCACTGACCTTTACAGCAGATACTGTACTGTACTGTACTTGTATACACAAAGCAATTTTAATTATGGAGAAAATGGATGATTGATGTTAATATCCCAACACAGTTCAGTGCAGTACAGAGCTCATATTCAAGTGGGTTTCTGCCATTACATGCTGTTAATTGGATGTATTTATGTCCTGCCAAAATAAACCCCAGGAGGACGTCAGGCAAGAGAGGCGTTCTTAACCTGTATCTCAGTTTCCAAAAACACAAGTTGTTTGTTAACCATGGGGACGCTACTCTAGTATTCTATTTGGGTTAATGTCAGTCAATTTTATTCAGCACAGAAGGAAGTCGTACACAAGAGGTTACCTTATCCCAAAGCAGTTCAAATAATTTATCCATGTGAGCAGATAATAATAGCAATATAATATTGAATGTGGAGGAAGACTTAGGATGAGGGAGTAAAGTTGTTTATTGTCAACTGTGTATCAACATCAGAACTGTTACTGTCCTCTGCCACAACTACACTACACTACCAGAGTTGTAAAAAGTACCAGACTTTGTTACTTAAGTAAAAGTATTGTTACATTGGCAAAATGTAACTCAAGTAAAAGTAAAAGTATCCAAATGTCAATGTACTCAAGTAGAAGTAAAATAGTACAGTGATCCCTCGGTTAACGAGCACCTCGGTTAACGAATTACCTTCCATAAGATTCTTCACTTCGGTTAACGAGCAATCCCTTGATTAACGAATTCCTTACGAGCGCCCCTCAACATGTTTTCGCTTGCTCACCAGCTGTTGTATTAGTCCGCCAATACAGTAATCGGTTCTAGGGCTTAAATTCCTTACCATTTTAGTAAATATCAAGGTTGTACAATTCAATCATTTTAAAAGTTTTATATTAAATTTTTTAATCATTTTAACAATTATTGAACATAATTGAAGTACAGGAAACTAGTTTTATGTGCACCAAACAGCCACTCAACACACCAAGCTTGGCGTCAGTTTGTTTACAGGTTCAGAGGAAGGAACATCTTGTTTGAGACTCTTCAACATAAATGCTTTTTTCTGTGTTTCCAGTCAAATTATTGGTCATTTTGAAATATATTTTACATATTGATAATATATAGTACAGTGCAGTGTTAATTTAAAGAAAATAATCTTGAATTACACCAAGTGAACTAAAATTTTATGGGTGGAAAGGCACCATGGGGTAACTTCTCTTCCACCCCAATGCCTTCTCTTCTCCCTTCTCCTCCACCCCCACTTCTAATTCCCATCATCATCACCCAGGAGCCTTCTACATGCACACCTCAAAGTAAGTCTACTTTACTGCATTTATTTTTCGTTTGTATGTAATTTTTGGTGAGCTGGAACCAATTACCCAAAAACTCATTGAAACAATGGTTTCGGTTAACGAGCAACCTTCTGAAACGAATTGTGCTCATTAACCGAGGGACCACTGTATAAACTGTACAACACCTCAGGAGTTTACTGTAGACCTTTCTTACACACTATATACTGTACAACGCCTCAGGAAGGATAAAATAAATATAAAACAATAATAATATTTTAATTTTATATACAGGGTGATTCAGCAAAGAGTACATTAAATTGGAAGATGAAATCATTGGATAATTCTAAACCACCAAGTCTCTTATGGTAAAATGTCAAATTTGTTATAGTTTCCAGGTTACACTACCTTTAAGATGTTGTATTAATGAGAGTGAATCTGATGTGAAATCCCCCGTAGGTTTTTGTAACCATTTATTCACAGACGTCTTATGTACAGCAGTACAGCGTGATACAGATGGCTGACACGGGTGCAATGAGACAGGGACAGTGTACGACCGGATGAGGTAAAGGCAGTTAAGGGGGTGGGGGTATTTCACATCAGATTCACTCTCATTAATACAACATCTTAAAGGTAGTGTAACCTGGAAACTATAACAAATCTGACATTTTACCATAAGAGACTTTGTGGTTTAGAATTATCCAACAATTTCATCTTCCAATTTAATGTACTCTTTGCTGAATCACCCTGTATAACATTTGTGGAGAAGAGTTAACATACTGTACTGAAGGAGCGTCAAATGCATAAAGTTCAATGGCTCCTCTTCCTCCCTTTTACAACCACACACTAATGCCTCAGATGTCAGTACTCCAATGTTGGTGTGTCAATTATCTTCATGTTGAGATTAATGATGAAATACCTGTAAATGCTTCCACTTAATCTATAAGCCTTCCTGACCATTATGGAGAAGAGCAACATGCACCAGAGAATCAACTGAATCAGAAGACAAGCAGGAAGGAATAGCATACTTACATAGGTATATGAATTGGCAGCACTATCGAGAAGAGGACGGTCTTGGGACGGGCTCTCGACGCTACTGGCCGAGTCAAGCGACGACGCGGATATGCCGAATAACATGTACCAACAGCCCTGAGCCAGCACACGATACTGGGAGAAATATTACATTATTAATGATGGCAGCATTGTGGTTGTGCAGTGCAGGGAAAGAAAGAAAGTGAGTGAGTGAGTGAGTGTGTGTGTGTGTGTGTGTGTGTGTGTGTGTGTGTGTGTGTGTGTGTGTGTGTGTGTCAGCACAAACCAAGGCACCATGCTTGTAAAATAATATTCTGAGATCACTTTATCACAACCAATGATAAGTACAGTACAGTACAGAATAGTACAGTACAATACAGTACAGAACAGTACATTACAGAACAAAACAGAACAGGATAGTACAGTATGGTACAGTACAAAATAGCACAGTACAATACAGTACAAAACAGAACAGTATGGTACAGTACAGTACAGAATAGTACAGTACAATACAGTACAGAACAGTACATTACAGAACAGAACAGTACAGTACAGTATGGTACAGTACAGTACAATACAGAACAGAACAGTACGGTACAGTACGGTACGGTACAATACAGTACAGAATAGTGCAGTACAATACAGTACAGTACAGTACAGTACAGTACAGTACAGAATAATACAGTATAATACATTACAGAACAGTACAGTACAGTACAGTACAGTACAGAACAGTACAGTACAGAATAATACAGTATAATACATTACAGAACAGTACAGTACAGAACAGAACAATACAGTACAGTACAGAACAGAACAGAACAGTACAGTACAGTACAGTACAGTACAGTACAGAACAGTACAGTGGTCCCTCGGTTAACGAGCGCCTCGGTTAACGAGATTTCGGTTAACGAGTTACCTTCCATAAGATTCTTAACTTCGGTTAACGAGCAATCCCTCGATTGACGAGTTTTTTACGAGCCGACCTCAACATGTTTTCGCTTGCATTTGGTGGTCCACCAGCTCTAGTATTAGTCCGCCAATACAGTAATCGGTTCTAGGGCTTAAATTCTTTACCATTTTAGTAAATATCAAGAAGTTTATACTATTCAATAATTTTAAAAGTTTAATATTAAATTTTTTTGTCATTTTAACAATTATTGAACATAATTGAAGGTAAGGAAACTAGTTTTATGTGCACCATTCAGCCTCTCAACACACCATACAGGCATCAGTCTTTATGTCTTTTCAGTGGAGGTAACATCTTGCTTGAGACTCTCTTCAACTAAATGCTTTTTTTCTGTGTTTCCAAGCAAATTATTAGTCATTTTGAAATTTATTTTACATATTGACAATATATAATGCAGTGCAGTGTTGATTTAAAGAAAATAATCTTGAATTACACCAAGAGAGCTAAAATTTTTTGGGTGGAATGGCACCATGGGGTGACATCTTCCACCCCAATGCCTTCTCTTCTCCCTTCTCCTCCACCCCCATTCTAATTCCCATCATCATCATCATCATCCAGGAGCCTTCTACATACACACCTCAAAGTAAGTGTACTTTTCTACCTTTTTTGTTGAAGTTAGGCAATTTTCGGTGAGCTGGGACCAATTACCCAAAAACCCATTGAAACAATGGTTTCGGTTAACGAGTTTTTCGGTTAAAGAGCAACCTTCTAGAACGGAGTGTGCTTGTTAACCGAGGGACCACTGTACTGTACAGTACAGTACAGTACAGAACAGAACAGAACAGAACAGTACAGTACAGTACAGTAGAGAATAGTACAGTACAGTTGAGTCTGGATTTATGCGGTTTTTGTTTACGTGTTTGGTCATTTACAAAGCACCTTGCCAGAATGAAATGTTTTAATTACGGGGTAAATTTCATCATTTACGCGGGTGAAGTATAATTTGTTTATTTACTGAAAATATATATGGTTTTAGGTCATAAAATATATAATTTACATTGCTGGAATCCTTACAAGATGGTGATCATTTTAAATATAAACATCTTAAAATTTGCATTAGACATACAAATTTTAGATGTAATTTAAGGAAATGATGCAAATGAGCAAAAATTTTATCTTTTGTGAAAAATATATAATGTTTACATTCAATATATTCCCTGTCCTGCAAGGAATCCAGCAATGTCAATTATATTATCCTAACTTTAGTTTGAGGTATTATTTATTACTATACCTTAAAATCTAGTGCTTTCACCCAAACATTTCTCAGAGAGGGAGGAGCCAGCGAGCATGGGAAGATGGGAGGGGGGGGTGGGAGTTGAGTCCATTATTTGAATGGAAATTAACAGGGGGCGACTATATTTCTCTTAAATATTAATTGTGTGTGCGTACCATCATAAAATTAAGATGTTATTATTACTACAACGTAGGTATTGTGTCGGAAAAAGTGGAGTTTGGGGGTTGGCCCGGTCTCTATTTCAATTAATCCCATATGTTCTGTTATTTCATTTACGCGTTTCTCGTTTTACGCACTACTCTGCGGGTTCAACTGACTGCGTAAATGCAGACTCAACTGTACAGAACAGTACAGAACAGAACAGTACAGTATAGTACTGTACAGAACAGTACAGTACAGTCCAGAACAAAACAGAACAGAAGAGTACAGAACAGAACAGCACAAAACAGAACAGAACATTACAGTACAGAACAGTACAGTATAGAACAATACAGTACAGTACTGTACTGTACAGTACAGTACTGTACTGTACTGTACAGTACAGAATATGACAGTACAATACAGAACAGAACAGTACAGTACAGTATAGAACAATACAGTACAGTACAGTACTGTACTGTACAGCACAGTACAGAACAGTACAGTACAGTACAGTATAGAACAATACAGTACAGTACAGTACAGTACTGTACAGCACAGTACAGAACAGTACAGTACAGTACAGTACAGTACAGTACTGTACAGCACAGTACAGAACAGTACAGTACAGTAAAGAACAGCACAGTACAGTACAGTACAGAACAGAACAGACCAGTACAGTACAGTAGAGAACAGTACAGTAAAGTACAGTACTGTACTGTACAGTACAGTACAGAACAGTACAGTACTGTACAGTACAGAACAGTACATTACAGTACTGTACAGTACAGTATGGTACTGTACAATTCAGTTCAGTTCAGTACTGTACTGTACTGTACAGTACTGTACTGTATTGTACAGTACTGTACTGAACTGAACTGTACTGTACTGTACATTATATGATTTATAACCCCTTTTAATAGATAATAAAATCCCATTGAACAAAATTGTTTTGGCTTTAGTATGCAGTGGTAGGACATGGCAGATGAGATCAACTTAAAGACAAGACATAATGTGAGCCACCTCACCTTAGGTTGACGACAGGTATCTAAGACACACATTATCTTGTGACGGAGATCATGGAGGGAATTCATCGAGAGACGAGGCACCAGATCATCTCCGACCACTACAGACATTACGAAGTTCTGGAATTATATAAAAGTTTCCACAATGGAGATAAATGCTGTATGGAGCCAAGGTCATCCTTTGGTCAGGTACTATATTATCATTCCTAGGAAATAATGTTGAAGGCATAATTCTCTTGATAAGAGTTTGTCTTCACTTTCATTTAACTAATATATGGTTATTATCTACAGTACATAGTTATCCTTCCTACACACAAAATTCTTTACATTCTTCTCACCTCAAAATCCTGGTGAAAATAAAAAAACACAAAACAAAATAAAAAAAGAGTTAAACCTGAAACACCTCACATATGTACAAGTGACAAGTTAAACCTCATACATATAACTCAGATGGAGCAAGATCATTTCATATCTTTCTATTAATATTTATATAACCAATTATGTTAAACATGAAGGTACAGTATTACCAATGATTCTGAATGCCTCATATATAAACTAAAACAAACAAAAAACATTAAAACAATTTGTAATAACATGACATGTAACAGAATCACTCCATAACATGAATTTGGGACACATGTTAACATGAAGACTTAGTGTACTATGTATATCATGAGTAACAACAGGACCTGGACTGGAGGAGGCAGAGATACATGCTCAATATCTAGGTACAGTTCCCTTCACTAGTGCCTTACAGAGGCTCATCATATAAACATTCCACAAGTCCTTTCATCGAGATATTTGTTTTAATACTACAGTATTTAATTTAATTCCATAGTATGTTTACTCTTGTGACTTTCCTTCTGTAGAATGTAAACAAACACAGGGCTGCCACACTGCACAAAACCTGACGAGCCCCTGTAAACACACCAGTGAAGGGGACTGTACCTCCTGACGAGCCCCTGTAAACACACCAGTGAAGGGGACTGTACCTCCTGACGAGCCCCTGTAAACACACCAGTGAAGGGGACTGTACCTTAACCCACATGATGCACACATATCACATGCCTGTGGTGGTGCAGTGCTACACATGAGACAACTGTGCTGACCTGAACAACAGACCAGCTGTACGGACCTGAACAACAGACCAGCTGTACTGACCTGAACAACAGACCAGCTGTACTGACCTGAACAACAGACCAGCTGTACTGACCTGAACAACAGACCACCTGTACTGACCTGAACAACAGACCAGCTGGACTGACCTGAACAACAGACCAGCTGTACTGACCTGAACAACAGACCAGCTGTACTGACCTGAAAAACAGACCAGCTGTACTGACCTGAACAACAGACCAGCTGTACTGACCTGAACAACAGACCAGCTGTACTGACCTGAACAACAGACCAGCTGTACTGACCTGAACAGCAGACCAGCTGTACTGACCTGAACAGCAGACCAGCTGTACTGACCTGAACAGCAGACCAGCTGTACTGACCTGAACAACAGACCAGCTGTACTGACCTGAACAACAGACCAGCTGTACTGACCTGAACAACAGACCAGCTGTACTGACCTGAACTACAGACCAGCTGTACTGACCTGAACAACAGACCACCTGTACTGACCTGAACAACAGACCAGCTGTACTGACCTGAACAACAGACCAGCTGTACTGACCTGAACAACAGACCAGCTGTACTGACCTGAACAACAGACCAGCTGTACTGACCTGAACAGACCACCTGTACTGACCTGAACAACAGACCAGCTGTACTGACCTGAACAGCAGACCAGCTGTACTGACCTGAACAGCAGACCAGCTGTACTGACCTGAACAACAGACCAGCTGTACTGACCTGAACAACAGACCAGCTGTACTGACCTGAACAGACCACCTGTACTGACCTGAACAACAGACCACCTGTACTGACCTGAACAACAGACCAGCTGTACTGACCTGAACAACAGACCAGCTGTACTGACCTGAACAACAGACCAGCTGTACTGACCTGAACAACAGACCAGCTGTACTGACCTGAACAACAGACCACCTGTACTGACCTGAACAACAGACCAGCTGTACTGACCTGAACAACAGACCAGCTGTACTGACCTGAACAACAGACCAGCTGTACTGACCTGAACAACAGACCACCTGTACTGACCTGAACAACAGACCAGCTGTACTGACCTGAACAACAGACCAGCTGTACTGACCTGAACAACAGACCAGCTGTACTGACCTGAACTACAGACCAGCTATACTGACCTGAAGTACAGACCACCTGTACTGACCTGAACAACAGACCAGCTGTGCTGACCTGAACAACAGACCAGCTGTACTGACCTGAACAACAGACCAGCTGTACTGACCTGAACAACAGACCAGCTGTACTGACCTGAACAACAGACCAGCTGTACTGACCTGAACAACAGACCACCTGTACCCACCTGAACAACAGACCACCTGTACTGACCTGAACAACAGACCAGCTGTACTGTCCTGAACAACAGACCAGCTGTACTGACCTGAACTACAGACCAGCTGTACTGACCTGAACAACAGACCAGCTGTACTGACCTGAACTACAGACCAGCTGTACTGACCTGAACTACAGACCAGCTGTACTGACCTGAACTACAGACCAGCTGTACTGACCTGAACTACAGACCAGCTGTACTGACCTGAACTACAGACCAGCTATACTGACCTGAACTACAGACCAGCTATACTGACCTGAACTACAGACCAGCTATACTGACCTGAACTACAGACCAGCTATACTGACCTGAAGTACAGACCAGCTATACTGACCTGAACTACAGACCACCTGTACTGACCTGAACAACAGACCAGCTGTACTGACCTGAACAACAGACCACCTGGTCTTTGATCTGAAGTGTGTAAGGAGTTAAGTAGGATAACTTACTTGAGTAGCCAGAGCAAATTCCTTTGAGCAGAGACCTCCAGGGGGGGAGAAGGCAAAGCACTTCAGATTGGGGTACTGAGGCCTCATGAGTGATGCCAGCACCACCGCCGTACCTCCACCCAAGCTGTGTCCTGTCCAACAGTTAATTCACTAATTATACTTGTCATATACTGTACATCTTGTACAGTTAAATAACTGATGTACTCGTACTGTATTACAATAATATTCTATCCTATCATTAGCCTTATAATCCCACAACTGAAAACCATTCGAAAAGCGATTACGGTAAAATCTTTTGAACGAAAGAAAGAGAAAGTCATTGCTTTCGTCACAATTTTATCCCACTTTCCACTGTAATATGTACGTCATTCCAGCAAAAATATTACATTTCCATGTTCTCAGAAATAAATGGTAGTTTTGTTGAAACGTAATGTACAGTATTTAATATTAAAATGCAAAAAGAGCTATAAAAACAATTAATACTGTACACCCGTAATGTACTGACTGGCATCTCCACTCGTCCCTGCTGCCGCCAGTCCCCTCCTCCCCGCTCTATCCCTCCGCCTCCTCCACATCGTCACTACTGTTGCATTACAATAATATTCTATCCTAATTCACTTGAATAAATACTACAATACCATATTTCTGAATATTTTCATTAAAATTCATCAAAATCATTTTCCTTGTCATCGTCTTCAACACCAAACAGCTCCTCCCAGTCTTCTCCTTGAACAGGGCTAGAGGGTACGTGTTTTTCGAATCGTTTTCAATTAAAAAAATGTTACATCACATGTATATTTTACCTAAACTGTGCCTGAATGATTATATTCTCAGAAATAAATAGTAGTTTTGCTGAAACGTGATGTATTTCAATGTAAAATAGGATAAAATACATGACGAAAACAAAAGACTTTACCTAATCTTCTAATGTTCTTGAGATGTTACTCGTTTTTTTAATAGTTTTCGGTTAAAATACTGTTATATTACAATGATATTATATTCATACTGTGCTTGATATACTACATTCACGGAAATGTAATATTTTTTCCTGAAATGACGTACGTATTACAGTGGAAAGTCGGATAAAATCGTGACGAAAACAATGACTTTCGCTTTCTTTCGTTCAAAAGATGTTACCATAATCGCTTTTCGAATGGTTTTCAGTTAAAAAAACTGTTGCATCACAAGTGAATTAGGATAGAATATTATTGTAATACAACAGTTTTTTAACTGAAAATCATTCGAAAAGCGATTACGGTAACATCTTTTGAACGAAAGAAAGCGAGTCATTGCTTTCGTCACTTTCCACTGTAATACGTACGTCATTTCAGCAAAATATTACATTTCCATATTCTCAGAAATAAATAGTAGTTTTGCTGAAACGTAATGCATTTCAATGTAAATTAGGATAAACTACATGAAAACAAAAAACTTTACCTAACCTTCCGATGTTCAAGATATGTTACTCGTTTTTTTAGTAGTTTTCGGTTAAAATACTCTTATATTAGTGATATTCTATTCATACTGTGCTTGATATAATACATTCATGGAAATGTAATATTTTTGCAACTACTGTACAATGCTGATGTCAACACAAGCGTGGTTACAGCGAGACTGACTGAGTGAGGGAGAGCTATGCGTGTGTGTGTGAGGTTGCGGGAGCGGGCGGTGTCCCGTGTTTGGTGCCACGCGCGATTTGAATGGCGCGCGATTTGAATGTACTTCAATTACTTCAATGTACAGAATATTCCTCCGGCGGGGCAATCCGTGTATTATAAACCCGCGTATGTTAAGGGACGACTGTGTGTTTGATTACAGTTGGAATATTCAAGATCCATTGTGAGTGATGTTTAAAGCTTCAACTGTCTTTATGGTTGGTAAAACTTGTCAAGTCTGTCAGTCTGAATGGCATGTGTGAAGCCTTGTGTTTGTTAAAATTTACCCCAATTTCCGTAAGGGCGGACTTACGGGCTGTAACGCGAAATTATTGGTCATAATTTACAAATTCCGTAAGAGCGAAATTCCGTAACCCGGGCTTCCGTAATGCAGGGGATGCCTGTATATTAATTGTGCGTGCATACCATCATAAAATTAAGATGTTATTTTTACTACAACGCGTTTCTCATTTTAAGCGGACCTCCACGGGTTTAATTGACCGCGTAAACCGAGACTACACTGTACTCCCATCATAACTACAGTACTGTACACACAAGTTAATGTTCCTGGGCACCAATGTGCAACTGAATCTGTGTAGAATTAATGAATTTATTCAAAAGAAATGTTTCATCATCGTTTTACAGCCATTTTCCACACTGACATGAGTGATCCACTCACACTACCAGACGGCAGCTCTGCGTGCTACAAGGAATCTTTCATCACATTCTTAACTCTTGCCTATCAATGGCTCTCCTCCCCTCCACATTTAGAGTCATGCATCACTTAACCCAACTGATGTCATCCATTCTCTCCACATGCCCAAATCTTCACCAGTACTCTCAATACCCAGCTGCCCTCTTAGTTCTGAACAGGATTTCCTGTCTTTCAGTATACATTACACATCCATCTCACCATTCTCACATAATTAACTCAAGCCTGTGTATGTCATCCTCTTTAACTGCCCATGTTACACTTGTATACAACATCACATGTCTCACACTGGTTGCAAACATCTTTCCTTTCACACAAAAAAAGATCCTCTGGCTGTCAATAAAAGCAACTCCCTAAACTTCCTCCCACCACTAGTGGCTATTGCACTTGGGCAAACTCCAACACTACCTCCAGTCTTACTAAGGCGACATAATTACTTGCACGTGCAGAAGACTTATAAGTCAGCAACATCCTGCAGTCTGCCACTTACTCCACTACACCTCTTGTGTACCCATCTACCACACTCACTGTACCCACCTACCACACTCACACCTACCACGCTCACTGTACCCACCTTCCACACATTATACAGATGCTGCCAACACCTTCCATACGTTGCCACTCTCCACCACAGGTCCCTCACTAATCAGTACTGTTCTTTTCACCACATTCACTCTCAGGACCTTTGAGTCTATTCCATCCTTCTGTTTCTTAAATTTCTCCACTGCCTCTACAATACTATCAGCACTACAACAACTGACCAGTCCCATCATATTGCCTCCAGCACCATGATAAACAGAAGGGGGCTCAAGACACACCCCTGATGAACCCCTACTTTAATCATCACATTCCTCACAGTAGTTTTTGAGCCCTCACCATAAGTACAGTACTCAAGCAAGACACTCATCAACCCTAACTTTCTCATGGCTCAACACCTTCTTTAAATCTACAGATACAAGGTACAGATTTCTCTCCTTCCCTTGATATTTCTCTTGTAGCTCCTGGCCATAAATATTGCTTCTGCAGTTCCCCGACCAGGCATCATCCTGTAATACACTTCATTAATATCCACTATCTCCCTTATCAATTTCTCAATCACTCTTTCCATAGCTTCAGGTGCAAGTTGTTCTTGTGTTCAAGTGCATTACCTTTACCCTTGTAAGGATTCACAAGCACTTTCTTCAGCCAGTCAGCTAGAAGAATACTATACAGTGGTCCCTTGGTTAACGAGCGCCTCGGTTAACGAGATTTCGGTTAACGATTTACCTTCCATAAGATTCTTAACTTCGGTTAACGAGCAATCCCTCGATTAACGAGTTTTTTGCGAGCCGACTTCAACATGTTTTCGCTTGCATTTGGCGGTCCACCAGCTGTAGTATTAGTCTGCCAATACAGTAATCGGTTTTAGGGCTTAAATTCCTTACTATTTTAGTAAATATCAAGAAGTTTATACTATTCAATAATTTTAAAAGTTTAATATTAACTTCTTTAGTCATTTTAACAATTATTGAACATAATTGAAGGTAAAGAAACTAGTTTCTGGCGTGCCATCCAGCCTGTTAACACACCAGACAGGCGTTAGTCTCTCTGTTTTCAGTGGAGGAACATCTTGCTTGAGACTCTCTTCAACTAAACGCTTTTTTTCTGTGTTTCCAAGCAAATTATTGGTCATTTTGAAATTTATTTTACATATTGACAATATATCATGCAGTGCAGTGTTGATTTAAAGAAAATAATCTTGAATTACACCAAGAGAACTAAAATTTTATGGGTGAAATGGTGCCATGGGGTGACTTCTCTTCCACCCCAATGCCTTCTCTTCTCCCTTCTCCTCCACCCCCATTCTAATTCCCATCATCATCATCATCATCATCCAGGAGCCTTCTACATACACACCTCAAAGTAAGTGTACTTTTCTACCTTTTTTGTTGAATTTAGGCAATTTTCGGTGAGCTGGAACCAATTACCCAAAAACCCATTGAAACAATGGTTTCGGTTAACGAGCAACCTGCTGGAACGAATTGTGCTCGTTAACCGAGGGACCACTGTACATTAATCATTAATAACTTGGTACAGTATACTGAAAAATAATAAGTCTCCTCCTGACATGTACCGAACCACCTAATATGCAGCTTAGACCTTACTAGTTCTGCATTTTGGGAGTTTTCTTATATTTGGCTGGCTCTTGTGACCGGCATGCTCCATCTTCTTATACTCAGATCACAGCACCACTCACCTTGCTGTGTACACAACCAGGATGACATGATGAGTTAACAGATACAGATCATCCCGCAGTTACTTCATAGCTCGTCACATTACTGAGCATTTATCTCATTAACTGCAACATACATTCTAGAGTGACAAGCGGAGGAGTGCGTTTTGAATGTAACGCACAAAATTTGTTATATCTCACAGGGCCAGTTTCTTGAGTCCCCCCACTGAGACATACAAGTGATATACAAAAGTGACAATTTCACCTCCAAAGGAAGAAACAACTGTTAGAGCGACAACCAGTACTTAGCGGCCAATGTTGACCTGACGCACCCAGCCCGCGGTACACTCGCCACCCCCAACACTGGATGAGAAGCCAAGAAACACTCCACACAACACCAGGAGACAAATGAGGACTCCCTACTCCACCCAGGTGAGGAACTATGAATTCATAACTACATCACATGAGGAACAAGAACCATCTCCAACACCCTGTGTGCGCTGGAGGACCTACCCAGACCACGAGGTACATCTGCAGCTGTAGTGATGTAGAGGCTTAGCAGTCAGGTACAACGGCCATCAAGACAGTGGGAAGGACTTTGTTGGTGCCAACATCAGGTCACAAGAATGTCTACAGACCAGACCAACTCCCACAGGACCAGCTCTAAAGTTAATCTATATGTTGACTCTATGTTTCTGTATTGAAAGCTTTTGTCAACCAAGTGACCCACGCCCCGATCTCACCGTATGTAACTTATCATCTCTGTTCATTGTATATTTTCAGCCATCGGGCTGCCATGTTATCTTAATAAACCGTTAATTATTATTATTTCACACACACACATTTATAAGCCAGGAATAACTCTTTCTTTCTTTCTTTCTTCTTACATTATAGGAATGGTGACAAGACACCTTCATGTAATGCACTATATTGGAGAGGACAGTCCGTTATATCGAGGTGGATAATAAACCCGTTATATTGAGGCTTTAACCAATGACCTATACAGTAACACCTCGGTTTACGCGGGTTTCGTTTACGCATTTTGTCATTTACGCGGTACCCTGCCAGAACCGCAATACCCAATTTATGCGGTGCATCTACTCATATACGCAGAGAGCGGCTGGCGGTCCTGCCGCGCCGCCATTTTTGGATTTAAACCTTGATTTTTCCTAACCTAACCTAACCTTACGTAAGTGTTAAACCTTGATTTTTTTAAAACATAACCTAACCTTACGTAAGTGTTAAACCTTGATTTTTTCTAAGCTAACCTAACCTGACGTAAGTGTTAAACCTTGATTTTTCTTTTACCTGGTACAGTATATTACATTCTCTTATTGATATTTCTCTTCTATATTATGTGTGTGTGCATACCATCAGAAAGTTAAGATGTTATTTTCACTACAACGTAGGTATTGTGTCGGAAAGAGTGGAGTTTGGGGGTTGACCCAGTCTCTATTTCAATTAATCCCATATGTTCTGTTATTCCATTTACGAGTTTCCCGTTTTACGCGAGCGTCCACAGGTTCAACTGACCGCGTAAATCGGGGTATTACTGTATTAATAAAACTGAAAACTGTTGAGCACTAACCAGTAATGACCAGACCATAGCCACTGCGGGCAGCGAATGCTTCAGCCAATGCTCTCGTTTCTTCTAGTCTTCGGAGCACAAACCTCGCTGCCTGTACCATACCCTTGTGGGCCAGGCAACTCTCAGGCAGCCCTTCAATACACACCTAAGAAAAACACTTGAAAAGTCATCTTGTTATTATTACAATGTCTCACTCACACATCTGGTAACATCACACTCACACATCTGGTAACATCACACTCACACATCTGGTAACATCACACTCACACATCTGGTAACATCTCACTCACGCATCTCACACAACATCACACTCACACATCTGGTAACATCTCACTCACACATCTGGTAACATCTCACTCACACATCTCACACAACATCACACTCACACATCTGGTAACATCTCACTCACACATCTGGTAACATCTCACTCACACCTCTCGTAACATCTCACATCTGGTAACAATAATCAACAACATGTTTAAACAGACAACACAATAAGGAACCAATACTAACATTAGTACACTGAGCGTTGAGGTCGGTGATTGCATCGTGCAGGGAGAGGGTTCCTCTTATGGCCACCACCACGTTCTGTGTTTCATCATCAATGGCAACAAAAAATGGCACCTGGAATAAATAGTAGAGTAATAAGGTACAGTAGATCATGCCAATACCCTGTACAGTTCTACAAAGCCTGACTCTTATAGGTATAGGGGTCCCCAACTCATGAGATCATTTGTGTAATCTATGTTTGAGGATTATTTGTGTTGGGAGGCGTAAGACGTTGTGTGTGTGTGTTGGGAGGTGTAAGACGTTGTGAGTGTGTGTGTTGGGAGGTGTCACACAGGGTGGTAAAATACGTCTAGTGTGGCAGCATTATGTCAGTGTTGGGGTGCAAGTACCGCTTGCTCTCTCACTCTCAGCTGCCGCCGCTGATTAGCCCTGGTGGCGAACGGGGAAGCAAAAGTCTTCCCCTGCCAGTACACAGCCTCCTCACCTTCAAGACTCCTGCTGTGCCTCCTCGTGGCAACACACGGTAACTGGGTGCCTCGTGGGCCCAGGCTAGACCAGCAGGGCATCCTGGAGTAGCAGTGGGCCCCAGAGGGACAGCACATAGGCCCACTAGCATGTGGACACGTTTAGGCGCCTACCAACCACCGCCCTGCTGCCTTGCAGATTAACCTTGGTAAGTATAAGGCTACGGGAGTAAACCACAAACGAAAAATCTGTGGTGGAGCCCAGCATCAGGCAGACATGCTTACAAAGCTCCAACAAGACCCCAACGGCGGTGTAGGTGGAAGAGGTGACCACCATGGGAACCCAACGACTACACCGGCGGACGAAGGCAATGCATGATGGACAGGCTACTAAGGTGAAACCCAACAAACTGGGGTATCGGCAGTCCGTTGCAACTCTCCCTCTCCCCAGTCAATGCAACACTTGCACCACTGGATCAGGAAAAGGGAGAGCCAAGATGTGTGGTTGCAGCCTGAGCTCCTGCCTCACCACATAAATCAACTCACGTGCAGCCATCATCCAGCCCATCATACCTCTCATCATCATCAAAACCCCTAAACCCCCAAAAGTCCTATGGCGATGGACGAGTGGCGACGGGGGACAGGCAGAGATGACTGCCGGGAGTCTCCAGTCACAACTCTGCACATGGGCGGCACAGATAAGATGGTCATTTATGCACTGAGATCTAGGCAGTTGTGCAATCCAGTCCAGTCTGTGCGACTGAGCAGCCCTTTTGAGGAGCCAATCTGCTCAGCCCACATGGGGAAGGGGCTAGAAAAGGTGCCCTAAAAATAGCCTGCCTATAAATCCAACCTGACAGGGCAACCACACCCAGTAAGCTCATCCTTATGTGGTCGAAAACACAATCATAATCACAGATCCAAACAAAAACAAATTATACAACCTCTTATGGTCGCTGCATGGAATGTCAGGACCCTTCTGGATACTGGTACAAATGATCGTCCTGAAAGAAGAACTGCCCTTGTGGCAAAAGAGCTGGCTAGGTATAACATTGACATAGCAGCCATTGGTGAGTCGCGACTCCCAGACGAGGGCCAACTCACAGAACGGGGCTCTGGCTACACCTTCTTCTGGAAGGGTAAGCCTGCAGCGGAGAGAAACTGCCTTTATGGAGTTGGCTTTGCCATCCACCAAACCATCCTACACGGGCTAACTGAAATGCCTGTTGGGATCAACGAGCGCCTCATGACGCTTCGCGTCTCACTGAATCACTCACGTCATGCCTTCTTCATCAGTGCATACGCCCCAACACTGGATGCAGAGGATGACATCAAGGAGGCCTTTTATGCCGACCTTGACAGAGTGCTAACCTCTATCCCCAGAGAAGACAAGGTTGTGCTCCTTGGCAACTCCAATACCAGAGTTGGCAGAGATGCTGACATTTGGCAGGGAACCATAGGGAGAAATGGACTAGGCAAGTGTCATCCTAACGGCCTACTCCTCCTCAGCAAGTGTGCTGCACACAACCTCACTATCACCAATACCTTGTTTAGGCAGGCCGACAAGTTCAAGGGTTCGTGGCAACACCCACGATCCATACACTGGCATCTCATTGACTACATCATTGTCAGAGAAAGAGATCACCGAGATGTCCTCATCACCCGTGCCATGCGTGGCTCAGACCACTGTGACACTGATCATCGACTTGTCAGAGAAAAGCTCTCACTTCACGTTGCCCCAAAACGGTGAAGGCAGCAAGCCTCCAGAACAGGTTTTAACACTAAGCGTCTGGAGGATCCAGCGGTAGCACATGCTTTCAGAGAGCCGATATAACATGGGCTGATAAACAACCTGACAACCTTATCCCAGTGATGAATGGGATATTCTCAACACTGTCATGACAAAAGCCTGCAGTGAGACTCTCTGCCAGATCAAAAGAATACACCAGGAATGGTTTGATGAAAATGACCCGGTAATTAATGTACTCATCGATGATAAACGTGCTGCTTTTACTGACTGGCAGAGCAACCCTCAGTCTCAGACCAAAGCTGATACCTTCCACAAGATAAAAGCGGTGGCTCAGCGAGAACTTCAAAATCTAAAGAAAGATTGGTTTAAAAATAAAGCATGTTGTTACGAACCCCTCCACCGATTGTCTTCATCTACCTACCCAGCACCACGAGCAACGCCATCTAGGGACGAAACACGAGTATGGCTCGTCTTAGTTACCACTCCCGGGTTTCCCTTCTCCATATCCTGGTTGTTGCGTCACTTCCGCCTCAGTCTACTTTGTCAGCTCCAATTCGAGGAGAGGACAGACTTTACTCTGGGAAGCGACCACAGGATCACCTATCCTGGAAACCTACAGCACAGTGACTATTTACCGTCTTCTACCATACTCAGCCTTGCTCGTCAGCCATCTCAGCTCCTCACTTAAGTATTTGTAATCTTGTATTGCCTCTTCCCCCCTCCACATTGCTTCACTATTGTTTTATGTTTTATTACTATGTATATACTGTTCGTGTTTAGGTTAAGTTTGGTTAAGGGTAGTGTATAAGCTGAATATTTTGTTAAGGAATTTATGGTACTTTATTATATACAACAAAAACTCGCATCCTTTGTCTACCCTTTTATGTCCGATTGTCTTTGTTTTTTTTTTGTTGTTACCTGTTGGGATCTGGGTAGACGTATAACTATATTCTAAATCCCCAACTCGTAACACATGTGAAGCATAAAAATTTGCAGATCAGCACAAGATGCGTGAATTCTTTTAATTCCATTAAAACATTTTATGGGCCAATCACTCGTAGTGCAGCCCCCTCCGCTCATCCGACGGCAACTTCATAATTAAAGATGATGAAGGCCTTCTTCAGTGCTGGAAAGAGCACTACCATTTACTGCTCAACCAAAACACCGATGTGGATGTCCTGACTACCCAGCAGGTCCCTCATCATCCAGAGCTGACCCACCTCAGCTATCCTCCATCCCTGGATGAGGTAGCTACTGCCATCAAACAGATGAAAAATAACAAAGTCTCAGGGCCTGATGGGATCCCAGCCGAGGTGTATAAAGCAGGAGGGCCTCTGCTTACCAGCCGTCTCTACTCTCTCCTGTTGAATATATGGGAAAAGGAGGAAATACCCCAAGCTCTTAAAGACGCCTCCGTCGTCAATATTTATAAGAACAAGGGAGACCGGTCAGACTGTGGCAACTACCGCGGAATCTCGCTGCTCTCCGTAGCAGGCAAGATTATTGCCCGAGTCCTCCTAAACAGACTTCTTCCTGAAGTGGAAAACTTCCTCCCAGCATCTCAATGTGGCTTTAGACCAGTGGTGTCAAACTCAAAACCTTTTGAAGGCCAATTCTTATTTTAGTTACCCTCTTCAGGGCCAACACAAGTGCTATACAGCTGCTCCTTGACTTATGATGGGGTTAGGGACCCAAATCCAGGTCATAAGTCGAATTGGTCGTAAGTCGAAAATGCAAAAATAATACAGTGGTCCCTTGATTAACAAACACAATTGGTTCCAACATACAGAAAAAGTACATGCAAAATGAAGCCAAAAAATGCATAAAGTCAGAAACACTCCTAAAAACCCCTCAAACCGGCCTTAAATCACTATATTGTATACTGTATATATATACGTACATATACACTAGAACTCTTGAATCACTACAGGTGATTAATTTTTATCTCTTGTGCAAAATATATGACGTTTATATTCAGATTATTCACTAGACCAAATTTTTAGTACCCTAATCGTTTAGTGCATGTACAGTACAGGTTTGCACTTAGGTCATTTATTTATTTCACCTTTCTTTTAGTATGGTGTGTGCATGTAAATTAATAAAAATAAATGAAGAAATTTATGTAAATCTGCCCAAAAATGCAGATGAAAACTTTACATTAAAAAATGTACTACAGTACACTAATGTACTAAAATTTTTATCTCTTGTGCAAAATATATTATGTTTATATTCAAATTGCAGGTATTCACTGTATTGCAAGGATTCCAACAATGCAAATTATATTCTCCTAACTTTAGTCTGAGATATTAAATAAAATAAAAACTGTAGGCCTACAACACCAAACCCTGGAGGGAGGGGTGACAGTGACATGTTTGACAGTTAGCGCTGAAGGTCTAGTGAAGTATTTATTTGTTTATTTATGTCCTTTAGATTGAGTTTTTGTTTTTTGCTTATAAAATGTCATAGAAGTGACCGGAGAGAATATTATTTACATTGCTGGAATTCTTATAAGATAGTGATTAATTTGAATATAAACGTCACATATTTTGCACGAGATAAAAATTTTAATACATTGTACATTTTAATAATGCAAAATTTTTTCAACTGTATCTTTGGGTAGATTTACATAAATTTCTGGGTGTCTCTTTTTCTTCTCAGCATCGAGAACTCTCACTTTTACGCTTGCCAGCCATTTTAAAGTGAATTACAAACGAAAATTTTGTCAGTACACAGCGCAATCACTAACGTTGGGACTCGAAAATACGTAATTTAATTTTTTTTTGTACGACTGGGGCAGTAGTATGTCCGGGTGGTCGTAGGTCGAGTATGTCGTAGGTCGAGGAGTAGCTGTATTCCATATTTGCAGGATGGAAATTTACAGCTTCACACATTGCCTTACAGCTTACCTGGCTTACCAGGAATTACTCATTTGGGTTTGTCCGGTCTTAATAAACATGATTAATGTTAATAATAGGATAGCAAAAGGCATACAGTCATTTCTGCTACAACGCGTGTTTTGTCAACGCGAATTGGCTATAACGCGATTGATGAATAGAAGAACGATATTTGTAAAACGCGAACGTATGTTGGCTGTAATGCGATTCCACTCAAACGTTTTAAGTGTACCGTCGCTTGGCGCGAGGTTATGCAGTGTTTACAGTTCACGTTCGACATCAGATGTTCAATTGGTTCACGTGTTTTGTTTGTGAAGTGTTATTTGATAGGGACTCGATAAATTTCATCCTTTTTTTGCAAATTTAGCTGTTCCCATAAATACTGTATTTAGAAAATAAATAAAATAATGTTTGGCAGTGCGGACTAATAGCCTTTTACACCCGCGCTCTCTGTTTCCATCACACGATCAGTTGAAACACGTGGGTTGTTTTGAAGCGTCCTCAGTGATTTTTGTTTACTATTTCTCCAATTTTGTGGTATTAACTGTGAATATGGTAAAGAAGAATATCTCCAAGAGGCGTTCTGGTGATCACATTCCCGGTGGTGATCGTTAAAGAAAGGCATGACTCCTCAACCTCAAAATCACCCTTCTCCCCAATCAAGTTATATTCATATTTTTCCAAGGTAAAGTTTTATATTTACTGTATGATTTCATTATCAAATATGAGTGTAACATTTATTTAGACTGCTATCCTTTGTGTTAGGCTAACTACTAAATTTTTTTCGATTTCGAGTAATCTGCACCTAACCCTATTTTCTCCACAAGCCCTGTTATTTCTATTGCGCGAATTTCTACAACGCGAGGTTTTACAAGAACACAACTATCACGTTGTAGCAGAACTGACTGTATAGTATACCCATTATTTTGGGGCTACAATTTATTATAGAATTCCATTTGTGTTTTCAAACTTAAGAGCTCAACCTTGTTATGACAGCTATGTACAGTACATGCAGAACAAAAACTATCATGCAACTCACAACCTTGACCTCATTTACACTCCACTGCAAGCGTTTTTCTTCCACAAGTTTTTCTATATTTGGCTGCAAAGGTGATATTCCAAGTCGGTGATGGCATCCAAGTGCTTACCAGTAATACGGGTTTGGTATTTCATACCTAATTCTATCATAATTTCACGGGCTGATAAATTTTACCGTCATTCTGCGGGCCACACCTGACCATCCCAAGGGCCACATTTGGCCCGCGGGCCATGAGTTTGATACCCCTGCTTTAGACCATCAATTGGCATCACTGACAAGATATTTGCTGCCCGCCAGATACAAGAAAAGTGCAGAGAATAGCGTCGTGACCTGGACAAGGCTTTCATCGACCTTACCAAGGCCTTCGACTCGGTCAACAGGGAAGCCCTCTGGTGGACCCTCAGCCGATTTAGCTGCCCACCAAAACTCATCGCAATTGTGAGGCAACTTCACGATGGCATGAACCGCAGTGTCCTGTACAATGGCACCCAGTCCGAGATCTTCCCATCCAAACAGGGGTTAAACAAGGGTGTGTACTGGCACCAACTCTCCTTTCCATTTTCTTGGCTGCCTTCCTGACTCGTGCTAGTGCCAATTCCGCCAGCGGGGTGGACATCCAGTACCGGATGAAGGGTCTTTTCAACATAAGACGACTCAAGACAAGAACAAAGGTGTCATCAGCTTCCATTACTGAACTTCAGTATGCAGACGACCTCACCCTTGTTGCTCACACTGAACACGACCTACAGGAGATCCTCAACACCTACGTAGATGCGTATGCACACTTTGGCCTTGAGGTGAATGTACGTAAGACTCAGATTCTCTTTCAAACTGCCCCAGGTTCAGACACACCTCCACCATCCATCCAGCTTAATGGTACTACTCTCTCTAATGTTGACCACTTACGGTATCTCGGCTCCCACTTATCCACAACCGTGGACATCGATGAAGAGATTCAGCATCGGATCAGATGTGCATCTCAAGGCTTTGGCAGACTCTGTACCCGTGTCTTCAGCTGTAGGGAGCTGAAATTATCTACAAAGCTGCACGTATATCGAGCAGTGGTCCTCCCCGCCCTGTTATATGGCAATGAGACATGGGTCACATACAGGAGGCACCTCAAGGCACTTGAAAACTTTCACCAACGTAGTCTACGTTCCATCCTCGGAGTTCGCTGGGAAGGCAAGAAAACAGATGCCAGTGTCCTCGCTGACACAACTGTAGAAGCATCGAGGCTACCATTATCCACGAACAACTACGCTGGACTGGCCATGTTACCCGCATGGATGACAGTAGACTGCCAAAGCAGCTACTTTACAATCACCTAATGAATAGTAAACGTAACACCGGGTATAAGGATAGTCTTAAGACAAACCTGAAAAAGTGCCAAATCGAAACCCTCACCTGGTAGTTGATTACTCCACACCGTAACGCTTGGAGGAGCACCACATGAGTTAGCCCGACTGCAAACTGAGGCAGACAAGTGCCAACGCCGGAAAGATGCTGCCACCGCCCCTCCCTCACTAGATGTAGCCCTCCACTTGTGCAACAAAAGTAACGACACTGCCGGTCCCATATGGGCCTCTTTAGTCACCTCAAAACTCACCACAAAGGTGACCTCTCTAATAACTCATGTCATTGTATTATAGCTGGATGATTGTCATACAGTACTCGATTCTGAGTGACAGCAAAGTAGTAGTCGTAGTAGTTGGGAGGTGTAGGTTGGTGTGTGTGTGTGTGTGTGTGTGTGTGTGTGTGACAGTATCGGTGTGTAGATTCACAGAAAGATGATGATCAGAAAGGATGGGAGTTGATAATGAAGGAGGGGTGACAGTACCCCAGGTGGGAGAGAATTGTGGGACATGCAGAAAGCAGTGTGTGGTTCCCAAAAGAGCCTATGAAAGAATCAAAATATAATAAATACTGTAGGGAAAAGTTAACAACAAAAAGCTGTAGTAATCAATACAAGAACATTTATATGAGACAAGTGTTTACACCACCATGCAGAGTGCTAGGTTAGGACATCTCTCCTATAACACATTACAGTACCTCATATATCTTGTTGTGGAAGGTGATGTAGGTGATGTTTTCCTCCGTGAGGCCTGTGATGGCCCTGAGTGCTGCAGTGTGGCACAAACAACAGTTGTCCTGCATCACGTAATTCGGCGCTGCTCTGTGGGTGACCACTCAATAATTATACACTGAGTCATGGGCTATTTGGTACACTGTTCTGACAATGGGTTTATACTGTACCACACTTGTCTCATACAGTATAGTTGGAGCTTCTTACTCCACAGATCTATTACACTTGTTGACATGGTGCCTTAACCCTTTGAGTACTGGTGAACAGATTAAACCATCATCCTCAAGGGGTTAAACCATCACCCTTAAGGGGTGGACCAGAGGAGAACTTAATTATTATCAGTGAAGACTAAACACCAGACATTAATACTGTACACTTCCTCAACAAGTATTGTCACTTTTTGGTCTTTTCAAGTTGAAACACTTGGGAAAAATACTATGAGATAATCTTCAGTGTATCATGATATGTTGGTATGGCTACTTGACAGTATGCAAATACTGTATACACAAAGTATATGTAGTATTTATAAAATATTTACAGGAAATAACATAAATTGATGGTTTAGTAGGGTTGTGTCAGTTCACTATACCCTCATTAATGTGACAAGAAACGGGGCTTTGGCTCACTTGAAGTACCGAAAATTTCAATTTAACTGAGTTCGAAATATTTTGACACTATTAGACAATTTTCAAATTTGGGTGTTCAATTATTCATTCAATTTTTGATCAGTTTTGCATTTGATTCAGATCGTTCTGAAGATTGTTCGTCATTATTCCAACCAACAAACATTCCTTGGCTGCCACAAAAAATATTATATTTATAATTACTGTACAAATAAATATTTTCTAAATGTAAATACAAGGGGTCCCTGACTTACTTACCAACACCCGCTGATTTTTTTTTTTTTTTTTTTTTATGGGAATTAGCCCACCCGGGCACAGGTCAAATGACCCACAACGGGGCCTGGGGGCAAAAAAAAAAAAAAGAACAGAAAGAAATTGAAAATAGAGAAGAAAAAGGTTATACTGTGTTAATCTACACCACGAAGATGCCGGAAAATCAGCTTTTTAAAGTGAAACACATTGTAAGAGCATGGAAACACAGAAGAAGGCAGAGCATTCCACAGTTTGGCTGTGTGAGGAAAGAAGGAGGTACTATAACGGGTTATTCTCGTGTGACCGACATCCACAGAGACACGGTGGGCACCGCGGGCAAGACGTGTGTTTCGAGCCCACGGCCTTACCGGTGGTACACAGGATGCCAAATCCACCGAACATTGCCCGTTAAAGTACCAGTAAAAGAGAGAGAGTGAAGCAACAATGTGGAGAAGAGAAAAGGAAGAGAGATTGTCGACTATAGGAGGAGAGTTAATAAGATGAAATGCCTTTGATTCCACCCTATCTAATAGTTGGACAGAAGAAGAGCCACCCCAGGTATGAGAGCTGTACTCCAAGTTAGGACGAATGAATCCCTTATATACTTGGAGCAACTGCTCAGGAGTGAAGTAGCTACAGCATCTGTACAGCATTGCCAACTTTCGGGAGGCAGCTTTAGTTATACTAAGGATGTGTGATTTCCAGGACATATTAAGAGGAAATGGTGAGACCTAACATATTTATTTCAGAAATTGGCAGAATGATAGCATTTTGAAATGTAATTGGTGGGAGATCGTCTAATTTACAAAGTGTAATTGGTAAATATTGAGTTTTATTACTATTTAACTTAACCAAGTTTGTATCTCCCCATTCAGAGATGCTGCACAGATCCACATTGATAGAAGTAATGATATCAGCTCTAGAAACAGATCTAGTTTGAGAGTTAGGAGGAAGGGGAAACTGTGAAGAAGAGTGAAGAGTAGAATCATCAGCGTAAGAATGGATAGAATTAGTTGCAGTGTGAAGTAAATCATTGATAAAAAGAAGGAAGAGAGTAGGTGAAAGAACAGAACCCTGTGGGACACCACTACTGGTAGAGAAAGAGCGAGAGATCGATCCCTCGACAACAACTGCCATGGATCGGTTCTCAAGGAAGCTAGAAATGAGAAAACAAAGTGGGGGAGAGAAACCATAAGAAGGAAGTGTAGAAACCAAAGACTTGTGCCATACCCTGTCAAATGCTTTGGAGATGTCGAGGGCCACGACGAAAGTTTCCCCATAATCCCTAAGAGAGGATGACCAAAGATGAACGAGGTCCCAAAAGTTTAGCTCACCCAGGCTCATCAGACAACACATTATGCTTCCAATATCTTCCCAGGCAGTAGTACTTCACTGTTTGATAGCTGCCTACAACACATTATGCTTCCAATATCTTCCCAGGCAGTAGTACTTCCCTGTTTGATAGCTGCCTACAACACATTATGCTTCCAATATCTTCCCAGGCAGTAGTACTTCCCTGTTTGATAGCTGCCTACAACACATTATGCTTCCAATATCTTCCCAGGCAGTAGTACTTCGCTGTTTGATAGCTGCCTACAACACATTATGCTTCCAATATCTTCCCAGGCAGTAGTACTTCCCTGTTTGATAGCTGCCAACAACACATTATGCTTCCAATATCTTCCCAGGCAGTAGTACTTCCCTGTTTGATAGCTGCCTACAACACATTATGCTTCCAATATCTTCCCAGGCAGTAGTTCTTCCCTGTTTGATAGCTGCCTACAACACATTATGCTTCCAATATCTTCCCAGGCAGTAGTACTTCCCTGTTTGATAGCTGCCTACAACACAGTATGCTTCCAGTATGTTCCCAGGCAGTAGTACTTCCCTGTTTGATAGCTGCCTACGACACATTATGCTTCCAATATCTTCCCAGGCAGTAGTACTTCCCTGTTTGATAGCTGCCTACAACACATTATGCTTCCAATATCTTCCCTGTTTGATAGCTGCCTGCAACACATTACGCTTCCAATATCTTTCCAGGCAGTAGTACTTCCCTGTTTGATAGCTGCCTACAACACATTATGCTTCCAATATCTTTCCAGGCAGTAGTACTTCCCTGTTTGATAGCTGCCTACAACACATTATGCTTCCAATATCTTTCCAGGCAGTAGTACTTCCCTGTTTGATAGCTGCCTACAACACATTATGCTTCCAATATCTTCCCAGGCAGTAGTACTTCCCTGTTTGATAGCTGCCTACAACACATTATGCTTCCACTATCTTCCCTGGCAGTAGTACTTCCCTGTTTGATAGCTGCCTACAACACATTATGCTTCCAATATCTTCCCAGGCAGTAGTACTTCCCTGTTTGATAGTTGCCTACAACACATTATGCTTCCAATATCTTCCCAGGCAGTAGTACTTCCCTGTTTGATAGCTGCCTACAACACATTATGCTTCCAATATCTTCCCAGGCAGTAGTACTTCCCTGTTTGATAGCTGCCTACAACACATTATGCTTCCAATATCTTCCCAGGCAGTAGTACTTCCCTATTTGATAGCTGCCTACAACACATTATGCTTCCAATATCTTCCCAGGCAGTAGTACTTCCCTGTTTGATAGCTGCCTACAACACATTATGCTTCCAATATCTTCCCAGGCAGTAGTACTTCCCTGTTTGATAGCTGCCTACAACACATTATGCTTCCAATATCTTCCCAGGCAGTAGTACTTCCCTGTTTGATAGCTGCCTACAACACATTATGCTTCCAATATCTTCCCAGGCAGTAGTACTTCCCTGTTTGATAGCTGCCTACAACACATTATGCTTCCAATATCTTCCCAGACAGTAGTACTTCCCTGTTTGATAGCTGCCTACAACACATTATGCTTCCAATATCTTCCCAGGCAGTAGTACTTCCCTGTTTGATAGCTGCCTACAACACATTATGCTTCCAATATCTTCCCAGACAGTAGTACTTCCCTGTTTGATAGCTGCCTACAACACATTATGCTTCCAATATCTTCCCAGGCAGTAGTACTTCCCTGTTTGATAGCTGCCTACAACACATTATGCTTCCAATATCTTCCCAGACAGTAGTACTTCCCTGTTTGATAGCTGCCTACAACACATTATGCTTCCAATATCTTCCCAGGCAGTAGTACTTCCCTGTTTGATAGCTGCCTACAACACATTATGCTTCCAATATCTTCCCAGGCAGTAGTACTTCCCTGTTTGATAGCTGCCTACAACACATTATGCTTCCAATATCTTCCCAGGCAGTAGTACTTCCCTGTTTGATAGCTGCCTACAACACATTATGCTTCCAATATCTTCCCAGGCAGTAGTACTTCCCTGTTTGATAGCTGCCTACAACACATTATGCTTCCAATATCTTCCCAGGCAGTAGTACTTCCCTGTTTGATAGCTGCCTACAACACATTATGCTTCCAATATCTTCCCAGACAGTAGTACTTCCCTGTTTGATAGCTGCCTACAACACATTATGCTTCCAATATCTTCCCAGACAGTAGTACTTCCCTGTTTGATAGCTGCCTACAACACATTATGCTTCCAATATCTTCCCAGACAGTAGTACTTCCCTGTTTGATAGCTGCCTACAACACATTATGCTTCCAATATCTTCCCAGACAGCAGTACTTCCCTGTTTGATAGCTGCCTACAACACATTATGCTTCCAATATCTTCCCAGGCAGTAGTACTTCCCTGTTTGATAGCCGCCTACAACACATTATGCTTCCAATATCTTCCCAGACAGTAGTACTTCCCTGTTTGATAGCCGCCTACAACACATTATGCTTCCAATATCTTCCCAGGCAGTAGTACTTCCCTGTTTGATAGCCGCCTACAACACATTATGCTTCCAATATCTTCCCAGGCAGTAGTTCTTCCCTGTTTGATAGCTGCCTACAACACATTATGCTTCCAATATCTTCCCAGGCAGTAGTTCTTCCCTGTTTGATAGCTGCCTACAACACATTATGCTTCCAATATCTTCCCAGGCAGTAGTTCTTCCCTGTTTGATAGCTGCCTACAACACATTATGCTTCCAATATCTTCCCAGGCAGTAGTACTTCCCTGTTTGATAGCTGCCTACAACACATTATGCTTCCAATATCTTCCCAGGCAGTAGTTCTTCCCTGTTTGATAGCTGCCTACAACACATTATGCTTCCAATATCTTCCCAGGCAGTAGTTCTTCCCTGTTTGATAGCTGCCTACAACACATTATGCTTCCAATATCTTCCCAGGCAGTAGTTCTTCCCTGTTTGATAGCTGCCTACAACACATTATGCTTCCAATATCTTCCCAGGCAGTAGTACTTCCCTGTTTGATAGCCGCCTACAACACATTATGCTTCCAATATCTTCCCAGGCAGTAGTACTTCCCTGTTTGATAGCTGCCTACAACACATTATGCTTCCAATATCTTCCCAGGCAGTAGTTCTTCCCTGTTTGATAGCTGCCTACAACACATTATGCTTCCAATATCTTCCCAGACAGTAGTTCTTCCCTGTTTGATAGCCGCCTACTGCCTTTACCTGATGACTTATTTTTTACTTTCATTTACTGTATTTCATTCTGTTTCTTCTTTGTTCTTAAATTAAGTGATTACATAAGGACTTAAGCTGTGATATAATGGGATTTTAAACATTATTCTGTAAGTGTACATAGGGTATGTGTTTCAACTTAAGAAAGTCTGTAGGAAGAGAGCTCGTACATAACCAGGGACTGCCTGGACAGTAATAACAAAGTAATAATACAGTCAGCAGTGTTCTACGCGTCAACGAAGAAAAATGGCGCCGTCAGCGTCAACACCTAGCGTCAAAGAGTTTTCGGTGACGTACAAATGCAGCTCCGAAATGCATATTCTCCTGTGTATGGGAGTAACATGCAAAATAAAAAAATATTCATTAATTTTTAATAATTTATTATGATTTATATTATATCATATTAATTATTCAATTGTCCCCCCACAAGAATACTAGCATCTCAAAATGCTTGTCGCTCATTCTGCTGCGCTTGGGCCTCAAGACGTCCTTGCCCACAGAGAACATGTGCTCCACTAGAGGGGATGGGGGTGTTGTATTTGATGAACAACTCCCTCATGGCCTTGTTGGGGAAGGTGTCCTTGTCCAAGGTTTCTCCCCCAGGAAACGCTTGGAAAGGTCACTGTCTTTTTCATTCCTGCGGGCGGGGGGGTGTGTGTCTCGTACAGGGCCTGGAACAATTCGTCCTCCACGTCATGGTCTTTGTTGTCTCCCTCGCTGCTGCTGTCAGTCTCATGCACGGACTTCTCCACCAACCTGGACAGCTGATTGGTGTTTTTTTCCCTGACTTGAAAATTCAAATCTGTAGAAAGCTGCACAGGTGCGCGGGCGGAGGGCGCGGCAAAATTATTTCCCGTCGTTTTTATAACAAGATGATTGAAAATCGAACTTGGAAAAATCTAAAATTTTAGAAGCTCGACGCTCCGCTCGGGTGAAAAGTTGACTGTGTCACCTGTAGCATCACCTGCCCAAAAAATTTATGGCGTCAGCGTTAACAAAAAGTTGTCGCCGTCCACTAACGGAGTCAAATTAACGGCGTCAACGTACAACACCAACAGTAATAAATAAATGTAACACTTACACTGCGAAGTGAGCTGATAATATGTAGATGCTATTCCAAAAGTGGAATGGTCACACTGGTAAATGAAGTCAAAACTAACATTGGAGAAATAAAAGACAACATCTAAGAGCTGGCGCACCTCAGCCAACTAACAGGGAAAAAAGACAAAGAACATGACCTGTCTCCTGAGTTGAGGGATAATTTGGATGACTGACAGTACTCAGGATGAGGTCAGTGGACCCTGGACCTGATCCTGAATATACCAATTACTAAAATTTGGGGAGCAGAAGTACAGTGGTCCCTCGGTTAAAGAAGGCCTTTGTTAACGAATTACCTTCCATAAGAATCCTCATTTCGGTTAACGAACAAAAATTTGGTTAATGAAATTCTTACGAAAATGTTCCGACATGCTTTGGCTTGCTCACCAGCTGGAAGATTAGTCCGCCAATACAGTAATCGGTTCTTGGGCTTATATTCGTTAAAATTGGAGTAAATATCAAGAAGGTTGTACTATTCAATAATTGTCCAAGCTTTATATTAATTTTTTTTGTCATTTTAACACTTATTTAACATAATTGCAGTACAGGGAACTAGTTTTTGGTGCACCAATCACCCACTTCACTCACCCACCAAGGCCTCAGTTTGTATCTCTGTTCAGTGGAGGAAACATCTTGCTTGAAACTCTCTTGAACATAAAATAGTTTTACATTTTTACAGTACAATTATTGGTCATTCTGAAATTTATTTAACATATTGACAATATACAGTATAGTGCAGTGTTGATTTATTGACAATATACAGTGCAGTGCAGTGTTGATTTAAAGAAAATATTATTGAATTACACCAAGTGAACTAAAAATTTTATGGGTGAAATGACGGCACGAAGCATGGGGTGATTTCTCCTCTACCCCTACTTCCTTCTCTTCTCCCTTCTCCTCCACCCCCACTTCCTTCTCTTCTCCCTTCTCCTCCACCCCCACTTCTAATTCCCATCATCATCATCATCAACCAGGAGACCTTCTACATACACACCTCAAAGTAAGTGTACTTTACTGCATTAATTTTTAGTTCGTATGTAATTTTCTGTGAGCTGGAACCAATTACCCAAAATCCCATTGAAACAAAGGATTCGGTTAACGAAATTTTCGGTTAACGAACGACCCTCTGGAACGAATTGTGTTCGTTAACCGAGGGACCACTGTACTTTGGCGGTGGTTTAGAGTGGTGTAAAATGAAACATAAATAAACAAATTAAATTAAACTTTTCCCAGAATAGATAAGAATGTTTTGCATATAAAGTTGTCAGACGGTGTGCATCGAAAACTTATATTCCATGATGAACAAGACTGAGGTTTGTAGATTATTGAAAGTGGAGTTGGTAAGTTTTACAGTTGAACTCATCAAAACATGTTTATAACACCAAGTACTGTACAGTGTAAGAACAATTAACATGATACAAGTCTTAGGTTTAGGATCACATGAGCGCTACATTGTAAACATTGACACCTGCCAATTTAAACATTATATTCGTAATTCTTTTACAAACAGAACAACAGTCCGTGAGTTTGCATTACAGTTAAACAAATACAATCCTAACCTATGTTAACTATTTTGTTGCAGCCACATTATATGTTATATACTGTATGGCGGCTTACCTCCTCAGTTGTCTAAATACTGTACCTGAGCATAAAACAAAGCAAACTGTGGAATCTTGGCTTCAAGAAAATTATATCGCAACTTATGTTTTTCATTCCAAAGTTAACATAAAGAGGAGCTATAAATATTATTACAACACTACAGTATTAAGAAATGCATTTACAATCAGACATACCAACCCTTGCAATAACACAACAGCCATACTGCTCATTCTGAAATTCATTGGACTCAGCAGTAAGGATACTGTACTGTACTGTACTGTGCAGCTCTTACATCCTATCCCAGAAACTCATATTACCCAGGTAATTAATGATGTTATTCAATTACCAACAATCTGTCTCCTGTACAATACCGCTTCCTCTATGATATTAAACTTTAATATTGTTATTTTCACAAATTAAAATGATTAAGTTAGGATTTTTTTCTATTTTATTTCACACTTAATAAAATCCATGTATGATATTCCAGCCAGTACAAATAAAGAAAGCAGTATTATAGTTAGTGTTTGTCCCTATACAGTACAGTACAGTGCTGTGCTGTGCTAGTAACAAGATCAAGACCTAGTGTCACAAGTGTAAGCTATACTTGAACACAAATGGGTTATTACCTGATACAAGTCATGGCTTGTTTTTTTGTTACTAGACACTTTTAAAAACACTAATGGAAGATATTTTTACCTGCAACACGTACAGCAGTGTAAGTGGGACCAGAGGGAGCAGCACGCCTGACAAAACCTCCCATACACAAACCATGGCCAGCCATACGATGCCAAGGCAAATTTCATAAAGTGGTGAGCACTGCCGACTTTCATCCACTCCGGGCGAGGTGACTGCTGGTGCGGCAGTCCTCCCTCATCCTGCAGAGCACCTGAACAGAAATGCTTAGATTTAGCCAAAAGTCTCATTCAAATATTTCATAATAGTGTACAATATCTACACAATTTAGGAGACACAAGTCTTAGTTGTTTATAGTTCTTCCATCAACACTTGCAGACTGTGATAGGCAGCACAAGTCAGGTCAACTGCTATACAGATATCTCCCCATTTACGATGGGGCTACCATCCCGATAACCCCATTACAGGTCAAAATATCGTAGACAAGGATCATTACAACAGGAGGTTCAATGGGATACGTTCCCAGCCAGGCCAACACTCACATGTATCACCCAAAATAATATTGATACACTAATACTATTCATAAAACACAATTAAACAACAACGACCACATCAATAAGAACGAGTCTGGTCATCATTACACGAGGCTAAGGGAACTCTTGAAGGTGGAGTGGAGACGTCACCCCCACACAACCTCTTGGAAGTCTCATGCCATTTCTCAATGTCAATTATCACTTCCAGAGACACAGTTTTCCTGGGTGCCTTGGCTTTCAAAGTTACATTGTTTATTCAGTAACCAATACATAGTACAAGGTGAATGTTAGTGATGTCCTCTCACTGGCACTTGTGATCACCGGGGAACAAAGCTCTGGACTGTAGTGGACCGGGTGACCTCATGCGGGTAGACGGCAGCCGATAGTACAGCGAGAGATGCGTTTCACACTCCTCGTCGGCCGAACGATGACCGTCGTTAAAGCAAATTTTTTGATCATATATAGGGGGGTGGTCTTAATACATGCCCATCGTTCAAGTGAAATATCGTAGATAGGGAGATCATAAGTCAGGCAATACCCGTATCTGCAATAGGCAAGCACTACATGTATAGTACAAGCAAATAAATCTACAATAACCCGTCTGTTGTACGGCACTCACCAATGCTGGCCGTGGAGGAGCGACAAATGGGCATATGGAGGTTGGTCTTCCTGAAGGACTCCTCCTGACGCTCCTCATGCTTCCTCTTGAGCCTCAGCAGGACCAGAGCTGCTGCCAGGTCTGATGCCACCAAGTCACTGTCCTCAAACAGAGAGGCAAACACGTCTGAAAGTGTATGAATATGTAGACAATTGTTGTACACCTCTAACATCATGAAGACAATAGTTGTACACCTCTAACATCATGAAGACAATAGTTGTACACCTCTAACATCATGAAGACAATAGTTGTAAACCTCTAACATCATGAAGACAATAGTTGTACACCTCTAACATCATGAAGACAATAGTTGTACACCTCTAACATCATGAAGACAATAGTTGTACACCTCTAACATCATGAAGACAATAGTTGTACACCTCTAACATCATGAAGACAATAGTTGTACACCTCTAACATCATGAAGACAATAGTTGTACACCTCTAACATCATGAAGACAATAGTTGTACACCTCTAACATCATGAAGACAATAGTTGTACACCTCTAACATCATGAAGACAATAGTTGTACACCTCTAACATCATGAAGACAATAGTTGTACACCTCTAACATCATGAAGACAATAGTTGTACACCTCTAACATCATGAAGACAATAGTTGTACACCTCTAACATCATGAAGACAATAGTTGTACATCTCTAAAATTTAATGGCAGTTGCAAAAAAAAATTACTAAAGTCCCAGATTTCAGAAGGGCAAACTTTGATAGTTTGAAGAGCCAGCTGAGAGAAGGGGTATTACACTTGGGGGTGAATTACATGACCTCACACAATGTACCCACAGAGGGCGACCTCACCTTAACCGGAGACCTGACTGTTGAGAATGACCTGATAACGAGATCTGAGGTTGACGAGTTCTACAACAACTTATATAATGAGTTACTTCATGCACAAAGGCAGAACATACCATACAGAAAACTCAGATCAAACAACAATGACCCTAAATGGATAAATAATTATATGAAGATTATTGTTGGACAAAGGAAGGCTGAGGTAGGAGAATAAATCGTGGTGAAGTTTACCTCCGAGATTACTAGGAGGTATTGGCCAGTAGGGTTAAGACCAAGATAAGAAAAGCAAAGAGGAATAATGAACTGAAGGTAGCAAGGGAGGAGAAGTCAAACTCCAAGGGATTCTATCAAATATATCAAACTAAAACACGAGAAAAGATTGGACCAATACAGTCAGATACCGGCAAGCTAACTGATAACGACGGAGAACTGAGCAATAATCTGAATAAATATTTTTGAAAAGTTTTCACCACCGAAAATTTAAACATGATGCCTGAAGCACCGACTCTATACAGAGATGGTGAAGAAAATAAATTAAGCGAGATAGTAGTGACTATAAGTAACGATGTTACTTAGCAAATACAACTCCTACTCGACTTACGACCACCCGAACATACGACCGCCTCAGTCGTACCAAAATGTCAGTGATTGCACTGTGTACTGACAAAATTTTTGTTTGTAATTCACTTTAAAATGGCTGGCAAGCGTAAAAGTGAGAGTTTTGTGGTGCTGAGAAGAAAAAGAGGCACCCAATTTAGATTTTCTATGTATTATTTAAGCATTTTCGACTTACGACCTGGATTTGGGTCCCTAACCCCGTCGTAAGTCGAGGAGGAGCTGTAAATAAACTAAGGCCCAATAAGTCACGTGGTCCTGATGAGATATTTGCCAGAATATTAAAGAAATGTAAGGAAGAGCTTAGTATGCCCTGAGCAAAGTTGTTTAGCATGTCCTTAAAAACAGATGTAGTACCAGAATCCTGGAGGATAGCAAATGCAATACCGATTTTCAAGAAGGGAGATAGATCACTATCCTCTAACTACCGACCAATTAGTCTAACATCAATTGTAAGCAAATTACTGGAAGCAATAATTTCAGACTCTATTCGAAATCACCTGGAGAAGCACAAGTTTGTATAATATGGACACGAAGTAGTACCTTAAGCTGTGTATTCTTATATTACTCTATTAATTATGTATTAATCCTATGTAATATTTCCATTTATTATGCACCATGTTATGTACTGTATGTGAATTACCATATTTACATTTTATGTATTCAGCTTGTGAATGCTGGCATCTGTACATGCCAGAGCGGAGTGATACAGAGAGTTGAGATCTCTAGTCCTTAAGGTGAGGAAGCCCTCTGTCTATTGTTCCTCTGTATACCTCCCGTACGAGAATAAGAACCTATTTTCAAGATAACAAGTGTTTGTGTATACCCCCAGTAGTGTAGACCATTTTGGGGGTATCAAAGACAAACATAGAAAGTTGAACAATGATTCCCAACATGGCCTCATAAGTGGGCGTTCATGTCTAACTAATCTATTAACAATCTTTTCAGCTGTTTTCGAATCAGTGGACGAGGGGTACGACTATGATGTGGCATATCTTGACTTTAGCAAAGCCTTCGACAGAGTCTCCCACGAAAGACTAATAAGAAAAGTGGAGGCTCATGGTATTGGAGGAGATATTCTAAAATAGATTAGTGTGTGGTTACAGGACAGAAAACAGCGAGTGAGCATTAACGGCACTAAATCCGATTGGAGTAACGTCACTAGTGGAGTTCCCCAAGGATCAGTACTTGGACCATTATTATTTATTATATACATAAATGACATAGATATCGGCATAGACAGCAACATAAGTAAATTTGCTGACGACACCAAAATAGGGAGTGTAATTAAATCTGACGAGGACTCCGCAAAACTACAGGAAGATCTAAACAAACTTTTTGAATGGTCTGAAAAATGGCAGATGAAATTCAATGTGGAGAAATGTAAAGTACTTGGTCTAGAAGATGTAAACAGAGAAACCAGATATCAGATGAACAACGATGTTATTGAGAACTCCGAATGTGAGAAAGATTTAGGATCCTGATCAACGACGCTCTATCGGACACTCCTCACAGGTGGAAGTACGTGGATGACTGCACTGTGGGGGTTACAGTGGACAACACCGCACTGGACTACTCATCGCTACAAGGCACCCTGGACAGGCTACAGGCATGGACTACGGAGAACAAGGTCACCATCAACCACACCAAAACCGTAGTCATGCACATCAATACCGCCACCACTCCAGTGCAAGCCCCAGCAGTCACAGTGGGTGCCCATCCTCTCCAGCTGGTGCAGTCTGCCAAACTCCTGGGTGTTACCATAGACCAAAAACTGGACTGGAAGGCCCATGTAAATAACACAGTCAAGGCAGCCTCGTACCGTCTCTACATGCTACGACGACTCAGGGTCACTTGAGACACCCACGCCAGAGCTGAGGACCATCTACAACGCCTTTATTCTCCCCAAACTAACGTATGCGTCACCAGCCTGGTCATCTTCTCTCAACTCTACCCAACAAGCTAGAGAAGGTACAGAAAAGGGCCTGCAGAATCAGGCTCGGCGCAGACTACTCCGGCTACATCAACGCTCTCTCCACCCTGGAAATGCCATCCCTCAGTGACCTCCACCACCAAGCACTAACAGGGTTTGGCAGTGGACTACTGCACCATCCTCGTCATCGCCACCTCCTGCCACCGGCAGTCCCCCGCCCACCTCGCGCAGTCCGCCACTTCAACAAAATTCAGCCCATAAGAGCCCGCACTGATAGATATAAGAATAGCACCATCCCATCTACAGTATTGTTTAAATAATAAACAGCTCCTGATTTATGTACTGTACAGCCCTGTAAATGTATTGAACATATATAATTATATCTAAATCACACGTAAGTTTGTATATTTTCAGCCACCGGCTGCAACTCTATTAATAAACTGTTTATTATTATTATCATTAATATGACACACACACAAACACACAGGAATTAAGACAACAAGCATCCAGTGAAGGTCTTGTTGTGTGACTGCATGGAGGTGAATTAAAAGATCAGCTGTTGAGGAGCTTATCAACACTGGTGCATGTTACCACTCCATCACCCACAGTAACACGTTACTTTGGTTCAAGTCAAATACTGTAAAAGAGTGTGACAAGTATAAGTGAGACATCATCTACCTCCCAACAGTATCAGAGCTAAGTAAGGATCATCATCTTTATGTCCAATAAATGAGGATCACAGACAGGGTGGTGGTAAATAATTGCAGCCTACAGCCATAAAATGAGTTCCTGGCACTAATGAGGGCCTGGGAGCCACTTGCCAGACCACATAAGTAGCTTGAGCCAGGCATCACACATTAGAAGTTTTCACTTCAATAAGGACACAGTAAAGTACTCCACACCGTCTCTCTGTCGGGACAGTACCTGCAACATTCTTGAAGGCTTCGGAGCTGTTTTCATCGGCAGACCTCACGCAACAGAGGAAGCGACAGCGTTTTTCCCACAGCTGAATGTAGTGACTCCTGAGGAAAGAAGAGTTGCAGTTACTTCTCCATAAACCTCCAATAAGTAGCATTTCAAAAGACTTAATATGTTAAGGCAAAGTCCCATTTTCTATAATCAGATGTATGGGAATGACCCTGAAATTCCCCATTTATACCAGAGGAGAGACTAGGCAACTCCAGCTACAACCCAGGATCTACACCACTAACATGGACTGGTGCTTAATAAAACATGTCCATCAAAAAAGTTAGCCTCAGATCAATCATTCCTTCCCCACTACACTACAACTATAAGATCCAAAGGTTCAAAAAGTAGAAGCATCTTACCCAAAGGTTAAAGGCACGGGAATATTACTACTACACAACTAGAAGTGTTCCATAAATGTACAGTATTGTGTTCAATCATGATCCTATGACTCAAGGTTAACTACTACAGTACAGTACAGTACGGTACGGTACGGTACGGTACGGTACGGTACGGTACAGTACAGTACAGTACTCTACTCAGGTTCCAGGTTGCTTGAGCAGCCCCCAGGGAGGAGGGAGGGACTGTAAGTGTATTTAACTATAAACCGTCCCTTGGCACACCTCAGACCCACAACACACAGGTAAGATAGACAGTACAACAACACCTTGTAATACAGTTTGCACCTTTTATAACTGTATTAACCAATGAGAAAGATACTGTATCCAGAACACAACCTTTCTCAGACCAAACAGCCCTGGTTAGGTAAATGCTCATTTAGCTCCTCACCAACAAAGGTTCTCACCAAAGCCTGTTTTAATGTGCACCAAAGTGAGGAACACAAAATGCAGGCAGATCAAACATGAAGTTATGGCACCAGAATTCTGAGCCCAAGGAACTATAGTTGTCATACATTTGTTTAACTAAGTTGCCTTAATAATACTGTATTAGAAAGATACTACTGTGATCTCTTGAAGCTCCAATTCTTGCAAGATGACTCACTACAAGTGTATCCTTGCTAAAGTGAGCCCAAGCACACTGCTGTATAAGGAGTCATCAAAACACTCTTTAGCAGAGCACAGTGGTGGTAGGCACAATCTTCACCAACAGTCTATGAATGGTCCCAAAACAAATTCTTCTTCCCTTCACACTACATGAGGCTCAGAGACTTACCTACCATCTACAGGTAGGAAGAGATAAGTTCTAAACACCCTGACGACTCCACACATCACGAGCGTCTCCGGAGATACAATAACGTACAAGAGACTCGATGGTAAGGTTGAAGATGATTACTGGCAACAATGACAGGTACAAAACCTACTGACAGGGAAGTGATTCTGGGTTGGTGGTGTAGGGGTGAAAAGTGGGTAAGAAAGTGTTGAGGTACAAAAGATTAAGTGAGAATTGTGAAGCTAATGGAGGTGTGTACTGGGCCAATATAAAGGATGGCCTCTACTATAAGTGGCCGGACAATGAACCAATATAAAGGATGGCCTCTACTATAAGTGGCCGGACAATGAACCAATATAAAGGATGGCCTCTACTATAAGTGGCCGGACAATGAGCCAATATAAAGGATGACCTCTACTATAAGTGGCCGGACAATGAGCCAATATAAAGGATGGCCTCTACTATAAGTGGCCGGACAATGAGCCAATATAAAGGATGGCCTCTACTATAAGTGGCCGGACAATGAGCCAATATAAAGGATGGCCTCTACTATAAGTGGCCGGACAATGAGCCAATATAAAGGATGGCCTCTACTATAAGTGGTCGGACAATGAGCCAATATAAAGGATGGCCTCTACTATAAGTGGCCGGACAATGAGCCAATATAAAGGATGGCCTCTACTATAAGTGGCCAGACAATGAACCAATATAAAGGATGGCCTCTACTATAAGTGGCCGGACAATGAGCCAATATAAAGGATGGCCTCTACTATAAGTGGCCGGACAATGAGCCAATATAAAGGATGACCTCTACTATAAGTGGCCGGACAATGAGCCAATATAAAGGATGGCCTCTACTATAAGTGGCCGGACAATGAGCCAATATAAAGGATGACCTCTACTATAAGTGGTCGGACAATGAGCCAATATAAAGGATGGCCTCTACTATAAGTGGCCGGACAATGAGCCAATATAAAGGATGGCCTCTTACTATAAGTGGCCGGACAATGAGCCAATATAAAGGATGGCCTCTACTATAAGTGGCCGGACAATGAGCCAATATAAAGGATGGCCTCTACTATAAGTGGCCGGACAATGAGCCAATATAAAGGATGGCCTCTACTATAAGTGGCCGGACAATGAGCCAATATAAAGGATGGCCTCTACTATAAGTGGCTGGTCAACAAGCCCAGTTGTGCAGTACAGTGGTCCTTCAGTTAACTAACTCAATTCGTTCCAGAGGGTCATTCGTTAACCGAAACCATTGTTTCAATGGGTTTTTGGGTAATTGGTTCCAGCTCACCGAAAATTGCCACCCCAATGCCTTCTCTTCTCCCTTCTCTTCCACCCCCACTTCTAATTCCCATCATCATCATCCAGGAGCCTTCTACATACACACCTCAAAGTAAGTGCACTTTACTTCCTTTTTTTGTTGACTTTAGGCAATTTTCGGTGAGCTGGAACCAATTACCCAAAAACCCATTGAAACAATGGTTTCGGTTAACGAATTTTTCAGTTAACGAGCAACCTTCTGGAACGAATTGTGCTCGTTAACCGAGGGACCACTGTACTGTAATGTGATACAGGTGAATAATTTTATCTCTTGCGCAAAATATATGACATTTATATTCAAATTATTCGCTGTCTTGCAAGAGTTCCAGCAATGCAAATTATATTCTCCTAACTTTAGTCCGAGATATTACATAAGATAAAAACTTAAAAGCCTAGTGAACACACCAAACCTTTGTTGGGAAGGTGAGGGAGGGAGGGAGGGAGGGGTGACAGTGACATGTTTGACAGTTAGCGCCGAGGTCTGGTGAAGTATTAATTTGTTCATTTATGTCCTTTAGATTGAGTATTTATATTTTGCTTATACAATGTCATAGAAGTGACCTGGGAGAAGATAGTTTACATTGCTGGAATTCTTATAAGATGGTGATTAATTTGAATATAAACATGCCATAGTTTGCACTAGACAAAAATTTTAGTAATCATTTTGTACATTATTCTGATTACATGTACAGTTCAGCTTTGCCCTTAGGACAGTGTGTGCATGTAAATGAGTTTCAATAAATGAATAAAGTTACATATATGAGCCAAAAATATTAGTTGAAAAACTTTATGTACACGGCTTGGATGGCTAAATTTTAGAATGACCAATAATTTTAATACTGTATAAAAAAATGCACAAATATTAAAGAGCACAATTTTTTTGATATTTAGTCCATTGGAAACGAATGTAAACATAGAAGAGATTACTGAAGTGGCTGAGTACCTCCTCAGCTTATGTTCAAAAGAAACCGTGATTTTCGTAAGATTTCGTTAATTAAATTTTTTTTCGTTAACTGAATTGAAGATTCTTATGGAAGGTAATTCGTTAACCGAGGGACCACTGTATATATAAGACCACCAGGCCTTTAACCTTGAGGTAAACTGTTGTAGTTATTTATCAACATTTTAGGTGTCATGGTGTCAAGCAGGAAGGATTAATTGTCTCAAGGATTAATTCCCATATAAACTGGGAAACTTGCCCCCCCCCCCCCCCGGGGGGGGGGGGGGGGAGAGAGACACGGTATTGTTGATATACAAGATAATTTATATTTTTCTGTACGTTCATGATGAATTTACCATTCAATCAGTACAGTAATGCTATTATTTTTATTTATTTTGTTACCATTATTAGTTTTTTCTTTTCTTGTTAAAAACAGTTTACAGCGATCCCTCAGTTAACTAACGCCTCGGTTAACGAATTACCTTCCATAAGATTCTTCACTTCGGTTAACGAATTCCTCATGAATTTTTCCCAACATGTTTTCGCCTGCTAACCAGCTGTAGTATTAGTCCGCCAATACAGTAATCGGTTCTAGGGCTTAAATTCATTACCATTTGAGTAAATATCAAGAAGGTTGTACTATTCAATAATTTTCCAAGTCTTATATTAAAGTTTTTAGTCATTTTAACTATTATTTAACATAATTGAAGTACAGGGAACTAGTTTCTAGCGCGCCAAACAGCCACTCAACACACCCAAAGTGGCGTCAGTGTGTGTCCCTGCTCAGTGGAGGAAGCTTCTTGCTGGAGACTCTCTTGAACATAAACTATTTTTACTTTTTTACAGTACAATTATTGGTCATTCTGAAGTTTATTTTACATAATGACAATATATAATGCAGTGCAGTGTTGATTTAAAGAAAATATTCTTGAATTACACCAAGAGAACTTAAAATTTTATGGATGAAATGGCGGCATGAAGCATGGGGTGATTTCTCTTCCACCCCAATGCCTTCTCTTCTCCCTTCTCCTCCACCCCCACTTCTAATTCCCATCATCATCAACCAGGAGCCTTCTACATGCACACCTCAAAGTAAGTGTACTTTACTGCATTTATTTTGTGTTTGTATGTAATTTTTGGTGAGCTGGAACCAATTACCCAAAATCCCATTGAAACAATGATTTCGGTTAACGAACGACTCTGTGGAATGAATTGTGTTTGTTAACCGAGGGACCACTGTATTTAAAATAATTTATTAGCTCAAGAGGCGATGGGAGCAATCAACCCCCCCCCCCCCCCCCCGTACATCTGTACTATTTTTTTTACCAAAATATGTACAAATATATATTTTATGATGTGCTATGTATCAATGTTTATCACAGCCATTTTTTTTTTATGTAATTTGACATTTGTTCACTTTATGTTCACTAAATTGTTTACCTGTGAACCACATCGTTTATACAGAAGTTTGGTTTTAATAAATGAGTTGTTTAACTTCAAAAGCTTTATACTATAAGTCTTTAATGAGGGAGTAAAGTAGTGTACAGCAGTGTACAGCCCAGCTGTTACCCTTATTTGGTGATAACTTTGTTTAACATAAAGGTTGTCAGGAACACCCATAAGACACACCTGTACTGTACTCACATGCACCTCTCACTATGTCAGGAACACCCCATGAGAGACACCTGTACTGTACTCACATGCACCTCTCACTAACTGTTTATGTTATAGAAGGGACAATCTCTCAGCTGTTGTTAGTTTGGTAAGAAATGGTCACCTTCTCTCTGTGTACTGCAAGTTTTATCTCTTAATTTAATTGTTGCCTTTTTTAATAGTTATTCAACTCAACACAAAACAAGACATGGAAAACTCACTTTAAAACAATTGTGGCGTCAAACTAGAAGCAACCGAGTGCCACCACGACCGGTACACTGAAGGGAGGCAAACTTCATAACACATATACCTTTATAAATACTTTTAGTCATGAAAATCAGGTAAGTGCACATTCACTGTGCCGAGACAACCAAATATGATGTGTATAATGTGAGATGCATCAACAGTAGCACCAACACCCAGGTAGTAGGCAGCTACCAAACAGGGAGGTACTGCCGCCTGGGAAGATATTGGAAGCATAATGTGTTGTCTAATGGTAGACCCTGCTGCCATATGTGACCAAGTCCCAGGTTGCTAATCTATCTTTCTGCCTCATTTACACACAATTGCAGGGTCTCAACTGTCTCTCTTACTATTGACAACACCACAAATAAAACCGTACTCATTCTTGATCTGTTGTATTCATTCTATTTTATTCTCCTATGTCAGTTGATATTAATACTGAAGCGGGGCCTTCTCGGATGGGTCCCACTGGTCGGGAAGGTTGTGGACCCCAGGGCCGACCTGATCATCATCAAGTTACTGGGGCCTCAACTGACGCCACCGCGGCTACTGAAAGATCTGCTTTTTTCACACTTCATTTTTCCAACATTCGCAGCCTGAGATCCAATTTTCCTTCTGTGTAGCACCATCTATTAACCTCTTCCCCCGACCTCTTACTACCATCTGAACTTCAACTGACCAAAGCACCTTCACCCAAACCTTTTCAAGTCTTCAACTACAACCTTTATACCTCCTTCCGTTCTAAGGGAGGTGTATGGGCCTACTACAACACGCGTACACCTATAGCTCGACTCACGGATCTTGAATCTTCCCTTTATGATGTCATCTGGCTCAAAATATCTCTACCAACTATGACTATTTTTCTTTGTTCCCTAAACTGTTCTCCCAACTCTACCAACTATTTAGAACTCTTTGACTATCTCACTTCTTGCCACGAGTCGTTGCTATCCACACAGCCCAACACCGAGATCCTCTACCTAGGGGATTTCAATGTACATCACAGAGAGTGGCTTGGCTCTGCAAGGGATGACCCAGGTGGAGCTGAGGCACTCTCTTTTTCCCTACTTAATGATTTGGAACAAATAATCAAACACAGTACACCTGCTCCTGATCGACACGATCAACTTGCTAACATTCTTGATCTTTGTTTTACCTCTAACCCCTCACACTATTCATACTCAATTTCTGCCCCCTTAGGGTCTTCTGATCACAATCTTATTTCTATTAAATCAAACTGGGCACGACCACCTCCCCCACCTCCCTCTAAATGTCACCTAGGGTACTATCGGAGGGCAAGATGGCAATCATTGCGAGAATTCTTCACCGACTTTCCTAGGGATGTATGTTGCTTTTCCACTCGGGACGCCTCAGTATGTGCTGACAGCATTGCTGGGGTTATACAGGGCGGTATGAGTGCATTTATCCCATCTTCTACCAAAACTTTCACATTACAATCAGGGTTTGATCGCTCCTGCTCTCGTGCTTGCAGGGTGAGAGATGGGGCATATCAAGCTATGAAACTATCTCCTTCTCCTATTACCCACACCTCTTTCATTACTAATAAGAATCGTTGTAAGGCTATTCTTCGTAGGGCCAAGCGGAATTTTATATAAATAAAGACCGCTGACCTGACTAATTCTTCCTCTAGTAAATCCTTCTGGTCCTTAACCAAAAACATCAGTAACAACTTCTGCATTCCTTCTTTTCCTCCCCTCTTCCGACCTGACAACTCTATAGCCAACTCTCCCCCTGACAAAGCCAATCTCTTTGGCACCTTATTCTCCTCCAATTCCACTTAAGACGATTCCAACTCTATCCCTCCTATAATCTCCACTCGCAAGGTTGCCGGTGTGTTATCCAGGTTGGATGTGAGTAAGGCGCATGGACTGGATAGAATACCCCCTCGTGTTCTGAGGGAGTGTGCTGAAGCTTTGGCCCCTGTGCTTGCTCGCCTCTGCCTCAAAACCCAAACTTTTCCTTCTTCTTGGAAGCATGCCTTGGTTCAGCCCATCCCGAGGAAAGGTGACCATTCTAATCCCTCTAACTATCGCCCCATTGCCCTAACTTCATCCCTCTCTAAGATTTTCGAAACTATCTTGAACTCCCATTTCCTCCGTCACCTTGAACGCCTTTCTCTTTTGTTGGATCACCAGTATGGCTTTTGCCAGGTGAGATCTACTGGTGATCTGCTCTCCTACTGCACCCATCTTTGGTCATCCTCTCTTAGGGATAATGGGGAAACTTTCGTCGTGGCCCTCGACATCTCCAAAGCATTTGACAGGGTATGGCACAAGTCTTTGCTTTCTAAACTTCCCTCTTATGGTTTCTCTCCCCCACTTTGTTCTCTCATTTCTAGCTTCCTTGAGAACCGATCCATGGCAGTTGTTGTCAAGGGATCGCTCTCTCGCTCTTTCTCTACCAGTAGTGGCGTCCCACAGGGTTCTGTTCTTTCACCTACTCTCTTCATTCTTTTTATCAATGATTTACTTCACACTACAACTAATTCTATCCATTCTTACTCTGATGATTCTACTCTTCACTCTTCTTCACAGTTTCCCCTTCCTCCTAACTCTCAAACTAGATCTGTTTCCAGAGCTGATATCATTACTTCTATCAATGTGGATCTGTGCAGCATCTTTGAATGGGGGGGTACAAACTTGGTTAAGTTCAATAGTAATAAAACTCAATATTTACCAATTACACTTAGTAAATTAGATGATCTCCCACCAATCACATTTCAGGACGCTATCATTCTGCCAAATTGTAAAATAGATATGCTTGGCCTCACCATTTCCTCTAATATATCATGGAAGCCACACATCCTCAACATTGCTAAAGCTGCCTCCCGAAAGCTGGGAATGCTGTACAGATGCCGTAGCTACTTCACTCCTGAGCAGTTCCTTCAAGTATATAAGGGATTCATTTGTCCTAACTTGGAGTACTGCTCTCATATCTGGGGTGGCTCTTCTTCTGTCCAACTGTTAGATAGGGTGGAATCAAAGGCATTTCGTCTTATTAACTCTCCTCCTTTAGTCGACAATCTCTCTTCCCTTTCTCTTGGCATCCTGTGTACCACCGGCAAGGCCGTGGGCTCGTAACACACGTCTTGCCCGCGGTGCCCATCGTTTCTCTGTGGATGTCGGTCACACTAGAATAACCCGTTATAGTACAGTCATGCGCCGGTTAAAGTCCGACCGAACAACGTCTGATCGCATATATGTTCGTGCCCCCCCCCCCCCCCAAAATCCGCGACGCCTGCTGGACCACCACCCCACGGCCCCCTGGTCAAATATTATGTGTTAAAGGAATATGCTTCCTTGATTAGGCTTTATTTAAACATTTGCCTCCAGGTGTAATGTTAACCTACATATATTGAGGATATAATCTTTCACCCACAAATTGACAATAACACATTTGCTGTAATCAGACATATCTAGTTGCCTCAACAATTGCAACTCCAGTTGCAATTGGGGTTGCAATTTCAAATTCTGTGTCATTACTAAGGAATAAAGAAGTGTCTGGTGTACTGCACTCTAAGATTAAGAGAAAACAGACGACTCAGGAGTCCTGAAGTGAGAGAAAACGGACTTCATTGACGGGGCACTCAAATAAAGAGAGACATAGCTACATGTTTTGTGGACTACCCACTTTACATTATCCTTTTCATCACTTTGTCATAAACCTAGCCATGCCTATGAGTGTTTATGATATTTACCATAACATTATACAGTATATATATATTTAGTGGGTCTAAATGGTTGTAAAATGGGAAACTTGGGGTTGGGTGCCTGGAACCCCCGCTAGAATAAATCCGATAGGTTTATGTTATTTCGGACAACGTCCATTTCGGTTAACATCACGTTTCCAAGAACACATCTAGGACGTTAACCGGCGCATGACTGTACATCCTTCTCTCCTCACACAGCCAAACTGTGGAATGCTCTGCCTTCTTCTGTGTCATACAATCTGTCTTACTTTAAACAGCTGGTTTTCTGGCATCTTCATTGTGTAGATTAATATAACCTTTTCTTTTTCTATTTCTAATTTCTTTTTCATCTTATTTTTTTGCCCGTCAGGCCCCGTTGTGGGTCAATGACTTGTGTCCGGGTGGGCTATTACCCGTAAAAAAAAAAAAAAAAGACAGTACTGTACTTTTTTTTTTTTTTTAATTATTGGGCACCCCCCCCCCCCCCTACATCCTGTGTAAGGTGAAGCGCAGAAGCGTTTACAGCGCCCAACAGGGAAGCATGCTAAGGTCATGCTTGCCTTTATGTCTCATGAGTAAAGGGCGTAGAAGCCTGAAGAGTCAATTGTTTTATGTCATCACGTTATTGGAAGCTTCAACAACTTGTCCCTGAATACGAATTTACAACTTTCGATTTACAGCAGGTACCTACTTTACTACAAGGTGAACAGGGACCAAGGGAGGCTGGGAAGAGTGTCCAAACAACTTTCCACCGGCCCGGGAATCGAACCCGTGACATCTCGCTTGCAAAGCAAGAGCGGTACCACTCTACCCACCGGCGCCCCCCTGTACTGTACTATACACCTAAATAAGATAACTACAGTACAGTAACAAATGACTGCTGGCAACACACTATACTATTTGTATAATATAGTACTGTATAGTAAACTGAGCTTCTCAAGAAATATAAATAATAAAAAAATTGGAAATAAATGTGAAGTGATTTTAAACACATACTTAGTTTTTGACAATGTATAGTAATTATAAATATGAAACAAAGTTTTCATGGTATATTAAAAAACATCAATGGAGGAACAGACAACAATAGACACAGTATTACTTCTACTTGATAATTCCTCTCCCTCTTTGGTGACACTCCTAGTTTAGTGAGATGCCTAACTTATAAGAAACACTTAGAGGAGCGGAGAGGTGGATGGGGGAATGGACAAATGCCACATCATTCTGGTAGGTGGAACTGCCCCGTGACGCTCTAAGCCATAAATACAGTGACCTACGACTGTACCATCAAAGGTTTAAAACTGCAGACATAAATGCCACATATTACTGAGGATCATTGACCAAGAGAACGTAAAAAGCCCTACACGAGGATAGGGTCACTAGCCTACCCTAAGGAGCCACTTTCCACAAGCCCTTGCCTGCTGGGTCGCTTCATTGGGTCAAACAGCAACAGGATCCCAATAATAATTAGTCCAATAGCCACCCAAGTGTAGATCACAAGAGCTGAAACGCAAGATCCAAGGGATTAAAAATAACATAATACAGTACTGTACAGTATTAGACGGATTATTTAAGAAAAGAACACAATGAGAGGCAAGACACATGAGCTGTGTGTTACCTGACACACACACAGTACACCTGGACAGTCAGGGTCTAATGAAGCAGCTCATTTACTGTATATTTTACTTGAGGTAAGAAAATGGAAGAAATATGAACAAGGGCCTTCTGAGATGGTATGAACAAATTTTTTTTTCAGGGATTAGCCAGCCCGGGCACAGGTCACTGACCCACATCAGGGCCTGGGGGGCGAAAATATTATAATTATAATTATAATAATAACTATTATTATTATTAGTATTATAATAATTCATAAAAATTAATAAGAAAATACTAAAAATAATAATAATAACCATAAGTAAATACAAAAACAAAAAAATAAATCAAGAATGAGAAATGATATACATTATGTATGTTGTGTTGTCAAAGTAAGAGAAACAATTGAGACCCTGCAATTGTGTGTAAATGAGGCAGAAAGTCAGATCATCAACCTGGGACTGGTCACATTTGGCAGCAGGGTCTACCATTAGACAACACATTATGCTTCCAATATCTTCCCAGGGGGTATTACCTCCCTGTTTGGTAGCTGCCTACTACCTACCTACATGCTAACACAATGGCAGACAAGAGATATAATTAAGAAAAAATAAAGAACTATTCCTGATACAGTATTGTATAATCAAAAGTTTAGATCAGGACTCAGTGTAAAGCCAGGTTCAATCTCAATGATTATGGCTACAAGTGATTTATGAAGCTCAAACCTTCCTGTTTTAACCCCTTGTGTACGAGGTGTGTGTCTCTCTCTGTGCTTCTGTGTTCAACACAACCATCTGGCATTAGTCAAGTAATATAATTATTTTATTTTATTTTATTTTTATTTTTTGGAAAAGTTATTTTTTTCACGATTTAACCCCGTGGGGGGAGGAGTACTGCCAGCAGCACCCTAACCTGGGGCTAAAGGGTTAAGTAACTCATTATATAAGTTGTTGTGGAACTCGTCAACCTCAGATCTCGTTATCAGGTCATTCTCAACAGTCAGGTCTCTGGGTAAGGTGAGGTCGCCCTCTGTGGGTACATTGTGTGAGGTCATGTAATTCACCCCCAAGAGTGATACCCCTTCTCTCAGCTGCCTCTTCAAACTATCAAAGTGTGCCCTTCTGAAATCTGGTACTTCAGTGGAATTTTCCTTGCGTCTGCTCTGAAGTTCTAACTGGAATCATATTTCTTTGTGATCGCTGTTAGCAATTTCGTTCCCTACCTCGACATACTAATGAGGTTTTCTCTGTTTGACAGAACTATATCTACTATATTATTACCCCGGGTGGGTTCGGTTATATGTTGGCTTAGGAAACAGTCCTGGATTGTTTCAAGAAAATCCTATGATTCTGAGCTACCCGTAAGGTCAATCCAATCTATTTGGCTAAAGTTAAAGTCGCCTACTGTACAGACTTTACTATGTATGGAAGCCCTGCACATTTCGTCCCAAATAAGTCGCTCATTAACTCTATCAAGATTAGGAGGTCTATATATTACTCCTGTGATTAATTTTTCCCAACCACTGATTAATTCTATCCAAATTGTTTCTGTATTCTGCTCAGTTTTTATTTCCTTATTTAACTTCACACTTCAGATTATCCCTGACATAGATTGCTACTCCGCCTCCTTTCCTAATCTGCCTATCGGTATGGAATAATTTGTAACCTGCAATTTGGTATTCGACAGGTAACTCACGTGAGTCTAGGTTGATCCATGTTTTGGTGAATGCTATTATATCGATTTTTTGGGTACATACCAACACCCTGATTTCATCCATTTTGTTTCTCATACTTCTACTGTTAGCGTAGTAGACATTTAAGTTAGTCGTGTTCTGAGTCCTCTCTTTGACGTGTTTAGGTTTTAACTCCTTGCCTAATTTAGTTTTGTCATAATTTCTAGCACTATTTCCCTGTAACCTTTCACTTTGTTTACCCACTCCCACTGCAGTCTCCTCCACCCCCGTGCTCATATTTTCTCCTAACAGTTTAAAGACTTCGACCAAAAACAGTGACGTGTTATATTCTTCCAAAGTGTATTATAATATCCCGCAGTGAGACGTTATACATTGATTGATTTTTATTTTGTCATCCAAAGATGATGTACAAAATCTTTTTTTTATATCGATAACCAATATTGAGTTATTGATAGTTGCTGAATTATGGCAACAATCCTGTGAGCTGAAGTGAACATTAGTTTCTGCAAATGATTTGTTCACTGCCCAGGGTGTGACAGGACGTGACTGCAGTTGTTGTGACTACTCATCAATCAACATCCTGACAACAAAATTCTTTCGTTTGGCGTGAGTAACCCCCAGTTACCAGCACCACCCTAGTGATGACACATCTCTGATCACTAGAGATGGTCTCAGCATTCTGAGGTATGGTGTGGTGGATGCACTAGTGTACCCAGTGAACCCCAGAGTCCTTGAGTTCACTGACAGGGAGCGGCAGTTTGCTGTACTCAGTATTTTCGTGGACATTGATCCAGTCACCGACCTTCGCATCAGCTGTGTCTCCTGTGAGTGACACACACAAGTCTACTGGATTGCGGCAACAATTTCACATTTTCAAGAAATTCTAGAAAGGATTCTTCAATCAAGCTACAAGTAATAGGTAGTTTAGGTATACATTATATATATTCCCACATTAACATAGTCAATGACATAACTTCACACAGATACATCCTGTAGGTGATACCAATTATTATAAATGCCTTACTTATTTTAAATATACTGACGTTATATAATTTACAGTATTTATTTTTCACCTGTTCAGCTATTGATACTTTAATTATTTTAATTATAATTTATATCAATTTACTGTAAATGGATGGACAAGGTTATTTTTGTGGTTTGTATCGAAATAATTTTTCAAACCTTAGACATAGAAAATGTGGACTTTTTTTTCCCAGGAAGGATAATAATGTTAATAATTTTCAAAACTACAAATAGGATAATAGTTTTATAATTATGTTAATAATGTAATTATAATGATGTCATAGACACATCTTTTCAAACTACAAATGTGACAGTTATACAGTAATATTTTTGTCTTTAAGTCAGAATCATCCAATTGTGACATTGTACATAATATACTCTCCATAAGGCATTGCAGACTAGGACTTGAGTAGCTCATCAACAGCAGGTGTCAGCTTCCCTAGTTTAGTGTTTACACACATATGCACGTAACACGGTTAGGTTTATGTACAGTGGAGTCTGCATTTACGCGGTAAATTGAACCCGTGGAGGTCCGCGTAAAACGAGAAACGCGTAAATGAAATAACAGAACATATGGGATTAATTGAAATAAGAGACTGGGCCGACCACCAAACTCCACTTTTTCCGACACAATACGTACCCTGTAGTCAAAATAACATCTTTATTTTATGATGGTATGCACACACAATTAATATTTAAGAGAAATATCAATAATATTAGGTTTTTTAACACTTACGTTAGTAGAAAAGATAGCTGGGCACACGGGGATGGGGGGTTGGTTCCGAGGCAGAGGGCAGATTATTGGCCCTCACCTGTATCAATTGTATCACTATCCACCACAGAGGCTTGCAGGGCCTCTTTGTCAAACCCCTCAAAGTCCATATTTTCACTATCACTGACTTGGCCCGGCTGTGGTGGGTGGCGGGTGAAGAACTCGGTAATGTTTTGATGACTGGGCGACCTTGTGCGCACCCTGCTCGCACCGCTTCCCGCGTAAATGACCAAATTTACCGGGTAATTAAAGCATTTCATTCTGGCAAGGCACTGCGTAAATGACCAAACTTGTAAACAAAAGCTGCGTAAATGCAGACTATATTGTACAGTACAGGTAGTCGTCGACTTACGACCTATGCGACTTACGTCTGTTCGACTTTACGACCGGCGGTACGACAGTTTTGGCCCCAGCCCCAGTGTAAATAATAAACCAATTGTACTGTAGTATGCAGTGATTTACTTAAACCTGACGACCGTAACAATAATGAACAAAGAAAATGTTGATAAAATATGACTTAAAGATGATTATATTATCATTACACATTACAGTATAATATACGTAAGGTAATTATAACATAGGCCGACTTACGACCAGATCAACTTACGACCGGTCGGCCGTAACCAATCTAGGTCGTAAGTCGACGACTACCTGTATAGGGTTTTACTGCGAGTTTAGTGTATTCCTCGCGGAGCTTGGATGGTGTGACCGAGCGATGTAATAGCCCCTGTCTTATAGGCAGAAGTATTATATAAATGGGTTAATTACATTTGATTTATATACTCTATCACCCTCTGTAACTTTCCACTAGATATGAGGTAGCATGTTCAGAGCACGTGATAAGGTGTGTCCACGGGAAGTCGCGTCACTTAGTGCTGAGCTAAGGCATTAAGTAGCCGGCTCTCTGGCCACCTCTAGCGGCAGTAGTTTGATATCCTTGACGAGAGGAAGACGTTATTGAGAGCCATCGTGGATGGTTCCGTCTTCCCTCGAGGGAGGACGTAATTTACCGTTCTCCCTCAACGGGTATTACGGGGATTGACACTCAACAGTCAGTGTCGATCCCGTAATACTGGTGACCACATCACCACAATAATTCATAGTGTTGCTTATATGAATCAAACTTAATCAAGGATTGTTGGGTCAGATTAGTCGCATTTTTTTAAGTAACTTTCAAAGAACTTTTAAGATGGGTGAACCTCAACACCAGGAGGCTGGGTTGAGTTAAGAAAGGTACACAGTACAGTACAGAGTATAACCACAGGTGCATGAAAGACAACTTCAAGCTCACATGATTTCAGTACAGTATTTCAGGAAGAAAAAGAATATGTAGTGTGCACTTACATCAGAGGATGCAAGCACTATAAGGAGTTTACTGTGCTGTCAACCCCAATCATGACTACATATAAGGAGACACAAGAGGTGAGTGACACTACTGCCCTGTACCTTACCTGTTCTTTGTTAACTGTGACCATATTGTTCTCAGTTTGATGCAGCAAAACACCTGTTGTTTAGCACATTAATATACTGTACACACAGGAAAGACTCATCTGAATTTACCAATTAATAATTAAGAAATTCTGGACTGGACAAAAATTTGAGAGTGAGAGATGGAGAGGCAGAGCAGTGACATTAATAATATGAGGACCTGCAGGTGAACACTACAGTACTCAAGATTGTGATACATTATTGAACATGTTACCTTGCATTAAGAGAGGCAGAGCAGTGTCAGGCTTACAGTGGATCTGACCCGTCAACACCCACACACTCCCCATTATGTTCCAGGCCACCTCTGGTATACCAACCATTACTCTGTAAAACACAAAACAACTGAGATAGCATTCATGACTTTCCTGTACCTCCTCCTCCTTCCACCAAGCTACAGTAACGACCATGGTTAACTGGCTACTTGTTAACCCTTTATGTTTTATGATGAATGAATGAGAACTGGGCCTCACCTCCCTCTACCACTATGTGTCTTCCATGTCTTCTACATGAGAACTGGGCCTCACCTCCCTCTACCACTATGTGTCTTCCATGTCTTCTACAGTACATGAGAACTGGGCCTCACCTCCCTCTACCACTATGTGTCTTCCATGTCTTCTACAGTACATGAGAACTGGGCCTCACCTCCCTCTACCACTATGTGTCTTCCATGTCTTCTACAGTACATGAGAACTGGGCCTCACCTCCCTCTACCACTATGTGTCTTCCATGTCTTCTACAGTACATGAGAACTGGGCCTCACCTCCCTCTACCACTAAGTGTCTTCCATGTCTTCTACAGTACATGAGAACTGGGCCTCACCTCCCTCTACCACTATGTGTCTTCCATGTCTTCTACAGTACATGAGAACTGGGCCTCACCTCCCTCTACCACTAAGTGTCTTCCATGTCTTCTACAATGATATATAAACTTGGACTTTTTACAAATAGGCCAGCAGGATTATAAGTAATTTTACAAAAAGGTCAGTATGCTGGGCATTTTGTAAATTGACCAAACATTTAATATCATTATTGCCAAAAGGCCATAACATATGCTGTATAGTAGAGCTTTTGGTGATCTTTTTTGCAGCATTTTTTTTTATCCTCAAGTCCTTGACTTTGTAGTGTTTTGAGTGCTAGTGAATTCTAAAGAACTTGTGCTTTTGAGAAACAAAAGACCAGCTATTATTATTATTATTATTAGCATCTTTTATAGAGTAGTAGTGTAAAGTGCAAGATGTTTCTACGCCAGACTCGCGGAGGTGATCTCCGAACAGAAGCAGCAGCCCAGAAGTTATGTTACAGCCTGGATGAGATGTCGACTTTCTTTCTCTCTCCTTCGGTCGGCTTTGCTCTGCCTCAGGGGAACGAGAGCTTCTGCCCCAACTCCAACAACTGCTGCAGATATTGACTATGAGGCTACTGTCACTGAATGCCCCATCGATCTGCGGCTCAACTAATTTAACACAGATAAGATAGCTTCTTATGTATTAGGATATTTAATATTAAGGTAATTAAATGGTGGCGAAGGTGTGGCTATTGGGGGAGGCTGGAGGCCACGTTTAAAAAAAAAAAAAAAAAAAAAAAAAGTGTTAAGTACTATACCTTATAACAATGAGGGAAGACACGTGTTTACGAGGGGCCGTGTTCATGATGGTGCCTCTACTACTGAAGTACACCAACACCAAGGTGATGAGTAACGTCACCCACAGGATGACCAAACTACCTATGAGATACAGGCGCAGGAGGTGGCTGCCACTCATACACTTGGAAGTATCTGATTCGTGGTGCACCATGAGGGTCAGTGTCAACCCCAGCCTGTTCAATAAAGGCTTTATTAATTACATACTAGAGATGATTACACTAGTATCTTTTTTGTGATACCACATAATGTGTAGCACATCCATCATGGGAGTACAGTATGAGACAGAGGAATGGAACAAGAAATAAGAATATGGGAAACAGTTTTCTCTCCAAGTAACAATAATGGATGAGTCAGTACACACACATTACTGGTCAGTTACACACCATGTTGTCTCTTAACAGTAACACATGAGGGGGGCGTCGATGGTAGAGTGGTACCGCTCTTGCCTTGCAAGCGAGATGCCACGGGTTCGATTCCCGGGCCGGTGGAAAGTTGTTTGGACACTCTTCCCAGCCTCCCTTGGTCCCTGTTCACCTAGCAGTAAAGTAGAAACCTGCTGTAAATCGAAAGTTGCGAATTCGTATTCAGGGACAAGTTGTTGGAGCTTCCAATAACTTGATGACATAAAACCATTGACTTCTACGCCCTTAACTCATGAGACATAAAGGCAAGGCAAGCATGAACTTAGCATGCTTCCCTGTTGGGCGCTGTAAACGCTTCTGCGCTTCACCTTACACAGGATGTAGGGGGGGGGGGGGGGTGCCCAATAATAAAAAAAATAAGTAACACATGATAAATCACACACAACTTCACTTAACAGCAACAGAGTCTCACTATACTATAACAGGTGTGTGACTCACCATCCTGCACGCAGTAACACTTCTATGATGCCCGGGATGACCAGATCGTCACTTCCAATCCTCCATCGTCGCTGGAAGACAACTAAGGCCGGCATCGCTCTCTCTCTCCCACACCTGAGTTAACAATAAAATACATCATAGGATAAGGTAACAACAGCTGGATATACCGTACTGTACTGTATTATGAACAGCGTGTTGACGACCTTACAGTACAATATTTACTCTTGTTGTTTTGTACTAATGACCTTAGCTAATGTGCCTTAAAGCTCTCTGAGGGAGGGAAGACAGAACCTTTGTCCTCTATATTCCCCCTATCCCGTCCCCTGTTCTGTTCACCCCTTAACATATTGTTCCTGTGTGTTCCCACAATGTAGACGGTCTCCCTCTACTGTACTTATCACACCTGCTGTCACCTTCTGCAGTAGTGGGAGATACTGGTGCCAAGTTCATGACCCCCCGCCCCCACCCGTCCCTCCCTCCTATAAAAAAAAAAAAAAAAAATAGCAAAATGTAAGATTCCAGGATGAGGAGCCTAGAATATTGGTTGTTATAAACACTCCTTATTTGGTACTACTATACTGTACATGTTGAGAACAAATTCAATGTAGTGTATTGTTGTATTATGTACTCTGGTAGTGTATAATGTACTCCAGTAGTGTGTTATGTACTCCAGTAGTGTATTATGTACTCCAGTAGTGCATTGTATAACTTGTTCTATGGAGGTGGTTGCTAAGAGGAGTTATGCTGAGTCATTAGCAGGGCCACGGGGGGGGTGGTGGCGGAGAGTAATGCAGGATCATAACAGGTTCTACAGCAGCTAGGGACTCTGAAGAAGTGTGTCGAAGAAATTAAAATTAACGGACCTACTGTTAGGGGAGAGGACGAACAACGGGAACGTTTCCAGCGCAGGAACAATGTAATAGTTTTTGGAGTCCCTGATAATTTTCTGTTCCAAAATGTTAGAGACCCGACACATTACAGAGGGGAGCAAACACCCAAGCCACTAGACCTCATCATAACAAACGAGGAGGGTATGGTGGCCAAACTGGAACACCTTGCCCCAGTTACCATATAATGTTGTCATTCAGATTAAACTGTTACCGAGTTCAAGATAAGGCCAGGCCAAGGTGCAATATTACAAAGGAAATTACAATGGGATGAGGGAAGAGATGAGGGGTATCCACTGGCCTGACTCATTAAGGCACAAGAACGCAGACACTACGCTGAATATCATAACTATTAAAGTGACCCACTTGATCGATAAATATATACCCAAGACCAAACCCAGTGCTTGTAGGAATACGAGGGGATCACTACACATGAACCATGCGGCGGTCGACATAGTTAAGAAGAAAACCCAGAAATTCAAGACGTGGGTTGGGTCAAACGATGAGCAGGACAGGAGGATGTATGCAAGAGCCAGAAACCAAGCAAAGATAGAGTGTAGGAGGGCTGAAAAGGAGTTACAAAGGCTGGTTGCAAGCGAGGTCAAGTCAAACCCAAAGGCGTTTTACAGCTATGCAAAGTCAAAATTAAAAAAGCGAGTAGGAGTATCAGACCTGAGGCTTGAAGATGGTAGTTACGCAGATTCTAACCAGGATAAAGCCGAGGCATTGAACAGCTTCTTTTCCTCGGTGTCCACAAGAGAGGATGCAATTAACCTTAGTGCATTTGAGGACAGACGGCTCGACACAGCACTGACCCACATTGTGTTCACAGAAGAGGGTATTAGAAATAAACTGTCAAAGCTAAAGGTCCATAAGAGTCCCAGCCAGACGTCCGGCTTTAGGCCAGACAGTCCGGCTTTTGAGCACTGTCCTCCGTCGGGCGCTACCTCGAGCCGGAGGTTAATTTCCCCCCTTTTTGTTGTCTAACTAAAAAGAATTATATAAATTACCTTAGGTATACTTACAACAGCGGGAACCAAAGGCCATAATAACCGTTAACGTATTTTTATTGTATGCAGTTGTCAACACTGCTGCTGATGAGCGGCAGTGTACGAGTCAAGTTGTCAACACCGTCAACACGTCCGAGATGGTCAGTCTGCCCAAGGCCGCAGTGCGGAGTGGTTGACTTTTTTGTTCTTGCTTCAATTTGGTTAGCAAATGCTTTTTCAGCCAGAGTACATATGAATATTCATTTCTTTCAGTTCTTTATTTATAGTGTGTGAATGCATGTATGAAATATATACAGTGCGTTCCAAAAAAATTTAATTTAAGAAAAATTACCACAAAATAGCATTCATCACATTCTACTGTAGTGATATTTGACAAATCAACAATTCTTCTAAGTATATTTTGTATATTTTATACAACTTTTTAAATATTTTCAACTCGTCATTAAACATGCTTAATTTAGGTTAAATTATAGGTGTCGCAAAAAAAAATAGAAAAAATGTCCTCCATTTGGGAAATGGCCACCCTAGTACTGGCCCTAACACGGAGCATCCTACAGTGCTAAGAGAGTTGAGCAACGAGCTTGTCGATCCCCTCAAGATTCTCTTTTGTAAATGGCTTATGTGAGTCCTATCTTCAAGAAGGGCGATCGTCACTCCACGAACAACTATAGACCGGTGAGCCTGACCAGCATAATATGTAAAGTACTTGAGAGTATTATCAGAGATGCCGCAATGGAACATCTATTACGAAACAACCTTGTAAAGGATTGCCAACACGGTTTTATGCCGGGGCGCTCCTGCTTAACACAACTGCTCAAGGTATTGGATATTTGGACCCATATTCTGGAACGGGGTGGTAATATCGACAATATTTACCTACATTTTGCCAAGGCTTTCGACAGTGTACCCCACGAAAGGCTGAAAATCAAACTGGAGGGTACGGAATTCGGGGAAATGTCCTAGCATGGATATTAGACTTTCTACATGACCGCAAGCAGTGTGTGGTGATTAATGGCACGAAATCATCATCCGTACCTATCACAAGCGGGGTGCCACAGGGCAGTGTATTGGGCCCACTGTTGTTTGTTTGTTTCATAAATGACATGCCTGACGTTGTACACTCCTCCATACAAATGTTTGCCGATGACGCCAAGTTATTTCAGGAAATGAAGAACCAAGCGGACTGAGAAGAGCTGCAGAAGGACCTCTGTGGGCTCCAGGAATGGTCGAAGAAATGGCTGCTGAGATTCAATGTCACGAAGTGAAAGAGGATGCACCTGGGGCGTACCAACGATAAGGAAGGCGTATCATATGTCCCAACGGGATGAAGAAACTGCACTATTTCAGCCTGAATGTGAGAGGGACCTAGGTGTATATGTTGACAATGAGCTGAAGTTCTCTGGCCATTGCGAGAAGAAGGTAAATTAGGCAAATAAATTATTGGGTCTTATAAGAAGGTCGTTCAGATATCTAGACGGTCTGTCCCTCGTAACGATCTTCAAGAGTGAAGTGCTTCCCCATCTGGAGTACTGTCACCCCGTCTGGTCCTCGAGATATGCTACGGACTGTCAGTTGGTTGAAAATGTTCAAAGGAGGGCCACCAGACTGGTGCCTGCACTTCGGCACCTCAGCTACCCTGAGAGATTGGAGCGCCTGAACTTGCCTAGCTTATACTACAGACGGGCAAGGGGGGACCTAGTTGAGGTGTATAAGCATCTCAAGGGGCACTACTCAGTTGAGTGTCCTTACTTGGAGCTGGAGGACGCTCGCCCCACAAGGGGTCACAGCTCAAGATTGAAGAAGCCGCAAGTCCAGAAGACTGTGAGGGCAAACTTTTTCGGAGTGAGAGTTGTGAACTCTGGGAACAATCTGCCAGAGAGTGTTGTGACGGCACCGAGTGTGAGCTCTTTCAAGACACGATTTGACCAACACTGGAGCGGGTTCAGGTACATTCAGGTGCCGGTGCATGCCCAGTACTTGCCAACAGTGTGTGACAGAGACGTGACCGACCACCCAAGCGGCTAACGAGCCGATCAGTGGTGAAGAGGATAAAAGTAAAGTAAAAAAGAAGAGTTCGTGACTGTACATTGGCTGGCTGCTGCATTATTCAGCACATTTTGGACAATGAAGCAGCAGCCATCGACGTTTTTATGGCTCACTGTGTTCTTGTTTCATCTGTAAAGTGTCAGAGATGTAGTTCAGTGTGTCAGTGCCGTGTAGATCACCACGCACGGCACTGTGGTAAGTGACGGACACTTCCTCACTCAGTGCCGTGTAGATCACTGCACTGTGGTAAGTGACGGACACTTCCTCACATCTCTCCTGTATCTCTTACTTAAGGTAAGTTTCTTACACACTAGGGGTTAGGTAGGTTAGGTTAAGTGGGTTAAGTTAGGTAGGTTAGGTTAGGTGGGTTAAGTTAGGTAGGTTAGGTTAGGTGGGTTAAGTTAGGTAGGTTAGGTTAGGTGGGTTAAGTTAGGTAGGTTAGGTTAGGTGGGTTAAGTTAGGTAGGTTAGGTGGGTTAAGTTAAGTAGGTTAGGTTAGGTGGGTTAAGTTAGGTAGGTTAGGTTAGGTGGGTTAAGTTAGGTAGGTTAGGTTAGGTGGGTTAAGTTAGGTAGGTTAGGTTAGGTGGGTTAAGTTAGGTAGATTAGGTTAGGTGGGTTAAGTTAGGTAGGTTAGGTTAGGTGGGTTAAGTTAGGTGGGTTAAGTTAGGTGGGTTAAGTTAGGTAGGTTAGGTTAGGTAGGTTAGGTTAGGTGGGTTAAGTTAGGTGGGTTAAGTTAGGTGGGTTAAGTTAGGTGGGTTAAGTTAGGTAGGTTAGGTGGGTTAGGTAGGTTAGGTTGGGTTAGGTTTTTACATTGACCTTCCTTTTTTGTTACAATATCTCAACTACTGCTCATTTCTGACGCCAATGGAGGTCATATAAAAAGTTTAAACCCTTATTCAAAAGTCAATTAGGTGCTGCCTAAACCTAACAGAAGACAGGTTGGGTTAGGTTTATTCCTGGTCATATATGGTTTATGCTGTACCCACACCTCTTGGGTTTATTATGGGGTCAGCCCACCCAGGAACAGGTCATCAACCCATAATGGGGTCGGGGGGGGGGGGGGGGGGGGAGGTGTAGGAGTAAAAAGAAATTAAAAATAGAAGTGAAAAAGACGATAACAATATCCTGTACTGTCATACACTGTACATTATAATTACCACACCTTGTCCAGTACTGTATATTGCCATGGTAGGTACCGTATTTTGTTAGCATTGGAGCTCACAAAATGATAACGTGTGAATAAATTATTTTCCCACAACTAATAACAAGTCAAGTGCTACCATTACATTCCCATACACACTTATAAAAGTTAATTACAGAACTGTACTATACAGACGTCAGTAGCAAACAAGGAGTAATTCTCTCTGTAACAACACCAGAGCTGCTCTTAACTCACCCAATACTGCACAAGGTTTCCTTGTTCCACACTAAGACAGTTTACCTGAACCTCTGTTGACCAACCTCGCCCCTCACACAACAACACTAACCACCAACATCAACTTATGGAAACAAAATACAACTTCCACTAAAACCTAACAAAAAAAACATTGAAAAAATTATACTAATATGAATTACCAGAACAAATTATATTAACAGCTGCGTAGATGATATTAATAAGATTATGTTATCACTTGACGGCCACTGGGTATGACCACACTGTCTTGTGTTCGAGTCCTGGCCGGGGACACTAGAGTGATCCACGAGCTGTGTCATTCACTAGTGTTTACAAGGGAACCACTTTGGCAAACACATTCATTGAGAAAGCCACTTCCACCGCAAATTATCGTAATACAACTAAATTAAGTAGTTCTGTCTGGTAATGCAATATAGTAAATAAAAAAAACAAAGCAAATGATAATGTACTATCAAAGCAGGGCCACCAGACTGGTGCCTTCCCTTCGGCACCTCAGCTACCGAGAGATTGGAGCGCCTGAACTTGCCTACCTTATACTACAGACGGGCAAGGGGGGACCTAGTTGAGGTGTATAAGCATCTCAGGGGGCACTACTCAGTCGAGTGTCCTTACTTGGAGCTGGCGGATGCTCGCCCCACAAGGGGTCACAGCTCAAGATTGAAGAAGCCGCAAGTCCAGAAGACTGTGAGGGCAAACTTTTTTGCAGTGAGAGTTGTGAACTCTTGGAACAATCTGCCAGAGAGTGTTGTGACGGCACCGAGTGTGAGCTGTTTCAAGACCAAACTTGACCAACACTGGAGCAGGTTCAGGTACATTCAGGTGCCGGTGCATGCCCAGTACTTGCCAACAGTGTGTGACAGAGACGTGACCGACCACCCAAGCGGCTAACGAGCCGATCAGTGGTGAAGAGGATAAAAGTAAAGTAAAAAAGAAGAGTTCGTGACTGTACATTGGCTGGCTGCTGCATTATTCAGCACATTTTGGACAATGAAGCAGCAGCCATCGACGTTTTTATGGCTCACTGTGTTCTTGTTTCATCTGTAAAGTGTCAGAGATGTAGTTCAGTGTGTCAGTGCCGTGTAGATCACCACGCACGGCACTGTGGTAAGTGACGGACACTTCCTCACTCAGTGCCGTGTAGATCACTGCACTGTGGTAAGTGACGGACACTTCCTCACATCTCTCCTGTATCTCTTACTTAAGGTAAGTTTCTTACATACTAGGGGTTAGGTAGGTTAGGTTAGGTGGGTTAAGTTAGGTAGGTTAGGTTAGGTGGGTTAAGTTAGGTAGGTTAGGTTAGGTTAGGTGGGTTAAGTTAGGTAGGTTAGGTTAGGTGGGTTAAGTTAGGTAGGTTAGGTTAGGTGGGTTAAGTTAGGTAGATTAGGTTAGGTGGGTTAAGTTAGGTAGATTAGGTGGGTTAAGTTAGGTAGGTTAGGTGGGTTAAGTTAGGTAGGTTAGGTTAGGTGGGTTAAGTTAGGTAGGTTAGGTTAGGTGGGTTAAGTTAGGTAAGTTAGGTGGGTTAGGTTGGGTTAGGTTTTTACATTGACCTTCCTTTTTTGTTACAATATCTCAACTACTGCTCATTTCTGACGCCAATGGAGGTCATATAAAAAGTTTAAACCCTTATTCAAAAGTCAATTAGGTGCTGCCTAAACCTAACAGAAGACAGGTTGGGTTAGGTTTATTCCTGGTCATATATGGTTTATGCTGTACCCACACCTCTTGGGTTTATTATGGGGTCAGCCCACCCAGGGACAGGTCATCAACCCATAATGGGGTCGGGGGGGGGGGGGGAGGGAGGTGTAGGAGTAAAAAGAAATTAAAAATATTAGTGAAAAAGACGATAACTATATCCTGTACTGTCATACACTGTACATCATAATTACCACACCTTGTCCAGTACTGTATATTGCCATGGTACTGTGTAGGTACCGTATTTTATTAGCATTGGAGCTCACAAAATGATAACGTGTGAATAAATTATTTTCCCACAACTAATAACAAGTCAAGTGCTACCATTACATTCCCATACACACTTATAAAAGTTAATTACAGAACTGTACTGGCTGTGCTATACAGACGTCAGTAGCAAACAAGGAGTAATTCTCTCTGTAACAACACCAGAGCTGCTCTTAACTCACCCAATACTGCACAAGGTTTCCTTGTTCCACACTAAGACAGTTTACCTGAACCTCTGTTGACCAACCTCGCCCCTCACACAACAACACTAACCACCAACATCAACTTATGGAAACAAAATACAACTTCCACTAAAACCTAACAAAAAAAACATTGAAAAAATTATACTAATATGAATTACCAGAACAAATTATATTAACAGCTGCGTAGATGATATTAATAAGATTATGTTATCACTTGACGGCCACTGGGTATGACCACACTGTCTTGTGTTCGAGTCCTGGCCGGGGACACTAGAGTGATCCACGAGCTGTGTCATTCACTAGTGTTTACAAGGGAACCACTTTGGCAAACACATTCATTGAGAAAGCCACTTCCACCGCAAATTAGCGTAATACAACTAAATTAAGTAGTTCTGTCTGGTAATGCAATATAGTAAATAAAAAAAAACAAAGCAAATGATAATGTACTATCAAAGGAGGGCCACCAGACTGGTGCCTTCCCTTCGGCACCTCAGCTACCGAGAGATTGGAGCGCCTGAACTTGCCTACCTTATACTACAGACGGGCAAGGGGGGACCTAGTTGAGGTGTATAAGCATCTCAGGGGGCACTACTCAGTCGAGTGTCCTTACTTGGAGCTGGCGGACGCTCGCCCCACAAGGGGTCACAGCTCAAGATTGAAGAAGCCGCAAGTCCAGAAGACTGTGAGTGAGAGTTGTGAACTCTTGGAACAATCTACCAGAAAGTGCTGTGACGGCACCGAGTGTGAGCTCTTTCAAGACACGACTTGATCAACACTGGAGCGGGTTCAAGTACATTCAGGAGCCGGTGAATGCACAGTACTTGCCAACAGTGCGTAACAGAGACGTGACCGATCGCCCGGGCGGCTAACGAGCCGATCAGTGGCGAAGAGGATAAACGTAAATGTATAAATCTTATTACTTTTTACTTTTATCCTCTTCACCACTGATCGGCTCGTTAGCCGCTTGGGCGATCGGTCACGTGTCTGATTACTTTTCCTTTTCTTTTATCCTCTTCACCAAAAGAGCGGCTCGTTAGGCACTTGGGCTATCGGTCACATCTCTGTTACGCACTGTTGGCAAGTACTGTGCATTCACCGGCTCCTGAATGTACTTGAACCCGCTCCAGTGTTGGTCAAGTCGTGTCTTGAAAGAGCTCACACTTGGTGCCGTCACAGCACTTTCTGGTAGATTGTTCCAAGAGTTCACAACTCTCACTGGAAAAAAGTTTGCCCTCACAGTCTTCTGGACTTGCGGCTTCTTCAATCTTGAGCTGTGACCCCTTGTGGGGCGAGCGTCCGCCAGCTCCAAGTAAGGACACTCGACTGAGTAGTGCCCCTTGAGATGCTTATACAACTCAACTAGGTCCCCCCTTGCCCGTCTGTAGTATAAGGTAGGCAAGTTCAGGCGCTCCAATCTCTCAGGGTAGCTGAGGTGCCGAAGGGAAGGCACCAGTCTGGTGGCCCTCTTTTGAACATTTTCAACCAACTGACAATACCTAGCATATCTTGGGGACCAGACGGGGTGACAGTGCTCCAGATGGGGAAGCACTTCACTCTTGAAGTTCGTTACGAGGGACGGACAGTCTAGTTATCTGAACGACCTTCTTATAAGACCCAATAATTGATTTGCCTGATTTACCTTCTTCTCGCAATGGTCCGAGAACTTCAGCTCATTGTCAACATACACACCTAGGTCCTTCTCACATTCAGTGTCAAATAGTGCAGTTTCTTCATCCCGTTGGGATATATGATACGCCTCCTTACCGTTGGTACGCCCCAGGTGCATCCTCTTACACTTCGTGACATTGAATCTCAGCAGCCATTTCTTCGACCATTCTTGGAGCCCACAGAGATCCTTCTGCAGCTCTTCACAGTCCGCTTGATTCTTGATTTCCCGAAATAACTTGGCGTCATCGGCAAACATTTGTATGGAGGAGTGTACAACGTCAGGCATGTCATTTATGAAACAAACAAACAACAGCGGGCCCAATACACTGCCCTGTGGTACCCTGCTTGTGATAGGTACGAATGATGATTTCGTGCCATTAATCACCACACACTGCTTACGGTCATGTAGAAAGTCTAATATCCACGCTAGGACATTTCCCCGAATTCCGTACCCTTCCAGTTTGATTTTCAGCCTTTCGTGGGGTACACTGTCGAAAGCCTTGGCGAAATCTAGGTAAATATTGTCGATATTACCACCCCGTTCCAGAATATGGGTCCAAATATCCATTACCTTGAGCAATTGTGTTAATCAGGAGCGCCCTGGCATAAAACCGTGTTGGCAATCCTTTACAAGGTTGTTTCGTAGATGTTCCATGGCGTCATCTCTGATAATACTCTCAAGTACTTTACATACTACGCTGGTCAGGCTCACCGGTCTATAGTTGTTCGTGGAGTGACTATCGCCCTTCTTGAAAATAGAACTCACATAAACCACTTTCCATTCACTGGGGACCATTTGTTCATCCAGGCATTTACAAAACAGGATCTTCAGGGGCTCTGCAAGCTCGTTGCTCAACTCTCTTAGCACTCTAGGATGCACCATGTCAGGGCCGGGACTCTTATGGACCTTTAGCCTGGACAGTTTATTTCTAATACCCTCTTCTGTGAACACAATGTGGGTCAGTGCTGTGTCGAGCCGTCTGTCCTCAAATGCACTAAGGTTAATCGCATCCTCTCTTGTGAACACTGAGGAAGGAAGCTGTTCAATGCCTCAGTGTGCAGATTAGTGGATGTCATGTTTATCATAGTTTATGACCTGACCTTATGTTTAGTAAGGTCACCCTGTGTACTTAAGCCTCTCTCGGTCATTGTAATCCAGTTGCCCCTGAAGATGTCTTGAATAAAGACATCTAAGGTGCTCCATTGTTCCCCTTTTTTCCTGTGTGATTTTATCAATATATAAAGGAAAGAAGAAAACACCAAGTTCCCAAGCGCTTTCGTGTAATTCACATCTTCAGGGGTGAGTACAGACTAGAGAGAGTAATACAAATCAAGGTGTATATATACAGAGGAGGGTGAGACCAGGTCCACCTTGGTGGACCTGGTCTCACCCTCCTCTGTATATATACACCTTGATTTGTATTACTCTCTCTAGTCTGTACTCACCCCTGAAGATGTGAATTACACGAAAGCGCTTGGGAACTTGGTGTTTTCTTCCTTCCTTGTGGTTATCAGCATATACCTGGATCATGCACACCTACAGTGATTTACTTGGATATATACACACACACACAGAAGGGCTCCCGACCTCCGGGTCAGTGTGTGAGTCCTGGTTGTTTTGCTCAGCCTCAGAGCACAAACTAAACAATGTTAAAAATAGTTACAAATATGGCACTTAAACTATTCATATATGTTTTATGGAAATAAAATGGACTTATATTAAACTAAAATTGCTTTTAATTATTAATATTTGGTAATATAATTTAACTCAGGTATATGCATATTATTTTGAGTTAGTTGTAAATTAGTATGGTTTAGAGGGGTCGTCCGTGGTACATGTTTAACATCAAGTTACTTGCTCAGTTGACAGAGCCTTGTCCTTGGCTTCTCGCTGGCGTCAATCTTCCATAATTACTCAGGTATGAACCACTTTTGTAGCTCATTTACCACCAAACACGTTGTCTGAAAGCACCTTTGACACGTTCATGTGCATTAGTGACCGTTATTAGGTTTTATTAAGGGAAAGAAGTGTATTATGGTGGCGGAGAGGCAGACAAGGTGTCAATGTTTTTTTGATAATTTGTATTTTTTCCATTATTTTCCTGCTGTTAGTCAGGTATTGAAGAGGTTATTGACCTTTACTGTTGAGACAAAAACTATGACAGGTGTTCGTACATGTGGGGGAGGGTTGAGTTTAGTGATGGAGAATGTGGTAATGTGTCACTAGTACTGTATAATGACAGGAAATTCCAAGACTAAGATGATGAAACTGAGGTATAACTTAGCACCACACTTAACAGTAATACCTGAAGCTCAGTCTATTTAACGAGAAGAGAATTTGTTCGTTCTTTTAACAATAACTGATAAAATTGCAGATTACAGTAACCAAAGAATAACCTAACCTAACCTTGTGGTATTCTGTGGCTGGTGTTCACTGCAATATTACCCAAAAGATCATTATATCTTCCCTGGGAAAATGTAATACAATATTTGAGGATTTTGTCTTCATGGTTTTAATTTCTCAACCACTGATGTCACGTTAATGTAATCTTATCTTCAGTGTTTATCATACTTAAAGAAAAAGGTTTGTGTTAAGTTTTACCTGATAACTGAAAAAGGTTTATGTGTTAAGTTTTACCTGATAACTGAAAAAGGTTTATGTGTTAAGTTTTACCTGATAACTGAAAAAGGTTTATGTGTTAAGTTTTACCTGATAACTGAAAAAGGTTTATGTGTTAAGTTTTACCTGATAACTGTAAAAAGGTTTATGTGTTAAGTTTTACCTGATAACTGTAAAAGGTTTATGTGTTAAGTTTTACCTGATAACTGTAAAAGGTTTATGTGTTAAGTTTTACCTGATAACTGACACATTAAAAGCTGTGAGGTTATCATGTTCAGCCAAATACTGAACCAACTTTATTTATTGGTAATATTGTAGGTTACACAAACAAAGGATCTGACAAAAAACTTAACCTAACCTGTTGTAATATAAGAAAATTATCATAGAAAAAATAGTTCTATTTATTGAGTGAAGTGAATTTGTGGTATTCTGTGGTTGTTGTTCACTGCAATATTACCATAGTTGGTAAACAGTCTTGTAGCATTTAATCCAACTACACCCACTTGGGAGGGTGTATGCTCAACCACTGCCTCTTAACGACAGTACAGTACAGTATGGTACAGTATGGTACAGTACAGTATGGTACATTATAGTACAGTACAGTATGGTTCAGTACAGTATGGTACAGTACAGTATGGTACATTATAGTACAGTACAGTATGGTTCAGTACAGTATGGTACATTATAGTGCAATACAGTATGGTTCAGTACAGTATGGTACATTATAGTACAGTATAGTACAATACAGTATGGTTCAGTATGGTATAGTATAGTACAGTGCAATACAGTATAGTACAGAACAGTACATTATAGTACAGTACAGTATGGTACAGTATAGTACAGTACAGTGTGATACAGTATAGTACAGTATGGTACAGCATAGTATGGTACAGCATAGTACAGTATAGTACAGTATGGTACATTAAAGTACAGTACAGTATAGTATAGTACAGTATACAGTAGTACAGTGCAGTATACAGGGTAGTGCAGGACAGTACAGTATGGTTCAGTACAGTATAGTACAGTATGGTGTCTGCTCACACTGTACTGGTAAACATGGTGTATTACAGGACCCAGGCTGATGACCGCTCTGTATGGTGTCTGCTCACACTGTACTGGTAAACATGGTGTATTACAGAAAGGTCATCAGCCTGGGTCCTGTAATACACCATGTTCACCAGTTCAGTGTGAACAATTCACCACACTCTCAGCTTTGGGACTCCTCCTCTGGCAGTCTTTGGTAGCCTGTACAGTACACACAGGTGTTCAATCCTCAATCATCATCGTCGTCGTTTTACCGCCATTTCCCAGGTTCGTTTGAATTAGCCGTGATTATCTGATGGCACGGCGTCTCGGTTGCCATAAGGCAAATTAGAAGTAAATTTATGGCTGGTTGCCCTTCCTGTCACCAATCTACTTGTATTGAGTAGAAACTGGCCATTATATATATGTAGAGCCTTCAAGTACTTCATCTTTAATTCCTCTTTTATAAGTGATTCAACATAGAGCAACTGATTATCCTTCCCTTGAAGATGGTGTAGTTGTGGGGGAGTTAATAAGACCTGTAATGGATCTAAGTGTTCTGCTTACACCTCTCTTGTCTGTTTAATAAACTTTCTCTCCAAGTGGGTTATCTTTCAGGATTCCTGTATGATTGTGAAGGATACAGTATTCTGATTATTGAATGTATTCGGTTTTAACCCTTGGGTAATGCCAGACGAGTTTAGTCAGCATCGAAGGAATCCTGTACGGTACCCAAGTTTTTTTTTTTTTTTTTTACGGGGATTAGCCCACCGGGCACAGGTCATTGACCCACATCAGGGCCTGGGGGGGGGGGGGGGGAAACAATATATGTATGTTGTGTTGTCAATGGTAAGAGAAACAATTGAGACCCTGCAGTTGTGTGTAAATGAGGCAGAAAGTCAGATCATCAACCTGGGACTTGGTCACATATGGCAGCAGGGTCTACCATTAGACAACACATTATGCTTCCAATATCTTCCCAGGCAGTAGTACCTCCCTGTTTGGTAGCTGCCTACTACCTACTAATGGTTAACATCTGAGTCACAAGTTGACATTATCACCTTTAGTCTTCTGTACTGCACAAAATATCTTGAGCTTATTACACTTACAAATTCATGCCTCCATCTAATGGAATAAAAGTATTGCTAGAAGCTTAACTTTATATCTTGTATTGTGTGTAACCCTCTGCTTTATATTTCTAGACTGGCGGTTGAATGATGCGGGACCTGTACAATGCTCTGCCCCTGCCAGACGACCGACCAATTACATCCGTGTGTGTGGTCGAGGAGTTGTCCGGATGTCCCCCCAACTACACACCCGTACGTTGACACTGTACAGTGCTTCCTTAATAACTCTACAAGTCTGGATAACACAGTCTATTTTGTTCTTATTGATTAGTCAGATAAGTTATGGTGCATGTACTCTACTGGTCTATAATAAGGACAGTTTTTTGTTGGGTGTTCCTACAACTACCGACACAAAATGTGTTATGAAAGGTGCACACAGAGGCTGACCCACCACATCATGGTACTGGCCACACAGCTTGGGGGAGGAGTACTGGCCACACAGCTTGGGGGAGGAGTACTGGCCACACAGCTTGGGGGAGGAGTACTGGCCACACAGCTTGGGGGAGGAGTACTGGCCACACAGCTTGGGGGGGGAGTACTGGCCACACAGCTTGGGGGGGGGGGGGGAGTACTGGCCACACAGCTTGGGGGGGGGGAGTACTGGCCACACAGCTTGGGGGAGGAGTACTGGCCACACAGCTTGGGGGGGGAGTACTGGCCACACAGCTTGGGGGAGGAGTACTGGCCACACAGCTTGGGGGGGGGAGTACTGGCCACACAGCTTGGGGGAGGAGTACTGGCCACACAGCTTGGGGGAGGAGTACTGGCCACACAGCTTGGGGGAGGAGTACTGGCCACACAGCTTGGGGGAGGAGTACTGGCCACACAGCTTGGGGGAGGAGTACTGGCCACACAGCTTGGGGGGGGGGAGTACTGGCCACACAGCTTGGGGGAGGAGTACTGGCCACACAGCTTGGGGGAGGAGTACTGGCCACACAGCTTGGGGGAGGAGTACTGGCCACATTGCTTGGGGGAGGAGTACTGGCCACACTGCTTGGGGGAGGAGTACTGGCCACACAGCTTGGGGGAGGAGTACTGGCCACACAGCTTGGGGGGAGGAGTACTGGCCACACAGCTTGGGGGGGGGAGTACTGGCCACAGCTTGGGGGAGGAGTACTGGCCACACAGCTTGGGGGAGGAGTACTGGCCACACAGCTTGGGGGAGGAGTACTGGCCACACAGCTTGGGGGAGGAGTACTGGCCACACAGCTTGGGGGAGGAGTACTGGCCACACAGCTTGGGGGAGGAGTACTGGCCACACAGCTTGGGGGAGGAGTACTGGTCACTCTATCACTTTGTCTCTTATATTCTACAGGTATTTTTATGTCAGTGTTTCAACAATTTTTGGTTTGTTTTTTCTTATTAAAATTTTTTTAAAGGAAAGTCTAATTGTCACAGTTTTTAGGTTTGGTTGAGGTGAAGTAATCATGTCTATTGTGCATCTTTTCTCAGCTGAGGAAAGATCTCCGCCCCTCCTCAAGAGCTACAGCTGATTGGCTGTAGCAAACCTGTCTGATTTCGTCGTGAAGTAATGATGTATTTCTAGACAAGTTTGTCCATAATCTTTGGGATGACCGTTTATGGCGAGATATATTATTTCAAACATGAGCACGTAGGAAGTTTATCAGAAGTATTAAGAACATAAGAAGGGAGGAAACTGCAGCGGGCCTACTGGCTCATACTGGGCAGTCCCGTTTACACCCAACCCCTATTGCTCATATAAGCATCCAACCTATGTTTGAAGCTATTCAGCGTTATTATGCGTGAGTTAACTGTTAAACTCTGGTAGCAAATTAACGCTTTCGGAGGATGCATTTAATATATACTTCTTTTTACCAACAATAAGGCATACTAAGACAAATTACATACGCATTACAGTGGAAAGTGGGATAAAATCGTGACGAAAGCAATGACTTTTGCTTTCTTTCGTTCAAAAGATGTTACCGTAATCGCTTTTCGAATGGTTTTCAGTTAAAAAACTGTTGTATTACAATAATATTCCCTCCTAATTGACTTGAATAAATACTTGAATGGAAATATACAATATATTTGTTGAAACTACCCACATTTCAGTGTAAAGTGTCGTAACAATAAATGGTAAACTATTTGCCTTCGGCACTCGGTGTTTCAGGCACGGTGAGCCTCAGTTTATAGGACGTAGAGTGTTTTTACTGAAGGTTTTGGTGTTCCAATACTGTACCCTCAAAAACTTGGGTCGACCTATAAACAAGGAATATCATAAATTAAAGATTTTTTGGTAAAAAAATCAGGGTCGACCTACAATGCTGATGTCAACAGAAGCGTAGTTACAGCGAGACTGACTGGGTGAGGGAGCGCGGGGTGGTGCGATGCGTGTGTGTGTGTGTGTGTGTGGGGGGGGGGGGGGGGGGTGGCTGGCTGGCTGGCAATGTGCGGTGCCGCGCGCTATTTGAATGTACTTCAATGTACAGAATATTCCTCCGGCGGGGCAATCCACGTATTTGCAAACCCGCGTATGTTAAGGGCCGACTGTAAATCATGTACAGGAAGGATACGTAAATTGTAATATCAAGTGTATGGTTCGCTCAAAGCCACCCCAAGTCAGACAACGCGTCACACAAAGTTACACTGTGTGCGTGCGTGCGTGAAGTTCACATAATTTAAGATATGTACTATGTTTTTATAAGTACAGTAAGTGTTTAAGTAGAGTAAAGGCCCAAAGAGTCTGGGGATGAAGACGTCTGTTGACTTCCTTCTGGAAGTAACTACGGTAACAAAACTATCGGGACAGAGAGATATAACCATGTTTACAGTACAGTACTGTTCATGTTCTCAGAAAAAGACAGATAACACAACACTTATATGGGAGTCGTAATACAAGACTCAGTCATATATATGATGACCTTACTGATGCAAGACTCAGTCATATATATGATGACCTTACTGATGCAAGACTCAGTCATATATATGATGACCTTACTGATGCAAGACTCAGTCATATATATGATGACCTTACTAATGCAAGACTCAGTCATATATATGATGACCTTACCGATGCAAGACTCAGTCATATATATGATGACCTTACTGATGCAAGACTCAGTCATATATATGATGACCTTACTGATGCAAGACTCAGTCATATGAAGTAATACAGTAATGTTATTTTTCAGGTATCTAAGACCCATGACCAGGACATAGATGCAGACCTTTATAAAGATGGCTTCTTCAGGAGGGTGACCCGCTACCTGTGTCACAGCAAAACTGAAGGTTACATGGGCTATGTGGTGGAGCATCTGGCTATTGTTAATGATCGAGACTCAAGACCTGCAGGATACACCATTGTTGAACAAACCTTTGACACAAGTGAGTTTATATATACTGAAGAGCATTGTGTCACTGGTTACATAGTAAGCTCTATATGTTACTATAAATCTATATCAATCAAGCAATCAACTTTATTTTGCATTAATAATACAAAACCGAATGTATCCTCATATAATTAATCTCTCCTTCAGATCAGCTTATATTTATGACTTATCAATATTGTAGAAAGACTTTGATAACAGGTGCACTTATAAACAGTACTTGAGCTGTAGATATGACCAATATCAACAGGATAAGGACTACTACTAGATCAAATATTATATACAGTACAGTATATATATATACTGTACATCAATAGAAGTGGTTTAGGAAACATAAATTATTTTGACAACTCCAGCACCGTAAGAATTGGCACTGCAACACTGAGTACAGTACAGTAGTACCCCGATTTACGCGGTCAATTGAACCCACGGGGTAACGCGGAAAGTGAACAACAGAACATATGGGATTAATTCCAATTGAGACTGGCCCGACCCCTAAACTCCACTTTTTCCGACACAATACCTATGTTGTAGTAAAAATAACATCTTAATTTTATGATGGTATGCTCACACAATTAATATTTAAGAGAAATACAGTCGCCAGGTTAATGTCCATTCAAATAATGGACTCAAATCCCTCCCCCCCCCCCCCTCTTCCCAGCTCACTAGCTCTTACCTCTCTGAGAAATGATTGGGTGAAAACACTAGATTATAACGTTTAGTAATAAATAATACCTCAGACTAAAGTTAGGATAATATCATTGACATTTCTGGATTCCTTGCAGGTCAGGGAATATTTTGAATGTAAACTTCGTATATTTTGCACAAACGATAAAATATTTGCTTTGTGTAAACAAAATTATTACATTAGATCTAAAATTTGTATGTCTAATGCAAAATCCATGATGTTTATATTCAAAATGATCATCATATTGTAAGAATTCCAGCAATGTAAATTATATTCTGGCCGGGTAATTTGTATGAATTTTATGAGCTAAATAAAAAAACAAAAAATTATACTTCCTGCGTATATGAGTAGATGCACCGCGGAAAGTGAAAGTCCGGTTCTGGCAAGGTACCGCATAAATGAGAAATCACGCAAAGTGAAACCGTGTAAAGCGGGGTAATACTGTACAGTAAAATACAGTACAATATAATACAGAACAGTACAGTATAATACAGTACAGTACAATACAGTAAAATTACAGTACAATAGGGTCGGGATATATAGCAACTTTATATAAAAACAAATTATATCATGACTACCAAAATTATCGACATTTTCCTATATATAGCGATATATTCATTGAGAGTAGACTCACAACTTATGTTCCTGGGACCTCACATAGAGCCATAAAGTCAGAAACACTCCTAATAATACAGTACAGTGCAATACAGTACAGTACAATATAGTACAATTCAGTGCAGTACAATATAGTACAGTACAGTACAATATAGTACTGTACAATACAGTACAATATAGTACAGTACAATATAGTACAGTACAATACAATACAGTACAATATAGTACAGTGCAGTACAGTACAATACAGTACAGTACAATATAGTACAGTACAATATAGTACAGTACAGTACAATACAGTACAGTACAATACACATAGAGGGTAGTATAGTACAATACAATACAGTACAATACACATACTGTACAGTGGTCCCTCGGTTAAGCAGCTCAATTCGTTCCACAGAGTCGTTCGTTACCCGAAAATTTTGTTAACCGAATCCATTGTTTCAATGGGATATTGGGTAATTGGTTCCAGCTCACAGAAAAGTACATATAAAGTACAAAAAAAAAAAATGTAGTAAAGTACACTTACTTTGAGGTGTGTATGTAGAAGGCTCCTGGTTGATGATGATGATGATGGGAATTAGAAGTGGGGGTGGAGGAGAAGGGAGAAGAGAAGGAAGTGGGGGTGGAGGAGAAATCACCTTTCAGGGGACCCATGCTTGATGCAGTAATTTCACCAATAAAATTTTTAGTTCACTTGGTGTAATTCAAGATTATTTTATTTAAATCAACACTACACTGCACTGCACTATATATTATCAATATGTTAACTAAATTTCAGAATGACAAATAATTTTAATGTAAAAATGCAAAAATATTCAAGACACCAACAAAATCGATGTTCACTCCACTGTCAACAAAGCCAAACTGACGCCTGGTGGGTGAGTTAAGTGGCTGATGGGCTCACAAAAAACTAGTTCCCTGTGCTGCATATATTATCAATATGTTAAATAAATTTTAAATGACTAATAATTTTAATATAAAAATGCAAAAATATTAAAGAGCACAACTTTCTTGATATTTACTCCACTGGAAACGAATGTAAACATAGAACAGATTACTAAATTGGCAGACTACCCCGTCAGCCGATTAGCTGATGCTCACAACAAAACTTGTTTGTCGTAAGGATTTCGTTAATCAAAGTTTTGTTCGTTAACCGAATTGAAGATCCGTATGGGAGCTAATTCGTTAATCATATTTCGTCAATCGAACCGTTCGTTGACCGAGGGACCACTGTGCAGTGTAGTACAATACACATACTGTACAGTGTAGTACAGTACAATACAGTACAGTAGTATTGTTCCACAGGTCAGAAAGCATTTAAGAAGAAGCAGCTGTGTTACAAACAAGTTCCTCGCACTATGGCAACACAGACTATCACAGACATCATCATCTTGAGTCGCTCCAAGGTGGCCCCAGAAGGGTTCTCTCTGGTGGGGGAGATGAACGGCCTGTGTGTGTGTATCAAGCCTGGCCCGGCACCCACCCCTCAACACAACAAGCCTTCTGCTCAGGCTTCATCCCCACACCTCTATAGGTGAGTACAGTACAGACTATTCTGTACCATATACAGTACAGTACAGTACAGACTATTCTGTACCATATACAGTACAGTACAGTACAGACTATTCTGTACCATATACAGTACAGACTATTCTGTACCATATACAGTACAGACTATTCTGTGCCATATACAGTACAGACTATTCTGTACCATATACAGTACAGACTATTCTGTACCATATACAGTACAGTACAGTACAGACTATTCTGTACTATATACAGTACAGACTATTCTGTACCATATACAGTACAGTACAGACTATTCTGTACCATATACAGTACAGTACAGACTATTCTGTGCCATATACAGTACAGACTATTCTGTACCATATACTGTACAGACTATTCTGTACCTTATACAGTACAGTATAGACTATTCTGTACCATATACAGAACAGACTATTCTGTACCATATACAGTACAGTACAGACTATTCTGTATCATATACAGTACAGTACAGACTATTCTGTACCATATACAGTACAGTACAGACTATACTGTACCATATACAGTACAGTACAGACTATTCTGTACCATATACAGTACAGACTATTCTGTACCGTATACAGTACAGTACAGACTATTCTGTACCATATACAGTACAGACTATTCTGTACCATATACAGTACAACAACTGTACAGCATCTTCCTGTACATTACAGCATTAATACATTATTACTGTACTGTACAGTCAGTTTGTTCTGCTTACAACAACTGTACAGCATCTTCCTGTACATTACAGCATTAATACATTATTACTGTACTGTACAGTCAGTTTGTTCTGCTTACAACAACTGTACAGCATCTTCCTGCACATTACAGCATTAATACATTATTACTGTACTGTACAGTCAGTTTGTTCTGCTTACAACAACTGTACAGCATCTTCCTGTACATTACAGCATTAATACATTATTACTGTACTGTACAGTCAGTTTGTTCTGCTTACAACAACTGTACAGCATCTTCCTGTACATTACAGCATTAATACATTATTACTGTACTGTACAGTCAGTTTGTTCTGCTTCATCCCTCTATTTATTCCTTTATTTATCTCTCCTCAAACTTTTTCTCTTTATTTCCTTATTTCTTGTGTTTTAACAATTGTCATATTTGTTGTGTGGGCAAGATCACTTAGTGTGCTGTGGTTCACAAGTGTCTAGTTATATGAGGGTCTCACTTAACTAGACTGGCCACTCACCAGTTAATGTACAGTATTTATGATATAATTTACTGGGTATTATAAGCACAATGGCAGGAGCTATTAAATCATGCAATAATTAAGCATGTCTCATCTTTCTCCCATTCTCCTGGTAGGCATCTTTAATTACATATTTAAGATCGCTTCTAAAATAGTTTGTCAACTATAAACATTTCAAGAAGAAATATGCCATGAGAAAAGAATATCTGATACAGTATGTTGTATTTGTTGTCTGCATGGGAAGAATCTCTCATAATACACATCTTCTTTGTTGACAGTGTGGAGCCCAGCAGCAGGGGAAGTACTGGAGGTGGTGGTGGGGGAGGGGGAGGTCTGTACCCTGGTTTAGGCCCAGCCAGACCTGCTCCAGCCCCACCTGTTGCTGGGTCCGGTCAGCCCCAGGGTCCTGCTCCCCCACTACCCCCTCGTAACCCACCGTCCTATGCTTCCCCGACCCATGCTAGTCAAAACAGTAATACACTCTATGGTCCAGGGCACTCTGGTAAGTAACTACTGTATGAGGTGAGTCTAGGGATACACAAACCTCCATTAAAGGGGAAATATTGGAGTAAGTGTAGACAGTGGCAGAAAAGGCTGTGGTAATACAAGTAGCTTCGGCCACTCTACAACTTCACACAAATTTATTAAGTGAATGCCTGCACCTCATATTAACCCAGTAATTAAGTATATCATACCATTCTTTATATTTAGTCTTGATTGAATATTGATATTAGTGTGATACAGTTTGTTTGTGAAGTATGTACTGTACTGTATACAAAGTAGCAGTACGGTAGTCATATTTTCCTTGGGGCTATGCATATTGTTATGTGTTATTCAGAGTAGCTATATAATATAAATAATCAGTAGAGTTGTATACAATATACAGCAGTTTTACCATTAGCCAGAATCATTGATCCACAGAATCTTCCATTACCTGGACATTTTTTTAGCAGTCCGAGAAATTCCAAGAAAAATCTTTCCTTTTGAATGAATTTCCAAGAGATTGGATCATGTAGAGACACATGCTGAGCACTTGAGTGAGGAGGCTCATAATGCTCATTAGCTATGATTGGCTACTACTGTAAAGTGACTGCATGAGATGCCTATGATTGGTTGATGTATCTGGCAGCGTAGCTCCTCAAACTCTATCATCATGACAGAACACGAGCGCATCTTGCATGTCATACACACACACACACCTGCCTCACGCCATCTCAGGCTTAATTATTTTTACGTCACATTACAGTTATATACGGCTCCTCCACGACATACCACGGGGTTAGGGACCCAAATCCAGGCCGTAAGTCGAAAATGCAAAACAAATAATACATATAAAATCTAAAATGAAATACAGTACAGTAAAAGTAATCAATAATGAAGAATGAATAAAGTGTTACTGTGCACTTACCTTTAATGTAGTCAGCTGAATGCACACGGGGTCCCTAGAATTTTCTAATTATACATGGAGACGACATTAACTGGATGAAGCAGAGGAGGAGACAGGGCTGGGTGGGTCATCACTGTCTCTTTCTTCAGACAGGTTTATGTACAGGGGAAACTTGCTGGTTGAAGGTATTGGATCATTTTGAGGGAGTGAAGAGGCAGCACTGGTGGGGCGTGAGGAGACAGCACTGGGGGACTTCTTAAAATAGATGTCCAATTTAGACTGCACAGTTTGCTTTTTCTTTTTATTATAAATCTCCCTGTAGCAAGCAAGTGCATCTTGGACCATTCTGTCAACTTTGGCAAAACGCTCAAAATTTGGATCCATTCCGTCAAACATTTGCATCCCTTTATTAATTGTGGCAAATGCCTCTGCCAGTTGCTTCACTGAAAAACTTTTGGGGGTGCAGGTTCTTCTTCCTCTGCATTTTTCTGTACTTCCAGTTCGTTACTGAGCTCTTCTGCTACACTTTCAACCAACTGCCCAACATCTTCATTATCAATTTCTAACTCCAGCTCTTTACCCAACTCCACTATATTGTTGCTAATCTCAGAAATTACTTCATCTTCATTAAATCCTGTGAAACTGTTCACATATCTTTTCAGGACTTTCTTCCATATTCCATTCATGCACTGACCTGTAACCTCATCCCATGCTGCACTAATGTTCTTTATACATGACAAAATGTTGTAGTCCTTCCAAAACTCTCTGAACGTTTTCTCACCTTCAGTAGCAGCAACAGCCTGAGCGAAGGTCGTATGTAAATAATTTGCTTTAAAAGCAGCAATAGCGCCTTGATCCATGGGTTGGATGACAGAGGTAGTGTTAGGTGGAATGTACACTACCTTAACAGCAGGGTGCATGTCGTTCAGGTGTGGTGGGTGTCCCGGAGCATTATCCAACATTAACAAAATCTTGAATGCAATCCCTTGTTGCAGACACTCACTCAGACACTCAATCACTCAGACACTCACTCACTCACTGAGACACTCAATCACTCAGACACTCACTCAGACACTGAGACACTCAGACATTCACTCACTCACTGAGACACTCAATCACTCAGACACTCACTCAATCACTCAGACACTCACTCACTCACTGAGACATTCAATCACTCAGACACTCACTGAGACACTCAATCACTCAGACACTCACTGCCACCTGATGATATATGAGAAGGCAAGCTTTCTATTTGATGGATAAATTAACAGATAAATGATAGTTTTATTTGCACATGCTTCCCCAGAACTCATGTAACAGTACAGTAGTTGTTCCCCTCAATACTGTACTGCATACACTTATACCCTGCTCTTATCATTGTCTTTCTCGACTGTCTGTCTGACATTGCTCCAATGCCCTGCCCTACCGGGTATTGACCATAACATACCCACAACTCAGGACCAGCTGTCATTAACCTTTGTCATTATTTCCCCCACAGCTCTGTTTGGCGTGCCATTCATCCTCAATAAGAAATATGTGAAGTCATCTGATAGTGGATCACAAACTCTGCCAGTAGTAACTAAGAAGAGTAAACAACAGATTGAGGATGAGGTGAGACCACGGTGGACGGAAATAAAGTCCACAGGAAAAAAGTCACATGACTTGTAAACATTGACAACAAAATATATATATATATGATGGCATTGCACGTAGGTTTGGTTAAGTTAGGTTAGGTTGGGTTAGCTTAGCTTAATTGAATTGAAACAGTTTATTTTGCCAGAAAAATACAGATACAGAGTGGATAATAATAAAAATATTAACATGGCTGAGCCAGTTGAGAACCTGAGCTCTCTTTGAGGCACCTGATATATACTATACATTTATCTCAAGGAAATATTATGTAACATTTAGTACACATCTGGAATAGTACAATAGCATGGTGGTAATAAGAACATATAACCACGGTTATCACTTCAATATTTATTTACTTTATTATTTTTATTATTATTATTTTGTTTATTTATTTATACATACATATACATATATACACACACACACATATATATATATATATATATATATATATATATATATATATATATATATATATATATATATATATATATATATATATATATATATATATATATATATATATATATATATATATATATATGCTGATAACCACCAGGAAAGAAGAAAACACGAAGTTCCCAAGCGCTTTCGTGTAATTCACATCTTCAGGGGTGAGTACAGACTAGATAGAGTAATGCAGAACAAGATGAATATATACAGAGGAGGGTGAGACCAGGTCCACAATGGTCAGGTAATGACCCTACTAATCTTTAAATGGCACACAACGGTTGGTGGTTGGGTCAGATGGGACAGTGACCCGCCCTCTCACCTGATCACAAATCTTCTTAATTACAAAGTTGTCCAGCTTGTACATACCGTTACTCAAATTCATGTTGAATGCTTCGGTATGTTTAATAAGACTAGATTCTATGATGTTCCTACTATCAATTGAATTACATGGTAATATTGAGGAGGCATTATCCCAGTCAATGCAATGCTTGTTATCCCTCAAATGAACAAACAGAGCATTGGATTCCTGGCCTGTCCTGACACTGTATTTGTGTTGTTTAATTCTAGTTACAAGATCTTTACCTGTCTGGCCTAAGTAAAACATATTACATTCCTTGCAAGGAACTTTATAAATGCAACCAATTGTGTTGTTGGGGGAGTTCTTGATTAACATTTGTTTAACAGTGCATGAGTTTTTAAATGCCACATTGACGTTCCAAGATTTTAGCTGTGCCGGAATGTGTGAGAAATTTTTGTGAAATGGTAATATTAAGATATTCTTATGGTCATGGGTGGGCTTGGGATCAGTTCTATAAAAAGTTTTCTTAGTAATGTTTAAGCATTTATCTATGAAAGATCTAGGGTATTTAAGGTTTGAGCCAATATTATATATATATTTGTATTCCTCATCGATGAATTCCGGACTGCAAATTCTCAAGGCACGTAAGAACATTGTTGTAAATACTGACTGTTTGACTTTATTATGGTGGGCAGAATAATAATGAATGTATGAACACACATTGGTTGGTTTTCTATAAATACTGAACTTAAAAGTGTTACCTATTCTGTGTATCAGACAGTCTAGGAATGGCAATTTACAGTCTTGCTTAATTCCACAGTGAATTTGATCGAGGGGGCTAAGTTGTTAAGTTGTGGTAGGAAAACTTTTAGGTCCTTATTACATGGCCAGAGACATAATACATCATCAACATATCTAAACCAGACTGCTGAGGGTGGTAAAATATTACTTAATAGTTTCTTTTCAAAGAATTCCATATATAGGTTGCTTAATACAGGTGAGAGTGGATTACCCATTGCCATACCAAATTTTTGAGCATAATATTCCCCATTGAATTCGAATTTGCAATCCTTAATACATAGTTTGATGAGTTCGATGAAGTCGTCTTTCGAGACGGGCAGTGAAATGTTATCCAGGGAATCTATGAGGAACTCTAGTAAATCATCAACTGGGACCTTTGTAAAAAGTGACGTTACATCAAAGCTGACCAGTTTAAAATCATGATTAATGTGCAAGTTATTGAGTTTATCAACCAGATCCATATTATTCTTGATATTGGAGTTAGAAATGTTGCCAACTAGGGGGTTTAGTAAGGAAACTAACCATTTAGATAGTTTATAAGAGATTGACCCAACAGAGCTAATGATGGGTCTTGCTGGGTTATTGGGCTTGTGGGTCTTGATTAAACCGTACATGTAAGGCAGTGGAGGGGACGTTGAAGTAAGATGTTTAATGAGAGTAGCTTTGCCTCTCAATAGGGACTTAAGTTTTTTGTTGAACTGGGTGTTGACAATGTTGAGAGGATTATTTATGAGTTTAGAATATGTTGTAGTGTCACATAAAAGGTCATTCATTTTTGAGATATAGTCATCTTTGTTTAAAATCACTACTGTGTTGGCTTTATCTGCTTTAGTGACATGTAGATCCTTATTTTTCTTAAGGGCTTGGAGTGCTTTGGTGAATCTTTCTGGACAGTTTGAAACACAAGGCTTGGACATAGATGCATACACAACACCTTTACACATGTTCACTTCTTCACTTGTCAAATTACTGAATTTCTCCAAATTGCAAAATGCTCTGGCTATGTCAACACTGTCGACTCCCTTGTTGGAACCATCAAAACTTAAACCATAGCCGAGGGCACACAAGGTATCATTGTCTAGTTGTTTAGAGGAGAGATTCACTACACAGTTGTTATTGGCATCCTTAGTCCAATCACTATTTCTAATAAGGAGTGCCAATTTGTGGTCTATCTTGGCTTGAAGATCAGAACGCTCACGTCTCAGGTTATCAAAACAGTAGTCCAACATGAACTTTTTCCAATAACTCGGTATGGTCATGATAAAAGCGCGCTTTTTTTGTCTTACAATACGGAAGGCTTCATCCTATATATGGAATTCTTTGAAAAGAAACTATTAAGTAATATTTTACCACCCTCAGCAGTCTGGTTTAGATATGTTGATGATGTATTATGTCTCTGGCCATGTAATAAGGACCTAAAAGTTTTCCTACCACAACTTAACAACTTAGCCCCCTCGATCAAATTCACTGTGGAATTAGAGCAAGACTGTAAATTGCCATTCCTAGACTGTCTGATACACAGAATAGGTAACACTTTTAAGTTCAGTATTTATAGAAAACCAACCAATGTGTGTTCATACATTCATTATTATTCTGCCCACCATAATAAAGTCAAACAGTCAGTATTTACAACAATGTTCTTACGTGCCTTGAGAATTTGCAGTCCGGAATTCATCGATGAGGAATACAAATATATATATAATATTGGCTCAAACCTTAAATACCCTAGATCTTTCATAGATAAATGCTTAAACATTACTAAGAAAACTTTTTATAGAACTGATCCCAAGCCCACCCATGACCATAAGAATATCTTAATATTACCATTTCACAAAAATTTCTCACACATTCCGGCACAGCTAAAATCTTGGAACGTCAATGTGGCATTTAAAAACTCATGCACTGTTAAACAAATGTTAATCAAGAACTCCCCCAACAACACAATTGGTTGCATTTATAAAGTTCCTTGCAAGGAATGTAATATGTTTTACTTAGGCCAGACAGGTAAAGATCTTGTAACTAGAATTAAACAACACAAATACAGTGTCAGGACAGGCCAGGAATCCAATGCTCTGTTTGTTCATTTGAGGGATAACAAGCATTGCATTGACTGGGATAATGCCTCCTCAATATTACCATGTAATTCAATTGATAGTAGGAACATCATAGAATCTAGTCTTATTAAACATACCGAAGCATTCAACATGAATTTGAGTAACGGTATGTACAAGCTGGACAACTTTGTAATTAAGAAGATTTGTGATCAGGTGAGAGGGCGGGTCACTGTCCCATCTGACCCAACCACCAACCGTTGTGTGCCATTTAAAGATTAGTAGGGTCATTACCTGACCATTGTGGACCTGGTCTCACCCTCCTCTGTATATATTCATCTTGTTCTGCATTACTCTATCTAGTCTGTACTCACCCCTGAAGATGTGAATTACACGAAAGCGCTTGGGAACTTCGTGTTTTCTTCTTTCCTGGTGGTTATCAGAATATACCTAGATCACGCGCACCTACAGTGATTTACTTGCATATATATATATATATATATATATATATATATATTTATGTATATATATATGTATATATATATATGTGTATATATATATATGGAATTTAAAAACATAAGTATAATGGGGGAGCAGTACAACTTGGGTTGTACAGTAATAAGGTTGGACAAAAGGACAGAGCTGTCAGGATTATGTCTAGTTGGCAATTATGTTCATTGCAATGGTAATTACTTATTTATTTACATGAGAATTTTCTGATAAACGATTTTGATGTTACAATAAAAGCAGGTTCTGTAAATATAGTAGGTGTTACAAGAAATATTAATACTTCGACAATAGGTATTTTTTTAGAGATGATTTAAAGGAAGGGAGCGTAGTCTTTGCTCGGATGGGTGGGGGTAAGTTGTTCCATATCTTGATATTTTATGGAGGTCTGGGACTGAGAGGAGGGCTTGGGGGGGTGGTCTTAGTAGCTCTGGGTGCCTTAAGTTGTATCTCTGATTATTCCGGAACTGTAAATAATTATTGTCAAGCAAGTGATTGATAGATTTGTAAACAAAGAGGGCACAGCAGTAGAGTCAATATCTTCGAATTTAAAAAATTTCAAAATAGCAAATTTTTCGTTTGTGTGATATGGTTTTTTTTTTTCCAGTAGGTCATTGTCCGTACAACTCTCTTTTGTGCAGTGACCAGAGATTGTGTGTTTGAAGAGCCAGAGGCCCCTCATAGTGTGTGACTGTATCAGGTGTTGGTAAACAAGATCATGATAGATTTCTTTCATTGCTGTGAGAGTGAGTGACTGTCGAGTGTGATACATGATACCACACTGTTTATTGATTTTACAGTGAATTGCTTGTATGTGGTTTCTCCAGTTAAGTTTCTCATCAACAATAACTCCTAGAAATTTAGTATTTGGTTTGCATTTGAGGACTATTTTACCATGGTACAGGGGGTCCAAGTCTGGGGGTAAGTTTTTTCTTCTGTGAAAGATCGTGTAGTTTAAGGTCAGTTTATTAGTATTACCCAGGTCCAGACTTTAGTTAATTCAGTGTTCATAGTTCTCATCAAGGAATGGTGGACTGAGTTGCTGGCATAGAGATTACTATCGTCTGCAAATAAGCTGTATTTTATGAGTGGGCTGGCGTGGACTATGTCGTTTATGTACAACAAAAACAGTACTGGACCGAGAATTGAACATTGGGGAACTCCATACAAGATTGGCAAGGAGTCAGATTGGTGGTTATTATAACAGACATACTGCATCCTGCTGGACAGATATGAGGTAAACCAATTGTGGGACAGGCCCCTAACGCCGTAATGTTCAAGCTTTGAAAGGAGGACGATATGGTCAACAGTATCGAAGGCTTTAGAGAGGTCCAAGAATATACCGACTGTGAACTGACTGTCATCAAAGGAATTTAAGATGTCATTAGTAAAGGATAGCAGAGCACTCTCAGTCGACCTTCTAGCTCTAAATCCAAACTGGGAGTCTGTAAAGACGTTATTGGCATTGCAGAAGGAATTTAGTCTATTACATGCTAGCTTTTTCCAGTATCTTACTCAAGGCTGGGAGGACTGATATGGGGCGGTAATTCTTGAAGAGACCTTTGTCCCCAGATTTTTTATATGCCGGGTGGACTTTAGCAATTTTCAGTTTATCAGGAAAGACACCACTAGTGAAGGAGGAGTTACAAATGTGGAGGAGAACAGGTCGTAATAAGTGGGCCACTTTCTTAATGATGCTCATTGGTATATTGTCTTCGCCTGCTGCTGCAGCTTAGGTTAGGTTTTTTCCGTGTCTTTTTTTCTTGTGACTTTTTTCCTGGATTCGAGACCACAACTATGTAACCTTTCAACACTAAGGGTAGTCAGGTGTACTGTATACTGCTCAGGTTTACTGTATACAGTCAATCCTCACATTACGCGGTCCCGCATTCTGCGTTTCACCGTTAACGCGGTGCCTTGCCAGAACCTAACATGCTCACATTCCGCGGTCGTGAACCCCATTACGCGGAGAGCGGCTGGCAAGCCGCGCCATTTTTGGATCCAAACCTCCCGCCATGTTGTGTAAGAGGCGCGAAAATGGTGCGCACAAGGTCACCCAGTCATCAAAACATTACCAGTTCTTCACCCGCCACCCACCACAGCCGGCCCAAGTCAGTGATAGTGATAATTATAGTGAGGATATGGACTTGTATGAACTTTGGGGGGTTTGACAAAGAGGCCCTGCAAGCCTCTGTGGTGGATAGTGATACAATTGATACAAGTGATACAGGTGAGGGCCAATAATCTGCCCTCTGCCTCGGAACCAACCGCCCATCCCCGTGTGCCCAGCCATCTTTTCTACTAATGTAAGTGTTAAAAAACCTAATATTATTGATATTTCTCTTAATTATTAATTGTGTGTGCATGCCATCATAAAGTTAAGATAATATTTTTACTACAACATAGTTGTGTGTCGTCAAAAAGTGGAGTTTGGGGATCGGCCCGGACTCCATTTCAATTAATCCCATATGTTATGTTGTTCACTTTACGCGTTCCTCACTTTCCGCGGTACCCTCCGGGTTACATTAACCGCGTAATGTGAGACCCAACTGTACTGGTCAGGTGTACTGTATACTGGGGTCAGGTTTAATACTTATTGTAGCCATTCACTGTCACCACTGCTGGGGGTATTTAAACCAACTTTCCAAATCTTTCAGGTGTTACTTATTTAATGTATGAATCATCTAGGTAAGTTGCGTCATTTCACTAATGGTAAATGTTGTTTGTAATGTTTTTCTCTTTTATTTATTTATTTTTTTCTTTCAGTACTACTACAGTTTCACGCTGGAGCAAGACATTGTGGAGCGACCCACCACCACATGAGATGGATTATGACGGTGTTGTTCCACCTTACTAACATTGTTATACTTCAACCATTGTACTCTTCATTTAACACAGATATTGTATTAGTAACTTCTTCTGTTTTGTCCTCTCTCTCACACACATATATATATATATATATATATATATATATATATATATATATATATATATATATATATATATATATATATATATATATATATATATATATATATATATCATTAACTGAGGAGTTATAACTGCCAATTATAGTAGTTGTTTAGCTAACAAAATGCTCTTCAGATTTGAATGTGTTTAAATCCTTCTAAAATGGTCTTACGAAAGACAGAGTGATAGATGATGTAAGTCATCTTCAGATTGTTGCCAAAAATGTGTTGCACAATAAGTGTGGTAGAAAGCAAGGTTTAAATGACTATCTGTAAAGTTAGGTCTTGCACGAGAGGGAATGTTGAGTCCTGCAAGTATATGTTACCGAGTATTATTTTGAGTAATTTGCTCATTAACCACTATTAGACAGTCTTCTAAGTCACTTAACCTAATTTGTTTTATCAGTGTTCTGTATTTCAATTCTTACTTATGTTAATGCTTCTTCTGCAGGGTAACATCTTGGATTTATTGTACTCTCTTGTATGTGGGTGGGTTAATTTATCTCCAGAAGGCTGATGTAATGTTTTTCTTTGTTTCATAAATGTATTTTACTATCACCAACTGTAGATGTTTTATCATATAATTTAGAGTGTACTGTATTGTACTGCAGGAAAAACTGGGAGAAGTTGAACTATGTGAGTGTTATGTGCTGGCCAGTGTGAGTGTCTTAAAGTGTCAACAGTTTTTATGGGGCATTGTTTCACATGTGCTTATTAATTAAAGCTTTTGGATGCTATACAATCAACTGTTCCTCCTGCTGTGGAACAAGTACTAGTATGTAGCTAGTTACCCCTGACTAGAATAGTTTATTTTCTACATGCTGTTATCCATCGTACTGTATATTAGAACTTTTGAACTGTTTATAAAATCACTCTTGGTAGTTGTCTGTGGTGTGTTTAAAACAAGATAAGAAATCCATTGATTCTTTAATTTAAATTCGTCAATGGGTCTTCCTATTCCTCCTCTGCTCAGCTGTGTTGTGTCTCCCCTCCACTCCCTAGCTTGTATTAAACTGAAGGGGTATACCTTGATGAACGTCAAAGTGTGGTTTTACCAGTGAGTGCATCTACTGTACTGTATTCTTGATGCTGCGACAATATAGTGTGAAAAGCGAATGAAAATTTACCCACAGTTTATAAAGAGTGAGTGTGTGTGTGTGTGTGTGCGTAACAGCTCCCCCTCTAGTGTAACATGTGCTGCCAAATATTAAAGTGAACTTATATCCTTGCTCAAGGTTGACCCAGAAACCCCATAAGTATGTCTGAACATTGGAAGGCTTTACCAGTTCTTAAGAGAGTAATTAAGATGAACTTTATGTAGAGTTATGTGAGAAGTATTGTGTACACTTGATATTGTCAACATTTTGCACATGTATGGTGTGGATGCACTGTTGTGTAGGTATAAGGTGTTTTGATGACCTGTAACCATATTATTGAAATTACTAAAGTTGTTGTACATTGACAATTTCTCTCATGTTTATAAGTTGGTCAATTTTGGGTATAATTATCAGAATTTTTCTGGGTAAATTAAGTAACTTTATGTGAAAGATTTTTTGTACATCAGAACTCCTTGTGTATGTCATGGCTGGGCTGGCATGTGCTAATGTGAGTGCAGTACAGTAGGTTCTCAAATTTTGCAAGTTTTTAATTCGACATATTTTATTTGGACACAAAAACTACACAATTTCAAATTTCGACGGCGGAAACTCGAATTTTGACGGGTTTGAGCGGCCCGCCAGTTAGTTCTTAGTTATTTGTGGCGCTGGCAGCGCCATTAGTTCCTTCCCACCCACACACTGAGACAGCCAGAACTTTATCTCTTGGTGATCCCGTGTTCAGACGCTCATTTTGCAGCCTTGATATGGCAAGTGTTGAGCCAGTAGGTGGTGGGGGTCAACCTGGTGTGAATGGTATCCCTCCTAAGCGCCCTGAACCACCAAAGGCAAAAAGGGAGTACAGAGTTGGCAAGAAACTTTTTCTGTGTTGTTTTTAGTTTTTATTTAACTTTATCTGTGTTATTTTTGTTGGTTTATTAGGATGTTGCTTTATTACAGGTAGTAATTCGCCCAAAAAGTAGGGTAAATAAGGCAAAATTTAGCCAAACATCGAAAGTACCAGACTCAAATTACTTTTCTCCATAGGAAGTTGTATTTAAATTTGGACGATTTTAATTTCGTGTGGTTTTTACAGTCTAAATAGGTGTCCAAACATGAGAGCCTACTGTAGTAAATAACACATTAAATGGGTTCATTGAAATATGGTAAGGTAAGGATTAGTGCTTTCATGTTGATAAAAAGTGTCATTCATAACATCTCTAAATAACAAAGTAATATATATGTACTATACATGAGTTATAGAATAGTCAAGAGAGTTGTAATATTTTGTATTTTCTAAATAGGCAGTTAAAGTGCAGCACTATGTACAACTGTAGGTTAACCAAGCATTGCATGAATCACTTTGGTTGGTGCTCTATCATTATTTAATACATGTATCACCAACTGTGTTTTGGGAAATTGTCTAAAAATTCCAGATGTATAAACAATATATTTTGTTGTGTGAGTCACCATAGTGTTGGTCTTCATAACTGTACAGCACCATATATAGTACAGTATATATGTGCTGCCTTAAGCTACATGACAGAGCCTCCGATAACAATGGTTCAACTAATGAAGATTCGTATCTAAGACCCTGGTTAATTTAGAACCCGATTCAATTTACGCCATTATTTTCTTTGTATTTACGACGAAATTAAAAAAAATATCATTTTCGTATAGCTAACTAAATCCCGATACATGTATTATAAAAAAAAAACGCACCTTGTGCACGGAGGCTGCCGGACTTGTGAGTGGTGACGCCAGCATCACTGGTATAAACAGTCACAGCTGGCAGGCCTTTTGTTTTCACGCATCTGAACAGGAAAAGGAGAACGTTCTCAGGTTTCTTACGGCATTTTTACATCCCTAGTCAACATGAGTAAGAGAGCAAGTAATGGTAGTGTTGGTTCAAAAGCCGAGAAACTAGATGTGTTAAAATGATATGAAAAAGGTGAGAGGTCTGTGGGTATTATATGGAGCAAGCAATGAACATATTTTCTGAAGTGGATCCATTAACACAACGAAGCATTAAAATTAACAGGGATGTGAAAAACACAAATGACCTCTACATAAAGATGTATAATGAGAAAAGAAAGCAGCTGTGCAAGGTTCTTTGGAGAGCTTTATTATTCGAAGGCCTAAACCATCAACTTCAGCTACACCATCAAATTCAGCATCATAAGCAGCTTCAACAACTTCAGGTTCAGTAACAGTTTCAGCAACAGCTTTATGGAAAGCTACAGCTCCAGCCAGAGTTGAACCTGGTGACTTCGTCATCTGAGTAAAAACTCGCACAATATTCATTGGCCGTACTTATGTTTTAGACTTTACTGCTATTGGTGAGTAGAATTTTTGTTTTACATTCGTAAATATTATTTAAAATATATATGAGCAGTAAATAAGTGTTGCTTTCATATTCAGAGAAATGACGATATGTTTTCACATGTACGCACTTACTGTTCATACGTTGGTGTTCCCAATAGTCTCACTTTATTTCTTTACCATTAGTGGTTAGTTACTTCCAGTGTTCCATTTATTAACATTAAATAACATACTTAAAACATTCATACAGGTATTCAATTTTTTTACATTAAGTTCACTACAGCTACAACCAGGGTCTTATTTTCTTCAATTTCTTATGTAGAACCATTGTCACTCACAAAAACAATGCCATCTTGTCTTCTCATGTGTGTTTTAATATTCTACATATTATTAATGAATTGTATTGTTCATTTCACATATATAAACATTAATTCAGTTAAATACATATTCAGTAATAAACAATAATGAATCTTTTGTACATATTCTTAAAAAGTTAATGACGCTGCGGAGAAGGGAGAAGAGAAGTCATTGGGGTGGAAGAGAAGTCACCCCATGGCGCCATTTCACCCATAAAATTTTAGTTCTCTTGGTGTAATTCAAGATTATTTTCTTTAAATCAACACTGCACTGCATTATATATTGTCAATATGTAAAATAAATTTCAAAATGACCAATAATTTGCTTGCAAACACAGAAAAAAGCATTTAGTTGAAGAGAGTCTCAAGCAAGATGTTACCTCCACTGAAAACAGAGAGAGACTAACGCCTGTCTGGTATGTTAACAGGCTGGATGGCACGCCAGAAACTAGTTTCATTACCTTGAATTATGTTCAATAATTGTTAAAATGACTAAAAAATTAATAATAAACTTTTAAAATGAAAAGTATAAACTTCTTGATATTTGCTAAAATGGTAAGGAATTTAAGCCCTAGAACCGATTGCTGTATTGGCGGACTAATACTACAGCTGGTGGACCGCCAAATGCAAGCGAAAACATGTTGAGGTCGGCTCGTAAGAAACTCGTTAATCGAGGGATTGCTCGTTAACCGAAGTTAAGAATCTTATGGAAGGTAACTCGTTAACCGAGGGACCACTGTACTGTACTGTAAGACAATGTGGCCTGGTGGTTCTCTTGATCATAGTAGATCCCGGGATTTTCCTTGACCACTGTTTAGTTACACTACACTACAGTACTGGACTGTATATGTCTTGTATTTTAAAAAGACTTATAATGGATGTTGGATATCCCCCCACCAACTTGGAGCAGGTGCACAGGTCCCCACAGAGAGCATAGAAAATTTGTCATGTGTACCTTTTGGAGCTACAGTCAAACTTCTACTTAATGGACTACTACAGTATATAGAGATGACAATCCATTTTAACGAGGGTCTGTTAAATGTGAAACCTCCCTCTAACAGATTTACACGTTATATGGATGTCATACTGTATGGTTGAGAGCCCCAGACTTCCTTCTGATATGAAGCAGTAAACTCTTAAAGTGTAATACATTATAAGGGCCTTACTGTATGTCACACTCGGGTTCTGAAACACCAGCTTATCTACAACACTAAGCAGGTTACTCATAGATCAGAACCAAGTGTTAATTGTTCTTTAAGCCTTGTAGAGTCATAGAGTAATCTTGACCTCTGATCCAATGTGTGTATTCCTAGTGGTCAGTTCTGGTATAACTTAAGATACTCAGCCTTATAGTAGGGACTTAGTCCAGTGTTGTGTAGCTTTGAAGGGTAACTGTTTGTGTTATCACTCATGGGAGTTTTGTGAAGTTTATCCCTGTACTTGGGAATGATATGCAGTCATTTTCTTAATTTTCATGAGTTTGCAGTTTACAAATACAGTTCAGTACAATGGCTGTTATTTTCCTTCATACGACTTACTATTGTCTAATAGAGAGTGTGTTAGTCAAGACACAAGACCAGTATATGCCAAGGTCGTGTATTTTTTAAGTCTGGCTTGTGATGTATATACAGTACAGTACAGAGCAGTACACTACAGTACACTTAACTACACTACACGTCATGGGTGATGGAATTACACTATTTTCCTCCTTTTTGTTTTAGTAGTAAATGGTTGTTTTCTTTCCTTCATAAGCTCTCTGGCTTCTCTTCTGCCTCAGTTATGTCAACTTCATGTTTGGATTATTAAAGCAACTCAGTTTATCAAGCTTTTTGTGGTGTTTAGGTCAGTTTTAGGCTGGGTGATGGTTCAACTGGTTTTGTAGTGGGGAATTAATGGTTCACTTTCTGTTCCTTGTGAATTCTTTACTTTCTCATTGACCAGCTTGGGGTGTATCTGGCTGTGACGCCCGCTGATTATTGGGGCACCACACACTGATGGCTTCTTCTCTCCTTGAGGATCATACCACTGAATAAGTGTATTGGGTAGTGAGTGCCAACCTCCCTTCCCAATATTTACATATATGGTGCTGTACTCTATCTATAAATGGATCAACTCTCATCGGTTCACTTCTGCTTATCCCTAGGAAGGAACATTTGTAGCGCCACCTTGGCCCTCTCATCTAGCTAAAGGGTGTATGCTACAAGTGAGGACTTGAAACTGAATTTTTAATTTATAGCAGAAGCCCAGAGCCAGGTTCATGATTACTCAGCAATGCATAAAACTTCAAAATGGCAGAATGATTGATGGAGAGATGGCGGAGCAACAGCCAAGGCACAGAGCAGTATAGGGCAGTCACAACTGTAGGTGACCTTCAGCTTCTTGGGGCAACCTTTACACTTAGTAATCTTCCTTAGTTGATGCTGAGGAATATGACCTTAAAAAAGGTTAATGTATCAGACCTACTGCCAAGTACACAACAGTACTGTACTGTATGTGGTCATAACCTTGAAGAAGGCAAGCATAGTACTGTACTGTATGTGGTCATAACCTTGAAGAAGGCAAGCATAGTACAGTACTGTACTGTATGTGGTCATAACCTTGAAGAAGGCAAGCATAGTACAGTACTGTACTGTATGTGGTCATAACCTTGAAGAAGGCAAGCATAGTACTGTACTGTATGTGGTCATAACCTTGAAGAAGGCAAACATAGTACAGTACTGTACTGTATGTGGTCATAACCTTGAAGAAGGCAAGCATAGTACAGTACTGTACTGTATGTGGTCATAACCTTGAAGAAGGCAAGCATAGTACATTACTGTACTGTAATGACAGTTGTCTGTGGCTATTGCTTCGTAATAGCATTTCAGGGTTGATTCCTCCTCTAGTAGGTTGACAGTAAGAGCAGTATTATCATATGATACTTAATATTTTTTTCTTTCTTAGAAATCCAGAAGAAACAATTTGAGGAGTAGAAGTTAATCATGGTGAATGTGTTGTATACTTCTTTTACCTGCTGGTGACCTCTAAGTAGTGAATATGAATCTTCCTAAGGAAATAGTTATTATAAGTTTTAATCTTGTGTAGGGAATCTGAGTATAAGACTACCGGTACTCTACTCTGCTGCCAGTCTTGTAAACAAAATAATTATTGATGCTATGTATGGATTAACTTTTTATTTCAAATAGACTGCTTATTAGATACTGTACTGTACAGTGTACATTCATATAGAAATACTTGATAAATGCTTCTGTATGTGCCATGTTAGCTATGTTGCAGTAGTACTGTACAATGTACTCGTACACCTTGGTTATCCTGCACTGGTAGAGTGAGATAACTGCTGCTGGTTTGGTGAACTGATCCTGGCCACTCTCCTACCTCAAAATCATGAGTCATTTCCGTTATGTTCCCTGTAATTTGAATTTACTGCTTTACTGGGGGAAGGAAGCCAGTGGCTCTGGTAACCCATCCAGGCATGAAAGTGGTCATTCCTGATGCGTTTGTCTTTCAGTAGTTGTGGACTAGTGTTTGCACAGGAGAAAACTAGATTTGTGTTAGGATCACCGAGGTACGGTACAGTATATAATACAGTTGTGCACAGTTATTAGGTAGAATTTCTTTGCCAAAGTGATAAACAGAATAACTGCCAACATTCAGTAAACAAATCAAGAGTAACCCATCTGTAACAGTACAGAAGACAAACTAAACTCTTATTACACTTTTTCCTCCTAAATAATATATTGTACAGCTACAATACAAAGCTGGACAACAGTTCAGTACACTACACTACAACAGTACAGTACAATATATTAATAAAGGGAAATGATATATCTCCAAATAGTGTGAAATTCAGGTCCAATATATAAATTATTAATCTTTTTCAAAATGCACAAGCAATGCAGTTGTCTGCAGTCAGGTCTAAAACTTGCCTTTGAACCTCCAACCAGTTTTGTGTCATAGTGGAACCAACCGCATGTCTCTTTATTCTGCACTGTACTAGTTTGTTATACACATTTAAAACAAATGTACACAAAATTATCTGAACTTGGAAAAAATTCATTAATGGAGGAATTGTGCTCAAATATCTTCCAAATTAGGTGATTTTTGGTGAAGAATTACTGCAGTTGTTAGTGATAACTAACAGTAGTACAGGTATCCCCCTCTTTATGACTAACGTTAATTACATTTTAACATCCTCTCGCTGTTTATGTTTTAGGCAAAATCCACGTTAACGGTAGTTAGTGTCGGGCTAAACTCGTGGCCGGTACAGTATTCACTTCTCCATCCTCCACGCAGTTCACCGAGCCGCACGCTGCCACCGTGGGAACTACGGTCCCGCGCTTTCCTTCAACGTGATCGCATCTGCCCTCGCTCGCGTAACAAACGTTATTGATATTAAGCGTTGCATATCCCCGTGATCGCTGATATATTTTGCCGTTATTGGTCAGAATAAAACGTTATCATTCAGATTTTACTCTTGTTTTGGTGACTGTGAAGTGATCAGTGTACAGTAACTCTGTAACTTTAAAAATGGCTGGCAAGTGTCCTGCTGACTCTCCCGCCTCTGGTAAATGCTAGGCACCAGACTTATTATTAGTGTTTAATTTTGTTGTACAGTATTCCTTTAATTAGTGTAGTATCATTTTTCTAGGACAGGCCAGGAACATATCCCATTGAAACCTATGTTAATAAGATCCCAATTTTTATTAATTCGGTTTATGTTAAGAGTTTTCAGGAATGCAATCCTATCATAAACAAGGGAATACCTGTATGTGTATAAGTATCATGAAATATTAAAACAAACACGTTTCACTACTTGTAAACAGGGCTCCATGAAGGGATCAGCAGGTCCACACACACACACACTCTTGTTATTGTTTATTACATTATTTGTGAATTTTCTGGATCAAAATAGGTTTCTGTAAAAAGGTTAGTGTCACCTGGACCAATAATGCTCTTCATTCTTTCAGTAGTTCTAAAATAGAATTTTTCTTCTGGATTTCTGAAACTTTGAGGTTTTTATGTAAATGAAACACTGCAGTGGAATATATATAAATGTACTGTACACCGATATAGCTTACTGTGTTGTGTGGCAGAAGACAAGTATTAATAAGTGCAGTACAGTATTGGGTGATTGAGAAAGAAAGTTGTGGAAGCCAACAACTTAATGTTTGGTTGATAATGCAGTTTATAAACAGAGAGAAATACAGTACAATATTTTATCTGTTGGTTAGATTTGCTAAATTGTTAAATACTAATGGTGGGGTGCCATACTGCTTAATGATTGGGAGGTTTACTCTGAGAGTAGTAAGGTGCCATACTGCTTAATGATTGGGAGGTTTACTCTGAGAGTAGTAAGGTGCCATACTGCTTAATGATTGGGAGGTTTACTCTGAGAGTAGTAAGGTGCCATACTGCTTAATGATTGGGAGGTTTACTCTGAGAGGAATAAAAGCTGCCTATGTAATGTACAATACTGTACTGTATTGTGTCTGAAATGTATGATATTCCTTCAAAATTGTTACAGGTATTTTAAGGTACAGTACAGTACTCATTTATATGTGTAAAACTTAATGATTATTTTAACAGAGAAGGAAGTAATATTCTCCAAAACTTAACTATTTTTATTTTAAATAGTTAGCAATATGTCACAAGCGATAGCTTTAGTTTTACGTAAAAAAATATCTAGCTGTAATAAGTTGGAATTTTGCTTTACTACAAACTTTTCTTAATTTCATGAATGTTGGAGTAAGTTTTTACTTTTGTATATATAGTACAGTGGGTGTGCTGTGCTGTGCTGTGTTATGTTGGTTTTCAGTTTCTTGATTATGAACAAATATGAACGACGCCGATTGTTTGAATTTAAACTTGTGGTGCACGAGTTTATTACGTGTATGTCTTCAGGTTTCGGGATACACTATAGCCTTGTGCCTACTGAACTGTACAACAATTAAAACACGTCATTTACTGTGTGCTGCCGGTGAGAATTAATAAAATCATATTCTGTATTATACATTTTGGTCTGTTTTGTGTCCATAAATTATTATCCTCTTTTATTATTTGGTTACTACTGTATATGAGACTCTTGTTTTATCTATTAGTTTGAAGTCTGCAGCACACCTACAAGTCCACTGTTTCACTTCAATACTCTTTTGTTCATGCTAAATATTATATTCATTATGTATTTTGATTTTGTAATACTGTACTGTTCTATTAATTCAGGATGTGGGCTACAGTCGTCACACACATACTCCACACGGTTCTGTAATGGAAAGTGTGAATGAGAAGAAAGTGTCTACATAATTAATTCTGTGATGTATTACCCACTGGTTGTTATTGCAGTCATGTCATGTGAGGTCTGTTCCAGTGTGATTATTGTAAGGAATGTCAGAACAAGAGGTGGGTACAGGTGCTTCTTCTAAGATGGCAAAATTATGTAGTCGGTGCTCCTGCAGAAGAACTAAGCCCCCTCTCCCATGACACACACAAACACACACACACGTTCCTATGCTTTGATTTTACCGTGATTTTTTAAGGTATGACCAAAAGTAATAGATAAAAATAAGTTTCAAGTTAGGCGTGGGATCACATATTCATTTTGCCGGATATGAATTATTGCACCTTGAGTATTTATTCATCCTGCCACTTGAAGTCTCTCTTAGCATCAAATTGTGGCATTAGTTCATAACAGTTTGTTAGTGTTCAGAGTTGACCAATCCCATAAATGGTCATGCTAGCGGGCAGTTACTCGTGCCCTTGTTAATCACCGTGTGTAAATACTTGTGATTTAGCCCTACACTCATCTGCTCGGTGCAAGGGACTTTTAATATCTATTGTGCGAGAGAATAAGTAGTAACTAGATCATTTTTGACATAGACAAATTTATTACAATATTGTAAGTCATGTATGTAAATATATCTGTAAATAAAACATTATACAAAAGTAGAAGATACTTATACATTGACCCATAAGTGTAGATATAATGTTTGTATTATTTTATACTGGCTGGGGTACTCAGTGTTGCCTGGGTTTGTTTTTGGTGAAGGAAAGTTGGGTGCTGCCACCACCCTTATAGCCTGTGTCCTTCCTTGGGAAACAATAACCAGATAAAAACTATGGGTGTGCATACTGTACTGTACTGTACCATACCGGTAAACACATTGTTGAGAATTGTGAAGGTGATCACGGTCATTTATGAATTCTCAAGATATACAAGTGAGTTGAGTTCTGTACAGTACCTATGTGCTGTACAATATTTAGTTATTCACCTAAATTTTATTGATTTATTCTCCTTCATTATTTACGCTCGTCCACATGCTCTTTACATCAATCACAAATGGCAATGACTCTTTATTCACACATATTTTTGGAGATGAAAATTACCCCAAATCGAGTAATACAATACTGATTAACTTCACAATTTGGTGCATCATAACTTTAGGCTCTATCTCATGGTAATTCAATAACAATTAGTTACATGGCAACTGTTCATAGAGTGAGATCCTGAAAGAGAGGCATCAGTTTTGTCCCAAAAGGTACGGTGCATCAGGCCTTTAATAATGTCATCTGACTGTCCATCTCACATTGTTTATGAGAGTTCTCTTGTAACTGTCCTCTGTGTAACATGTACAACACAGTAATGCCTTGACCATCAATGACTCATTCGTCTTGTGTTTTTTATAAATGTTTATTTATTTCTATTAGGTTGTACAGTGCACTGAGTGTATCATACAGTGAGGGGCCTCAAGGCAGAACCTTCCCTTTGTTACGCCGTCTCTTAATTTACTTCAATATCCAGGTTCTAGGCGTAACCAAACAAAAAAAAGTGAAGTAAATCAAAAGGGAATAAAAATAAATAAAGTAAACCTTTAAGAATTTAATTAATTAAATATTAACACAATAAAGAGCCTCGTAGGCTGTCACAACAAATTGATTCACTATCGAAACTTTTAAGACACAAATGATACTAAACATCGAAACATCAAAAGAACTGCTTAAACATATTGAATAAAAATAAAGCACTGGATTACGTTAACACTGCATAAACATACAGTGGGGTATGCTATAACGAATGTAATTGGTTCCAGAACCTCGTTCGTTATAGGATTAATCCATTCCAGGCCCCCAAATACAACCACTTAACACTGAAAAAATTCTGTGGAAAATGTAAAAAATACGGTACTTTATCTTACCTTAGTGTTGTTCAGCATGCAGGACAGGAGGCAGAGGGGAGAATTATGGAGAAGGGGTGGAAGGAAAGGAGTCATCCTTCCTAGCCCTCTTTGGTGACTGTCTTACAGGCACTTTGTCTGTAGGTTCTTTTGTTACCTTTGTAAAGAAGAAATCCAGGGTTGGCTGCTTCAACCTTGATTTCTGGACCTTCCAAAAGCAGTTCATAACATTGTCATTAAACACACTGATGGCCTTTTGCACAGAACCAACATCAGGATGATAATCCTCAGCAAGCTTGGACAGTTTGCTCCAGCAAAAGAACGCATCCTTGAGATCTTTGGCTGGAATGATGCGGTTTTCCTCCTTGTCCTCCTCCTCCCCTGACTCTTCAGAAGTTAAGCTCCGCTTCAGTGTCTCATTTTCCTCTTTGTGAAGCTCAAGCAGCTCCTCAGTGGACAGTTTCTTACTGTGTTCTTCCACCAACTCCTCAACATCATCATCATCATCATCCACTTCCAGGCCCATGGAATTGCCCAGACACAATTTCATGAACAACAGCCTCTTCTTCTAACTCTTCGAAGCCTTCAAAGTCTCTTTGAAGGACACATTCAGGCCACAGTGGCCTCCAAGCAGCACAAAGACACCTCACAGTAACCTCTTTCCAAGCTGAGGTATTTAAAAATACAGCATCTGCTATATTGAAGTGACTCTTCCAAAATTCCTTCAAACTAACATCACTGGAAGAAGTGGATGCAAAACATTTTCTAAACAGTGCTTTTGTGTACAACTTCTTAAAGTTAGAAATGACCTGTTGATCCATGGGCTGGATGAGAGGTGTTGTGTTGGGTGGCAAGAAGTGCACAGTGATGAAGTTGAACTCCTCTGGCAATTCAACCATCAAATTAGGAGGGTGGGCTGGTGCATTGTCCATCACCAACAAAGCTTTCAGTGGAAGATTTTTCTCCCTGAGGTATTCCCAAACACTGGGTCCAAACACCTCAGTCACCCACTCAGAGAAAAGACTCCTGGTCACCCAAGCCTTTGGGTTTGACCACCACATAACACCAAGGCGGGTCTTCCTAATTTTTTTGAAAGCTCTGGGGTTTTATGCATGGTACACAAGGAGTGGCTTTATTTTGCAGTCACCAGAAGCATTAGCACAAAGAAGGAGGGTAAGCCTGTCTTTCATTGGCTTATGGCCAGGGACAGAAGTTTCTTCCCTTGTAATGTATGTAGGGTGAGGCATTTTTTCCAAAAAAGGTCCAGTTTCATCACAGTTGAATACCTGCTGAGAAACAAAGCCTCCCTCTTTAATAATATTCAAAAAATGTCATGGTGTTCCTTAGCTGCTTCCTTATCGGCACTAGCAGCATCACCATGTCTCACAACACTATGTATTTTATTTCTCCTTCTGAAACCAGTAAACCACCCCTTGGTACCCCTAATCACTGGCACATCACTATCACTTGGACTGGGAGTCTTGGCTTTAAGGTCCTCAAACAATTGTCTGGTCTTCTCACAAATTATAGCTTCACTAATGTTACCACCTGCCATTTCTTTCTCCTTTATCCACACTAAGAGTAAATTTTCCATCTCCTCAATCACATTACACCTTGCTTTGTAAGTCTAGAGATTCCCTTAGCCACTTGCACTGTTTTCAACTCTTTATTCTTTAAAATCGTACATATAGTCGATTTAGCCATCCCATACATCACTAAGTTTCGCAATGCTTGTTCCATCCTACATGTTTCTTTATGATTTCTTTCTTAGTTTCAAGAGTTATGAGCTTTCTCACTCGCTTTGGACGATTCAATGTCACAATTGTACACATGTATAACAAAATATTTATACAAATAACTCTATTTCCACATCAAAAGACGAAATTTCAACAATAACAGTGGTGCACTGGCTACACAATGAGACAAAGATGGCACCTGACGCTCTTGTTGTGGGTCGCGGTACAACAATATTCATGAGCCAGGCGAAATAGTCCCGTATTCATCTGCGTTCGTTGTAGGAGTTGCGTTCATTATAGCATTCTCAATTTTATAGGTAAACCGTTCGTTATAGGAATATTCGTAGTAGGATCCGTTCGTTATAGCATACCCCACTGTATAAAATATTTAACACTGAAATTAACTATAGTGAAACAACACTGAAATACTTAAATGTAACTAAGCAAGCACTGATGGACAGATAAGAGACATAAATAGGTACTCACATAGATATACCACATTGGTGGCGACAAGAACAACACAGAAATAAAATAAAGTGTAAGTAACAGGTGACGGGTGTCACTCAAAAGAACGTGGACTGAATGACAGGAGGACTGGACTGAACTCCGTCTGCTGGTGGGGTACTATAGGGGGCAGGGAAAAAACACTTTTATTTGAGTTGCAGGCTGCACTTTTCAGGCATTGTTTGTATGGCTGTAACAAACACCTGTGCAAAATTTCATGCCATTTCATGCATACTTACCCTGCTGCATCGCGAACGACTTTTTGTCAACTTTTAGTGTATACCAAAAATTAGGTGTCATTTAATGTTTTCCAGGATAATGATAAATTTTACATGGGTAACATCGATTTAATTCACATGTTATTTTACAGGTACACCGTATAGAAAATCATTACAAGTTCATATTGAAATTCTTTTTTGTGCGGAACCTTGGCATCATTTTCCTAGACAATAATCTTTGCCTAATACATCCATCTCTCGATTCGTATCCCGTCACTTCAGTGCAAGCTTCAGTCATCACTTTTATGCCTCTCTCGACCGCCTGAGTGCTGTTTGGCCACTTGGGCACCACTAATGGTGTCTCAAGAATGTCATTAACCTGTAGATTTGACAGAGAAGCAATGTAAGGAGGCTCAGTCTTGAGTTCATTCCTCCAGTTAATCATGGAATGATAGTTTTTTGCTTGCCACTTTAGTTTCGGAGTCACCACCTTTCTCATGTTGACTACAGGAGGCACATCCTCATTCCCATCTCCATCTTTACCCTCCTCATCAGTATAGTTTAACAAATTCTCGTCAACAGCAGCATCAGAATCTTCCTCCTCCTCTTCAGATCTGCCAGTGCATTCTTCCTTTTGCTGATTCTCCTCTCTAATTTTTCTTATCATTGAGACAGCTTTTTCTCTAACAGTCATGTCCTCATCTGCACACATACCAAGAAGAAGTTGATCTGTGTGGGCGAAGTATGCATTTCTCTGGACAGCCTTCTTCACTATCGTCTCCTCCTCACTATTCAGGTGTTTCATATATAGCAGGGACTGGAATACGTTCCTTGAGCCGTGCGTTACGTAAGGGTGTATCTTGATGTAAAACCACATTGGAGCACTGAACTTTATTATTGTAATAACAATTCTTTTCAACTCATGGCTGGGTCTTGATGTTGCTACATACAGCCTGAGGATTCTACTCCATAAGGTGTTCCACCTTGACACACAGGGAGGACCTGGCTCAATAGCAGCCAAGTCATCTTCAACAACACCTGTGATAACTCCTTTACAAATCCTATACAGGTATTTCTGATCCCAGGACAGATCTTTCTCCACTTCATCATTAAACACAGGGAAATCAGGGAAACTGACTGGCTGGAAGGCGACAACTGGAAGCTCAGACAAAGACTCCTTGATCTGCTTTCCAATGGGACCACGCCAATGCTCAGGACCACTTGGTTTACCATCATAGTGATAAAAAACTGCGCGGAAAGGCAGCTCATTTCCGTGAAGCTGACATATGAAATAATGGAGCGGGTGACCAAGTAACATTTCAAGATGATGAATGACTCCATTTTCTGATCCTACATTTGCATTGGTTCCATCACAACCAACACACACAATGGGCTGCTTGGTTAGATTTTTCTCCACCAGAAACTCGTGAATAGTTTTGGCAATCTGCTTATGGGTGACTGAGGAAGCACGTGGTGATCCTGCGGTGTGAACTGCTTAACGGCAACTATTTGAATAATTTCAAGTGCGCCAACTTACCCAGGTCTCCCCTACATTACAGTACAGTAACACAACATTGAGAAATGAAATGAGAAAAGGCTGATAATCAATATAGACATAGCACCATACTCATCTGCAACAAGACAACTTAAATGAAATAAGAGATATGAAAAAAAAGTTGATAAACACTGAACAGAACATTGCATCGCCACAGCGGCTGTTTGGCTAGTACTGTAGGTAAATTTAAAAATTTCAGTAGAAAATGCGGCTTACTAAACCTCGACATATCAGCTTCAAATTTGGCATGGAGTCTTAGATATGTATAAGGAACAATGCCTGAAGAGTGCAGCTTTGAGCAAAATTTCACTGCCCCCTAGGGTACTATATATAAGGTCGGCTCCCGCCAGTGCGACCCGCCAGTGCGACACGCCGGTGAAACATGGGTCGTTTAACGATGCAGATGGTCGTTAGAGAACAAAGAATGCTTGTTACAATACTAAATAAAGAAATAAGATGGGCTTGAACAAATAATGACAGTTAAAACCTTAACAGCACAGGGTAAGGTAACTAAAATATATAATAGTAAATTTAACACATCATTACAAGAATAATATGGAACAACATGGAAGCATGTTATAAAAAATAATAGAAAAATACGAGACGGTCGTAAGAACCTCAAGCATCATATCAAAAGGTAAGACTATTTATAATAATATACTGTATAATGATGTATACTGTACTGTGCTATGTTACACTCTCGTATATTGTATAACAGTACATGTACACTGGGGTGTTGTTTAATTGTTTTGTACTGTACTGATACTGTAGTAGTTGTGTTGTCAGTGATACATGTGTGTTTGGGGCCTGGCTGGGAACGTGTCCCATTGAACCCCATGTTATAATGATCCCTGTCTACAATACTTCACCTAGTGATGGGTTATCAGGGGCCTAACACAATCGTATCTCCAGGTTTACCTGTTCAGTACATGGTAGCAAAATTCTGTAAAAACCACCATAACAAACCTAGACACTTACACCATCCAATACCATATATATATACATACAGTCAACCCTCACTTTACGCGGTCCCACATTCCGTGTTTCCACGTTTACGCGGTGCCTTGCCGGAACCCAAGATGCTCACATTCCGCGGTGCGTGTACCCCTTTATGCGGAGAGTGTCCGGCTCGACGCTATTTTTAGATTCGCCCCACCCGCCTCCTCCCTCCCCCGCCTGGGCAAGCCGCGCAGTAAGGTTGCGCAGTGCATGTCTCTGTTGCGTTATCACTGACGTCATATGATGTATCGGACTGTGATTGGCCATGCATCCCTACCTCCCTCCGCTGCTAGCTGTAATTGGTTTAAAGTAATATGACGTGTCCACCCGGGGGAGGGAGGGAGGGAGGGAGGAAAGACGACGCTTGACCTTGTACTGCACACATCATTGTCATTCCTAAAAATCTCATTTAATTCATATTACGCTACATAACATTCAAATCCACCGCGCTTGTAGAACCTCAGAAAACGGGAAACATTGATAAAGGATAACTCACCTACTCAATGTTCCTAGACCATGTGTTGTATTGTACCCAGGTACGGTTATATCATATTAATTGTATGTATTCATAGCATTAAGGAGAACTCAGGGTATGCATAAGATGAATGTTAAAGTCCAGTTGAGCCGGACAAGTGTACTGTAAGACTAAGTGTGGATCATGGTTTGAAGGTCATACTATTTACGTCTGTGAACGTGTAGCGAACATAACTTCCACAGATATCATATGAAAATACATGAGAACAATGATCTGGAAAAAGGATAAATGTATCAGAACTATGTGAGGTGTTGGAAGTGATCCAGAAACTATACTTGAAAGGAAATATCTTGTATGCGTCGGTATGAACTTAATACACCTCGTATCCTCACGTGACATATACCCATGACAGGTCAGTGTCCTTGCGGGCTATATCCCGCCCTATAATTAAGGTTTATATAGAAGTTATTACAGTTTAAAGCTTTGCCGGATATATAAGTGTTGTAGTAATGTGTTAGGGGGTATGATGACCGCCCGTCAGGCAATGCCCTCAGTATTCCCCGTTCTACCATCACCGCAGGTGCCATGCGGTCGGAGTGCCTTGCCGCCCGGCCGCCATTATCCCTCTGAGCGTCACAACAGGTAGTGACTACTCCCAGTTATGCCGATCCACTGTGAACCTGTGGATTACCAACACACCACTCCAAATGAGTAGTCACAAATAAGGAGACCGTGAGAAACTCTGCGGTCGTCACTTGGAGCGACCTATAATACCAGGCGTAGAAATAGTGCTGGTATGTCTCTGGGTGAAGCCCTCGTCTCTACCCACCGAGGGCGGTGTGCGAACGAGGTGCCTGTTGGTTATACCTAAAAGTCACAAGGAGTCACATACTTGCAGGTATGGAGTGTAACATGTGTGTTGAGATGGTGCTACTATGTATGATAACCGACGGTGCTATAGTCCATACAGGTGGAGCAGTCTGATGTGTTAAGGGATAGTGTAAGAAGGAACGACCGAGGTAAGGTGGTCACAGATTGTTATGCAATAAGTAGGTGGATGACACGCCATTAATGTAAGAGTCTGGTGCCCATCTGGGTAACCAACATTTTCGTTGTTCTTCTGAGGAAGACCAATTCATTTGTATGTTTTTTACCCAGGGCCAGTGCAAGATGATTTGGCGCCCTAGGCAAGCCTTTAGATGTGCGCCCCCTTGAAAGTTTTGATAAGCTAATGTAGGTACAGTAACCCATGACTACATTGTTTTCATCTTGTGGCTTTATTACTTCACCCATGCAAATAACCAATTATTGTTATTACATTAAGTCAATAAATCCTTGACGTAAACTTCAGAGGTCAGGTAACCTTGCCTCATCCCGACAAAGACAGGGAAGGGGCGGCTCAGGGAGGGGAGGGGATGGTGGGGTTGGGAGAAGGGTTCCTCAGATGTCAGCCTTCAGGTCACTGCTCGACAGTTCTCCAGGCCGCCAAAGATAAGGACCCGGGTTAGTCCCTCCGGGGGGTTAACGAATAATATTAAAAAAGAAAACACAGTCGGCTACCGTCTATCTACCCTCGCCTCCCTCCGACCCCCCACCCTTCTAACATCCTGCTCCGACCCTCCACGACTCCACCACAGTGTCCACCACAGTTTTCCCTTCATTTTTAATTATATCCAAGTTTGCCCTGAATTTGTGGCGCCCCCAGATGTTGGCGCCCAAGGGATCGCCTAGTGGGTAGCGCCGGCCCTGTTTTTACCAGTATTCTTTATAAGGAATAAATTAATTAAGACATGTTATGGTTTCACCCTTCTTTACCCTCATCGATCTGGTCAATGGAAAACCTAACCCAATGCCTGGTCCACTCTGCACACTACCTAACGAGCTACATGCTGTCCAGAGGGGGTCTGGTGGCAGCGACCCTTAGGAATTAAGATTAGAGTTAAGTATTTACCCTTAGTGTTAGTGACCCCAGTCTGGCAGTATACTTGTTAAACATCGTGTTATAGAAATTCGCGTAGTAGAAATAACAGGACTTATGGAGAAAATAGGGTTAGGTGCAGAGTACTACAAATCGAGAAAAAAATCGTAGTTAGTCTAACACAAACGATAGCACAGTCTAAATAAATGTTACAGTCATATCTAATAATGAAATCATACAGTAAATGTCACACTTTACCTTGAAAAAATATGAATATAACTTGATGGGGGAGAAGGTTGAGGAGTCATGAAACATCAAGCTTCTCTTCAAGTGTTATGGCCTTTCTCTCACATCACCACCGGGAATGAGATCACCAGAACGCCTCCCAGAGATACTCTTCTTTTCCATAGTCACAAAAGGGGAGAAACAGCCACCAGAGATCACTGAGGACGAGTCAACACTCAACACTGTTTCAAACAGTGTGGGGAGTAAACAGAGACCGCGGGTCTAAAACGATATGTATTTTGTTTTTTTCTCTTATTTAAAACTTTACAATTTACATATACTGTACAGGTATACTGTATACATAAATATTACATAAATTATTTCTGTAATTGTTCACAAACAAAACACATAAATCAATTGAACATGTGATGTGGAAGGTGAACTGTAAACACTGCATAACCCCGCGCCAGCCACACACTGTACAGTACACCTTAAACTCTATGTATTTAGTTTTCTCTTTTATTTAAATTTTTACAATTTACATACAGTATATATATATGTAAATTGTAATTTACATATTATTTATATTATGGTAGAGCGCCACAAAACATGAGAACTGTTATAGTCCCCCAGGAGAGGTGTCCGTCCTCTACCACCCAGGGGTCATGGTCCTCTGTGTCCTCCCTCAGGGACTCAAGTATAACACAGGAGGATAAGGTACTCCCTCAGGGACTCAAGTATAACACGGGAGGATAAGGTACTCGCTCAGGGACTCAAGTATAACACAGGAGGATAAGGTACTCCCTCAGGGACTCAAGTATAACACAGGAGGATAAGGTACTCGCTCAGGGACTCAAGTATAACACAGGAGGATAAGGTACTCTCTCAGGGACTCAAGTATAACACAGGAGGATAAGGTACTCGCTCAGGGACTCAAGTATAACACGGGAGGATAAGGTACTCGCTCAGGGACTCAAGTATAACACAGGAGGATAAGGTACTCGCTCAGGGACTCAAGTATAACACGGGAGGATAAGGTACTCGCTCAGGGACTCAAGTATAACACGGGAGGATAAGGTACTCGCTCAGGGACTCAAGTATAACACAGGAGGATAAGGTACTCGCTCAGGGACTCAAGTATAACACAGGAGGATAAGGTACTCGCTCAGGGACTCAAGTATAACACAGGAGGATAAGGTACTCTCTCAGGGACTCAAGTATAACACAGGAGGATAAGGTACTCTCTCAGGGACTCAAGTATAACACGGGAGGATAAGGTACTCTCTCAGGGACTCAAGTATAACACGGGAGGATAAGGTACTCTCTCAGGGACTCAAGTATAACACGGGAGGATAAGGTACTCGCTCAGGGACTCAAGTATAACACGGGAGGATAAGGTACTCCCTCAGGGACTCAAGTATAACACAGGAGGATAAGGTACTCGCTCAGGGACTCAAGTATAACACAGGAGGATAAGGTACTCGCTCAGGGACTCAAGTATAACACGGGAGGATAAGGTACTCTCTCAGGGACTCAAGTATAACACGGGAGGATAAGGTACTCTCTCAGGGACTCAAGTATAACACGGGAGGATAAGGTACTCTCTCAAGGACTCAAGTATAACACAGGAGGATAAGGTACTCTCTCAGGGACTCAAGTATAACACGGGAGGATAAGGTACTCTCTCAGGGACTCAAGTATAACACAGGAGGATAAGGTACTCGCTCAGGGACTCAAGTATAACACGGGAGGATAAGGTACTCGCTCAGGGACTCAAGTATAACACGGGAGGATAAGGTACTCGCTCAGGGACTCAAGTATAACACAGGAGGATAAGGTACTCTCTCAGGGACTCAAGTATAACACAGGAGGATAAGGTACTCACTCAGGGACTCAAGTATAACACAGGAGGATAAGGTACTCACTCAGGGACTCAAGTATAACACGGGAGGATAAGGTACTCGCTCAGGGACTCAAGTATAACACGGGAGGATAAGGTACTCGCTCAGGGACTCAAGTATAACACAGGAGGATAAGGTACTCACTCAGGGACTCGAGTATAACACAGGATAAGGGAATTTGAAATATGAGTGAATGAATTTATTATACAGTGATCAATTAACATAGTTTTGATGTGTTTAAGTAGTATTCAGGCGCCTTCAGCCTAGTAATGTTACGACAATCATATCACTCACTGTAAACCACGAATTCCATCCATACAGAGAGAGGCCCAGAGCTCTGTTCACATCACACACACATATATTACATACCGTATATCGCGGTGTGGGGTTCAGGTTGTTTGGTTCACACTCAGGATGGGATGGAGAAAGGAAACTCACAATGTGCTCTCTATATACATGTTGTATTGGATGTACAGTGCAGCTTGGTGCTGGGAAGGCAGCATGGTGTAGAGAGAGCTGGTTGGTGAGGGTGCTGGAGGAGGACCAGCTTTTTAAAGTGAGACAGATTGTAAGAGCCTGGAAACACAGAAGAAGGCAGAGCATTCCACAGTTTGGCTGTGTGAGGAAAGAAGGAGGTACCATAACGGGTTATTCTCGTGTGACCGACATCCACAGAGAAATGGTGGGCACCGCGGGCAAGACGTGTGTTACGAGCCCACGGCCTTACCGGTGGTACACAGGATGCCAAAACCACCGAACATTGCCCGTTAAAGTACCAGTAAAAGAGAGAGAGTGAAGCAACATTGTGGCGAAGAGAAAGGGAAGAGAGATTGTCAACTAAAGGAGGAGAGTTAATAAGACGAAATGCCTTTGATTCCACCCTATCTAACAGTTGGACAGAAGAAGAGCCACCCCAGATATGAGAGCAGAACTCCAAGTTAGGACGAGAATGAATCCCTTATATACTTGGAGCAACTGCTCAGGAGTGAAGTAGCTGCGGCATCTGTACAGCATTCCCAACTTTCGGGAGGCAGCTTTAGTTATACTAAGGATGTGTGATTTCCAGGACATATTGGAGGAAATGGTGAGGCCTAACATATTTATTTCAGAATTTGGGAGGATGATAGCGCCCTGAAATGTAATTGGTGGGAGATCGTCTACTTTACAAAGTGTAATTGGTAAATATTGAGTTTTATTACTATTTAACTTAACCAAGTTTGTACCTCCCCATTCAGAGATGCTGCACAGATCCGCATTGATAGAAGTAATGATATCAGCTCTAGAAACAGATCTAGTTTGAGAGTTAGGAGGAAGGGGAAAATGTGAGGAAGAGTGAAGAGTAGAATCATCGGCGTAAGAATGGATAGAATTAGTTGAAGTGTGAAGTAAATCATTGATAAAAAGAAGGAAGAGATTTGGTGAAAGAACAGAACCCTGTGGGACACCACTACTGGTAGAGAAAGAGCGAGAGATCGATCCCTCGACAACAACTGCCATGGATCGGTTCTCAAGGAAGCTAGAGATGAGAGAACAAAGTGGGGGAGAGAAACCAAAAGAGGGAAGTTTAGATAGCAAAGACTTGTGCCATACCCTGTCAAATGCTTTGGAGATGTCGAGGGCCACGACGAAAGTTTCCCCATTAACCCTAAGAGAGGATGACCAAAGATGGGTGCAGTAGGAAAGCAGATCACCAGTAGATCTTGCCTGGCAAAAGCCATACTGGTGATCCAACAAATGAGAAAGGCGTTCAAGGTGACGGAGAAAGTGGGAGTTCAAGATAATTTCAAAAATCTTAGAGAGGGATGAAGTTAGGGCAATGGGGCGATTGTTAGAGGGATTAGAATGGTCACCCTTCTTCGGGATGGGCTGAACCAAGGCATGCTTCAAAGAAGAAGGAAAAGTTTTGGTTTTGAGGCAAAGGCGAAAGAGGCGAGCAAGCACTGGGGCCAGGGCTTCAGCACACTCCCTCAGAACACAAGGGGGTATTCCGTCCGGTCCATGCGCCTTACTCACATCCAAACCATGATAACACACCAGCAACCCTGCGAGTGGAGATTATAGGAAAGTGCATAGGTTCAGTAGGAGGTGCAGGGGTAGGAGGGGTAGAGTGGGAATCGTCTAAAGTGGAATTAGAGGAGAATAAGGTGCCAAAGAGGTTGGCTTTCTCAGGGGGAGAGTTGGCTATAGAGTTATTGGGACGGAAGAGGGGAGGAAAAGAAGGCGTGCAGAAGTTGTTACAGATATTTTTAGTTATGGACCAGAAGGATTTACTTGAGGAAGAATTAGTCAGGACAGCGGTATTTCTTTTAATAAAATTCCGCTTGGCCCTACGAAGAATAGCCTTACAACGATTCTTATTAGTAATGAAAGAGGTGTGGGTAATAGGAGAAGGAGATAGTTTCATAGCTTGATATGCCCTATCTCTCACCCTGCAAGCACGAGAGCAGGAGCGATCAAACCTTGATTGTAATGTGAAAGTTTTGGTAGAAGATGGGATAAATGCACTCATACCACCCTGTATAACCCCAGCAATGCTGTCAGCACATGCTGAGGCGTCCCGAGTGAAAAAGCAACATTCATCCCAAGGAAAGTCGGTGAAGAATTCTCGCAAGGATTGCCAGCGGGGGAGGTGGTCGTGCCCAGTTTGATTTAATAGAAATAAGATTGTGATCAGAAGACCCTAAGGGGGCATAAATTGAGTATGAATAGTGTGAGGTGTTAGTGGTAAAACAAAGATCAAGAATGTTAGCAAGTTGATCGTGTCGATCAGGAACGCGTGTAGGGTGTTTGATTATTTGTTCCAAATCATTAAGTAAGGAAAAAGAGAGAGCCTCAGCTCCACCTGGGTCATCCCTTGCAGAGCCAAGCCACTCTCTGTGATGTACATTGAAATCCCCTAGGTAGAGGATCTCGGTGTTGGGCTGTGTGGATAGCAACTTAATATTAGAAGAACAAATACTGTCAATGTATACAGCTTAAACAACATCAACCTAGAGAAGTCGACTTGTGAGAGAGGAAAGAGACCTAGGGGTACTGTAAGCCCGGACCTACGGCCTAGAAAACAGTGCGTTAATGTTCAAAATAAGGCAAACAGAGTATTAGGTTTTATATCTAGAAGTGTAAGTAATAAGAGTGCGGAGGTCATATTGCAACTATATCTTGCGCTAGTCAGGCCGCACCTTGATTATGCTGTTCAGTTCTGGTGCCCTTATTATAAAATGGATATCAATTCACTGGAGTCGGTGCAATGAAGAATGACGAAAATGATTACGGGACTTAGAAACCTTCCGTATCAAGATAAGATAAGGAAACTAAACTTGCATTCCCTAGAAAGACGAAGAGTGTGGGGAGATATGATAGAAGTATTTAAGTGGGTGAAAGGAATCAATAAAGGGGATATAGATAAAGTTCTTATAATATCCAAGCAGGCTAGGACTCGTAGCAACGGATTTAAGTTGGATAAGTTTAGGTTTAGGAGGGAGATAGGAAGGAACCGGTTCACAAATAGGGCGGTGGAGGAGTGGAACAAGCTTAGCAACTTTGTAGTGAGTTCTGGAACGCTGGAAAGTTTTAAAAGGGGGCTAGATAGATTCACGGATGATAGAGTGGTAGTAACTCTCAACAGGAGCTGCCATGCACAGGCCAACCGGCCTATTGCAGACTCCTTATTTTCTTATGTTCTCCCTCTGGCTCTCTGGCTTGGGGTAGGGGGGGGAGGTTGGTTGTTGACAGCATACTCCAGGCAGAGGGATTTAAATTTTTTGCTTACAAGATGCCACTGACTTGACTAAGAATATAACTTGCATTACTGGAATTCTTGTAAGATAACGATTAATTTGAGTATAAACATCTCTTACAGGTATTTTGCACCATACATAATATTTTTAGTAATTAACTTAGTACATTTGAGTAAAGGTTCAAAGCTTTGTAACATCACTAATGTATAATGAGTCTTCATATGCCCTGGTTTATTCATTGATCAGTTGTCTAAGTGTACAAGTAACCCTCTTGAGCCATCATGTATCAATTGATTTTAAAATTATAATGTAAAATGTTATAAGCCAATGGTTTAGTAGTGCTGTTAATGTGTGTTTTGTGTAAGTGTCTTGGCATGTCACCTCACCACCTGACTCCTGAACAAACTCTTCATCTTCTTCAAATCCTACAATGTGCTTGGTAAGGTCAAAACACACACACAAACACAGGAATTAAGACAATAAGCATCCAGTGAGGGTCTTGTTGTGTGACTGTGAGTTAAAGATCAGCTGTTGAGGAGCTTATCAACACTGGTGCCACTCCGTCACCCACACCTTTCTCACTCCATATTTTAAAATGTTATGTAATATAATGTTGAAGGGATACAACTTTGCTCATTTATACTTATACTTATCACAATCTCCCTAAAAATACTTTAGGTTTTGTGTTTATTCAAGACATCTTCAGGTCATGAGACCCACTAATCCCCTACCCAAGAAAGGGTGACCTGACATTCCATCAGAAGGTCAATACATACTATATGAGACCACTAATCCCCCACCTGACAGAGTCAGGCAAAGTCAGCCCCCCCCCCCCCAAAAAAAAATACTTTAACTTTCTTCTTTATTCAAGGCATTTACAGAAAATTCTCTTGATTTTCAACCTCGGAAAATTTGTTACCAAAGCAGGAATTTTGTGAAAATTCCGGCTTTGGGAATTATTTTTCAAGCAAATTTCAATTCCGGCTATCGGAGATTTCCGGGTTTGAGGGATTCCGGCTAACGGAGATATTACCGTACTTACAAATAAGTGTTGTTCACCTTATGCTGCCAACCTCACCCCACTGCCTCACAAACACACATTCTTGACTCTTCATAAACCCTATGATGCCAACATGTGGTAAGGACTTGTATTTCTGTAATCATGCATGACCTAAGTGTGAAGGGGAGGGAACACGACACAATACCTGCGACCCGTTGAGTGCACGATGATGATGGGTCCACAAACTAACACATATACCTGGTCAGTTGACAAGTATGGATTTAACACTGAGTGTACTAGTTACCATCTGCCTGTAAGTAAGGGGTTTATATTCCACTCCAATGATTGTTGGGTTTGTTCTCAGTATCTGAAGCAGGTGTTACTCATGGGTAGTGAGGGGTGTATGGCTGGTCACTTGGCTCCCTTCCTCTGACCCAGTTGGTCATCTGCTACCTCCTTTTACTCATGGTCACATTGGTGTGAACTGCTGCAGTCCTAGCCTTGTATGTCAGCATGCCAGCTAGGACACAGTCAGCCCTAGCCTCTGTGCTGTTCCTCCTGGGTTCATTACCAAGTACCTGTGCCAGTTAGGAGTATACTTGCTCTCCTGTGAAGCTTTTGAGGGGACACCAATTTACTACCTGTGCCATGTGTATAGACAAAACCCCACGCTTGACATCCAGTGTTTACACCCCCGACATTTGTTCCGACCGGCACTTCCATACCACATACAGTATGTTTACGTTACTCTGTACTGTCTTCCTGTCAATTATCAGTGTAAATACCTATAAACAGACATCTCTTGTTACAAATATCCATAATCTTGTTCAAAATTCTTGGTGAAATGGAAGTGTTCCACCTGACAGTAATTTTTAAAAAACCAGAGGACGTTAACATCTACAATAAACCCTGGACACTGTAGACCTTCTCCACAAGGCACTGAAGGTTGAGTCAAAGGTGAACTTTTACTTAAAAAAAGAGTAAATTCTTGATGCTTGTTCTTTAATAAATAAATGTACAGCACAGTTACACCCCATGATAAATACAGCACTTATCACACTTTAACAGCATTTTAATGTATAAACAGTTTTACTGATCTGATACTGTACCAACTCATTATGTAATGGAAGAATTAACACAACTCTATGCATCATCAGACGCATTACAAGTAACGAGAGATGAAATGATCACGACTAAAATGTTTTATTGGAGTGAAAAAGACGGTCATTCTTATAAGCGCATGAACTACGGACAGTCTCGATGAACAACCTTGTTTGCATCATGGTAAATAATGTATTCACTATACAACCTCACTGGGAACACAAACAAAGTCTTAAGAACTTATTTATTTTCACAATATCATGTCTCTTATTTAATATATTTACAATGTATTACACTATACAGTACACACAATACAGTGGTTCTTATACAGGTATTCAGCAATCAGACTTCACAGTCAAAATAAAATTGCTTACAAAATAACTTTGACCCATAATTTTTACATAAAAAAAAATTACTGAAAATTTTCCATCTGAGGCAGTTTAAATTGGGCTAGACTTAAATCCTCGAACAGCATAATCGGCTCCTTCCTTATGAGAGACCAGAGGGAATCTTGGGTCATTAGGGGTCACCATCTCTTTGCTCTGTGTGACTCTCCAACCTCCCTTCCTCGTCCAGTCCTGTCGAGAGAGACCAAAAATTATACTTTTAAGAAGACTAAGAAATACAAATTTTTCACTACACTTAATTTTAAGTGAATAAAAGCATGATGATGAATGCTGTTAAACCAAACTATTTATCAATGATATATTCAAATTTTGACTAAAAACTCACATTCTGGTCATATTTGAAGTAATACCAAGTAGCGTAGGCTGCAATGGCAACCAAACCAAACTTTCCGGTAAACCAACGGTACTTTGCAGCTCTCTGATAACCCTGTCAAGAGATATCATTATAAAGAGTAATATTTACAACACTGTAGATCCTGTAGCTGGAACACATTTCCCCTGCCTCACTCTATCTTCTGTGAGTGTTGCTAATTTTCTTAACGGTACTGTGTCACCTTCCATGGAACAATACAATACAGTAAGTGTTCATTTAACATTGCCCCTGATAACGTTGTTTCGTTATACCGTCGCAACTCTTTAGAATACCCATGATTCGGATAGTCCCGCCAATTTGGTATAACATCGTCATGGTCTACTGTGTACGGCGCATCACCCTCTCTCATCTTGGCGCGCTATGCTCTCTCACGGAGCATAACAGCGTCCCCGGTCTTTGTTAGGCTTCCACAGCGTTTGTGCATGTTTAAGTGTTTTTGCTATAAATACTGTACTGTAAGTGCTAGTGTTGTGAAGAAGCAACGTAAGACCATAAGCCTTGCTCCGTAAGTGGAGGTTTTAAGCCGTTTTGAGAAAGGTAAACGTGCGGTGGACACTGGTGTTGCGCTAGGTCTAACCCCCACAACAATGAGTACTACTTGCCCATCAGCGAATACATACAAAATTATTTAGTTTATTTATCTTTTGGGATGTATAATATACTGTATACTATTTACTATAAAAATTCCATTGAATTTCTGTATATGTAATATATTTTATGGGGCAGAGGGAGGCTGGGGAACGTAACTCCCGTATTTTATCTATTTATTATGGGGAAAATTTACTACGTTAACGTCGCGGTTTTCAGTAACGGAACCACGACATTAAGAGAGGACTTAGCGTATTGTATATTTTAGGTTAATACAGTGATAAAGATGAGAATAACTGCTTGAGGCAGTGTCCCACTGTCTGAGTCAACACCTAACTCCCTATGGTATCTTTACATTATTTACTAACACGTCTTCTTTTGGATTATCTAAACTGTATAGCAAAAAAAAATAAAAAAAGCCCAGAATAATGTTAATAAAGTTGCACCTGTTATATCCTCTCAAGTGTGCTGTGGGTTTTGTCTCCTCCACCTCTGTACAGTAATGTCTGCTCCTGGAGGGAAAATAAACAGGCTGCCACTTCTGGCCTGATCCCTATCATGTCATGGATGAAAAGAAAAATTGTTCTAGAATAATTAATTACAGTAAAAATGTAGATAATGTACTCTCAAGTAATGTACTCTCAAGTACTGTAGCCACGACCTAAGTGAAACAACAGTGTGTCCTCAATATGTTATAATTTTTTGCTTCCTGTTTACTCATAGTCTTTGTAGAGTATACAGTACATTATCTGTTTACCCTTTAATGTATTCTGTATTTGTGGAGAACACAGATACTGAACAGTATATATTTATCTATATATTTACTGAACTGCATTGACAGCCATTAATAGTTATGTTTCATCAGTGAGGGGACTGATCTGCAGCACCTGTACACTCATGGAATGTGCATCACCTTTACTGTCTTGTTTCCTGGTATTTTTTACAATCAACAACAAGATCACAGGAGATGGTAAACATTATGGGTAGTGCCACTCCACAGCTGAAGACGATCACATCAGTATTCAAGTTTGATGATGTTAGCTGGAGTCTATATTCTTGGGATGTAGTATTGTCTGATTTTACGCGGATTTTGTTTATGCGTTTGGTCATTTACGCGGTGCCTTGCCAGAATGTAAATGCTTTAATTACGCGGTAAATTTGGTCATTTACGCGGGAAGCGGCGCGGGCAAGGTGCGCACAAGGTCGCCCAGTCATCAAAACATTACAGAGTTCTTCACCCGCCACCCACCACAGCCGGCCCAAGTCAGTGATAGTGAGGATATGGACTTTGAGGGGTTTGACAAAGAGGCCCTGCAAGCCTCTGTGGTGGATAGTGATACAAGTGATACAGGTGAGGGCCAATAATCTGCCCTCTGACTCGGAACCAAGCCCCCATCTTTTCTACGAACGTAAGTGTTAAAAAACCTAATATTATTGATATTTCTCTTAAATATTAATTGTATGTGCATACCATCATAAAATTAAGATGTTATTTTTACTACAACGTAGGTATTGTGTCGGAAAAAGTGGAGTTTGGGGGTCAGCCCAGTCTCTATTTCAATTAATCCCATATGTTCTGTTATTTTGTTTACGCGTTTCTCGTTTTACGCGGACCTCCATGGGTTCAATTGAACGCATAAATGCAGACTCAACTGTATCTCAGTTTATAATGGGGCTTTTGGGGAATACATTTTTGGGCTGCAATGCATCTCAGGATTTAACATGGGATTCTATGGGAAAATGAGTCCAGTTTATCAAGCATCCACTGATCTGGTTTAAGGACAAGCACAGTAATGCCACAATTGTCACCTCTCTGTGTAACACAAGCGCTGAAACAATGTGGAGATGTTCTTGGTTGCAGGAGAGGATTCACTAACAATACTTTAAACAAGATGGTTCAACTCCTCGTACTGTAAATCAGTTTTAAGAGTCGATGACAAACCAATTTGGTGAAGAAGTGATCAGCCAGAGCTTATATCTCAAATGGCCTTCACATTTCCCAAACCTGAAGCAAACAATAAAAGCCAAATTCATCACAATTCTTCACCATGAACTCCAGTTAATGACTTCACACATTATACTCACATCTATATTAAGTATTTATAATGAATATAGATGGAAGTGTATACAGGAGGTCCCCAGTTATGTATGTCTGACCTCAGAACAAACGAGGCCCCATATAGTTAAACTTTATATTTACAATATTTTATTTACCCGATGCCTTAGATATTACTTTCATTTACTGTATTTTATCATTCTATTTCTTGTTTTCTCTTAAATTTGGTGATTTTAAATGTATATAAGGACTTAGGCTATGATATACTGTAATAGCATTTTAAAAAATTCTGTAAATACAGTTAGCGCATTTTCGACTTCAGAACGTTCATTGGAACGGAACTTGTACATAACCCAGGAACTGCCTGTACAGTGAACCTATATATATATATATTAGTTAAATTTAATTGGTATATTTCTAATTATCTGAAAATCTAAAATGTAATGATGATCTACATGGTACAATATTTACCAGAGCTGGCACGAGGGGCTTGAAGAGGGTGTCCAGAGGCCAGCGATAAAAGCGACGGATGGGGTTGTAGCGAGCCTCATAGAACCCAGGGACGATGGCAGGTTCACTTTCAGCAAGGACCTGAAGGCAGAGAGACAAACTTATACATGTTTTTATTGATCGTGTGTGAGCTAATGTAACACCAGACTTGACCAGCAGGAGCACACATGTTGAGGAGCCCATACATGCCCAGAGTGTAATAGAGAGCAGCTAGTAAGGTGACCCGGGGCAAAGAAAAGAAGAAACCTTATATTTTTCAGTACCACGACGAGCAACCAAACCAAGACTTACAATCTCACTCCCTTGTGTGCGTGGCTTCCTCCGAGCCGAGTAAAATCCTCTGGCATTAGCCGAATAAAATTTAAAAGTGGCGTCCCATAGCAAAGGGGCCAGGTGCAATTAAAAAACAAGCACACCAAATCTAATGTTCTTAGCTACAGGTCGTTCTCGTTTATGTCGAGGGCCGAGTCCCTACAAAAGGCCGCCAGAAGCAAATTTTAATATAAAGAAAAGTTTCCATTGTAAAAGTGGAATTATGTTCCCAGACACAGCCAAAGATTTTGTGAATACACTAATGGCATTTTATATAAATAGATAATGCAACTACAGTAGTAGTAAACAATTGTTCTGTACAGGTAGTACCTCTCTAGTCCGGCATTCTGTGGTCCGGAACGATTTTAGTTTGTCCAATAGGTAGATAGGCAGCTCTTTTTTTTTTACTAATCTGAATTATTATTATTATTATTACAGGAGTATTAAATTTTTGCCCCACAGGACCCAATGTGGGTCAGTGACCTATGCCAGGGTGGGCTAATCCCCGTAAAAAACAAAAAAACAACAAAGCCGCGGGAAATTAAGGTTTGTCTACATCCGGCAGTTAGGCTGCTCTCTCTCTCTCTCTGTTTGTCTCTACAGAGTACAACATTTAACCCTTCAATATATATGAGCAGTAAATAAGTGTTGCTTTCATATTCTTATGTAGAGTAATGACGATATGTTTTCACATGTGCGCACTTACATACGCACAGCCTCACTTTTTTTTTACCATTAATGGTTAGCTACTTATATTGTTCCATTTATTAACATTAAATAACATTACTTAAAACAACCATATTAATTTTAGTACAGCTACAACCAAAGTCTTATTTTCTTCAGTTTTATATGTAGAACCAGTCAGTCACTGGTTTTGTAATCAACGAAAACAATGCTGTGTCATTTCCTCGTGTGCTTTAATATTCCACGTATTATTAATGAATTGTATTGCTCATTTTGCACACATAAACATTAATTCACTAAAAAAGACATTCAGTAATAAACAATAACGAATCTTTTGTACATAAGAGAAATGACACTGTTTACACGATTATGCACGTCGTCTGCACGTTGGCGGGCCGTTCAAACCCGTCGAAATTTAAGTTTCCGCCGTCAAAATTTGTATTTATTTATTTTTTTGTGTGTTCCAATAAAATACGTTAAGAATTAAAAACTCACGAAATTTGAGAAGCTACTACACGACATTTAACCCTTCAATATGTCTTCAAAGACCATGATGCAGAGAAAGTGGTGCTAGTGCTTCCAAGCATAAGCACAAGTCACTATCTATCCAGGAAAAGGGTGAATTTCCAGGGTCCGGCACCGGTCAGGTCCCGAGGTTGCCGGACTAGAGAGGTACAACCTGTATACAGTACTGTAGGTCTGGAGTAAAGTTTTCCTTTAAAACAGCTCAAAATGTCCACACAAGACTACGTAATACTGGTCTTTCTTTGACAGTACTCGCACACCATGTAAGCCGCACTACACACACCCACACGGAGCCGAGCAGTCCGGTGATAACAGTCAATAGCTACACAGGAGAATATACCTTATGGAAGAACATCATCTTGTGAGTTTACAGGGAAGGGCACTGTGGGTGACCTATGGTGTGGTGGAGGTAGTGATCTATGGTGTGGTGGAGGTAGTGATCTATGGTGGGGTGGAGGTAGTGACCTATGGTGTGGTGGAGGTAGTGACCTATGGTGTGGTGGAGGTAGTGATCTATGGTGTGGTGGAGGTAGTGACCTATGGTGTGGTGGAGGTAGTGACCTATGGTGTGGTGGAGGTAGTGACCTATGGTGTGGTGGAGGTAGTGATCTATGGTGTGGTGGAGGTAGTGATCTCTGGTGTGGTGGAGGTAGTGACCTATGGTGTGGTGGAGGTAGTGATCTATGGTGTGGTGGAGGTAGTGACCTATGGTGTGGTGGAGGTAGTGATCTATGGTGTGGTGGAGGTAGTGATCTATGGTGTGGTGGAGGTAGTGACCTATGGTGTGGTGGAGGTAGTGACCTATGGTGTGGTGGAGGTAGTGACCTATGGTGTGGTGGAGGTAGTGATCTATGGTGTGGTGGAGGTAGTGATCTATGGTGTGGTGGAGGTAGTGATCTATGGTGTGGTGGAGGTAGTGACCTATGGTGTGGTGGAGGTAGTGACCTATGGTGTGGTGGAGGTAGTGACCTATGGTGTGGTGGAGGCAGTGACCTATGGTGTGGTGGAGGTAGTGACCTATGGTGTGGTGGAGGTAGTGATCTATGGTGTGGTGGAGGTAGTGACCTATGGTGTGGTGGAGGTAGTGATCTATGGTGTGGTGGAGGTAGTGACCTATGGTGTGGTGGAGGTAGTGATCTATGGTGTGGTGGAGGTAGTGATCTATGGTGTGGTGGAGGTAGTGACCTATGGTGTGGTGGAGGTAGTGACCTATGGTGTGGTGGAGGTAGTGACCTATGGTGTGGTGGAGGTAGTGACCTATGGTGTGGTGGAGGTAGTGACCTATGGTGTGGTGGAGGTAGTGATCTATGGTGTGGTGGAGGTAGTGATCTATGGTGTGGTGGAGGTAGTGACCTATGGTGTGGTGGAGGTAGTGACCTATGGTGTGGTGGAGGTAGTGATCTATGGTGTGGTGGAGGTAGTGATCTATGGTGTGGTGGAGGTAGTGACCTATGGTGTGGTGGAGGTAGTGACCTATGGTGTGGTGGAGGTAGTGATCTATGGTGTGGTGGAGGTAGTGATCTATGGTGTGGTGGAGGTAGTGATCTATGGTTGACCTATGGTGTGGTGGAGGTAGTGACCTATGGTGTGGTGGAGGTAGTGATCTATGGTGTGGTGGAGGTAGTGACCTATGGTGTGGTGGAGGTAGTGACCTATGGTGTGGTGGAGGTAGTGATCTATGGTGTGGTGGAGGTAGTGACCTATGGTGTGGTGGAGGTAGTGACCTATGGTGTGGTGGAGGTAGTGATCTATGGTGTGGTAGAGGTAGTGACCTATGGTGTGGTGGAGGTAGTGATCTATGGTGTGGTGGAGGTAGTGATCTATGGTGTGGTGGAGGTAGTGATCTATGGTGTGGTGGAGGTAGTGACCTATGGTGTGGTGGAGGTAGTGACCTATGGTGTGGTGGAGGTAGTGACCTATGGTGTGGTGGAGGTAGTGATCTATGGTGTGGTGGAGGTAGTGATCTATGGTGTGGTGGAGGTAGTGATCTATGGTGTGGTGGAGGTAGTGACCTATGGTGTGGTGGAGGTAGTGATCTATGGTGTGGTGGAGGTAGTGACCTATGGTGTGGTGGAGGTAGTGACCTATGGTGTGGTGGAGGTAGTGATCTATGGTGTGGTGGAGGTAGTGACCTATGGTGTGGTGGAGGTAGTGACCTATGGTGTGGTGGAGGTAGTGATCTATGGTGTGGTGGAGGTAGTGATCTATGGTGTGGTGGAGGTAGTGATCTATGGTGTGGTGGAGGTAGTGACCTATGGTGGGGTGGAGGTAGTGATCTATGGTGTGGTGGAGGTAGTGACCTATGGTGTGGTGGAGGTAGTGATCTATGGTGTGGTGGAGGTAGTGATCTATGGTGTGGTGGAGGTAGTGATCTATGGTGTGGTGGAGGTAGTGACCTATGGTGTGGTGGAGGTAGTGACCTATGGTGTGGTGGAGGTAGTGATCTATGGTGTGGTGGAGGTAGTGACCTATGGTGTGGTGGAGGTAGTGACCTATGGTGTGGTGGAGGTAGTGATCTATGGTGTGGTGGAGGTAGTGACCTATGGTGTGGTGGAGGTAGTGACCTATGGTGTGGTGGAGGTAGTGATCTATGGTGTGGTGGAGGTAGTGACCTATGGTGTGGTAGAGGTAGTGATCTATGGTGTGGTGGAGGTAGTGATCTATGGTGTGGTGGAGGTAGTGACCTATGGTGTGGTGGAGGTAGTGATCTATGGTGTGGTGGAGGTAGTGATCTATGGTGTGGTGGAGGTAGTGACCTATGGTGTGGTGGAGGTAGTGATCTATGGTGTGGTGGAGGTAGTGACCTATGGTGTGGTGGAGGTAGTGATCTATGGTGTGGTGGAGGTAGTGACCTATGGTGTGGTGGAGGTAGTGATCTATGGTGTGGTGGAGGTAGTGACCTATGGTGTGGTAGAGGTAGTGACCTATGGTGTGGTGGAGGTAGTGATCTATGGTGTGGTGGAGGTAGTGACCTATGGTGTGGTGGAGGTAGTGACCTATGGTGTGGTGGAGGTGCCTTGATGGTTTGTTAAGTGTTGTCTGATTGGCTTAGGACAATGGCCAAGCCTACTTGAGGAAAACAGTACTGAATACAATACAGTAGAGAAATTGTCTTCCCTTATACCCTCATGACTCCATTGTCATGACCCGACCAACACAAGAGTGAGGTGAGAGGAACAGAGATATATATACATAACTACGCTAGAAGGAACATAATTAAATACGTCTTCACACAGCAGATACATTTATGGAAAGGTTCACCAGCCCAAGCTCTGGAATTAAGAACATTACACCAGTACAGTACCTTAACATATACGAGTTCAACTCTCGCCAACTCGACTATCTGTGAAACAACCACAGACGTTTTTATCTATTAAAATAACATAAAAAGATAAGGTTCTCATTTTAAAAACAGCGGGCGTCTGCCATGATTGATGTGATGCTGCCTCTGTGCAGATACTCTCACCCACCAGTCTTGTCTGAGAGTTGGAGTTAGTGAGTCAACTGTTTGTTTGAACATATTTTATGAAGTGGATCCATTATCAGAACGAAACATTAAAATTTAAATAAATACAAATGACCTCTACATAAAGATGTGTAATGAGAAAAGAAAGCAGCTGTGCAAGGTTCTTTGGAGAGCTTTATTATTGGAAGGCCTTAATCATCAACTTCAGCATCATAAGCAGCTTCAACAACAACTTCAGGTTCAGTAACAGTTTCAGCAACAGCTTTATGGAAAGCTACAGCTCCAGCTAGAGTTGAACCTGATGACTTCGTCATCTGAGTAAAAACTCGCACAATATTCATTGGCTGTCCTTATGTTTTAGACTTTACCGCTATTGGTGAGCAGAGTTTTTGTTTTACATTCGTAAATATTATTTAAAACATATATGAACAGTAAATAAGTGTTGCTTTCATATTCATATGTAGAGAAATGACGATATGTTTTCACACGTAGGTGTTCCCAATCGTCTCACTTTATTTCTTTACCATTAGTGGTTAGCTACTTCCAGTGTTCCATTTATTAACATTAAATAGCATTACTTAAAACATATATACAGGTATTAATTTTTTTTAAATTAAGTTCACTACAGCTACAACCAGGGTCTTATTTTCTTCAGTTTCTTATGTAGAACCATTGTCACTCACGAAAACAATGCCGTCTTGTCTCCTCTTGTGTGTTTTAATATTCTATGTATTATTAACGAATTTCATTGTTCATTTCACATACATAAACATTAATTCAGTTAAATACATACAGTGATCCCTCTGTTAACGAGCGCCTCGGTTAACGAGATTTCAGTTAACGATTTACCTTCCATAAGATTCTTAACTTCGGTTAACAAGCAATCCCTCGATTAACGAGTTTTTTACGAGCCGACTTCAACATGTTTTCGCTTGCATTTGGCGGTCCACCAGCTGTAGTATTAGTCTGCCAATACAGTAATCGGTTTTAGGGCTTAAATTCCTTACTATTTTAGTAAATATCAAGAAGTTTATACTATTCAATAATTTTAAAAGTTTAATATTAACTTTTTTAGTCATTTTAACAATTATTGAACATAATTGAAGGTAAAGAAACTAGTTTCTGGCGTGCCATCCAGCCTGTTAACACACCAGACAGGCGTTAGTCTCTCTGTTTTCAGTGGAGGTAACATCTTGCTTGAGACTCTTCAACTGAATGCTTTTTTCTGTGTTTACAAGCAAATTATTGGTCATTTTGAAATTTATTTTACATATTGACAATATATAATGCAGTGCAGTGTTGATTTAAAGAAAATAATCCTGAATTACACCAAGAGAACTAAAATTTTATGGGTGAAATGGCACCATGGGGTGACTTCTCTTCCACCCCAATGCCTTCTCTTCTCCCTTCTCCTCCACCCCCATTCTAATTCCCATCATCATCCAGGAGCCTTCTACATACACACCTCAAAGTAAGTGTACTTTTCTACCGTTTTTGTTGATTTAGGCAATTTTCGGTGAGCTGGAACCAATTACCCAAAAACCCATTGAAACAATGGTTTCGGTTAACGAGCAACCTGCTGGAACGGATTATGCTCGTTAACCGAGGGACCACTGTATTCAGTAATAAACAATAATGAATCTTTTGTACATATTCTTAATAAGATAAATGACGCTGTGCTTCCATAAATGCACACATATATGTTGGTGTTCCCAATCCATCTCATTTTTTTTCTTTACCATTAGTGGTTAGCTACTTCTATTGTTCCATTTATTCACATTAAATAATGTTACTTAAAACATATACCTATAGTATATTCATTTTTTTACATTAATTTTACTACAGCTACAACCAGGGTCTTATTTTCTTCATTTTCTCGTGTAGAACCATCGTCCCGGACTCCCGGCTGTAAACACTAACGAAAACAATAGCGTCCCATCTCCTCTTGTGTGACCATATATTATTCATTTATATTGTATAAGGTGCATTCAGAAACATTATTTAAAGAATATAGTTTGCAATTTTCATTAATTGTATTGTTTTGGGGGGAAAAGAAGGTAAAAAGATATGAAAAGGTCACACTTGGGAATGCATCTCATTATTATTGGTTTATTTTAATGGTAATTAATGATTCGCTATAAGACGATTCACCTTACACTGCAGTATTGGAGGACACATTACCGTCGTTATTCGGGGCTTTACTGTACTCCAGTTGACTCCCCTAACATAACACCACATTTACTTGCTTCTCATTTAATTTATTTATTATTAACACATAATACAACTGTATAAAGTAACTGTACATTCCTGTGTGATATTTATGGGCTTAAATAAGTATATTTTTCTAATTTTATTTTTTGTTCCTAAGTTAAGGTACAGTATAATATAAATGATGGGGCATTAAAGACTGTTATTCATGAAACCCTACATTCTCTGGTGTCCCCAGGTTTAGTCCACACAAACATTGAGGTAAACCGGGCTTCACTGTAACCCTTAACAATAACACTGGCCTCCTTCACCTCTAGTGCGTGGCCATTAAGTATATAAGGTACAGTAGGTAAACTACAAACTTGTTGAACACACTTACTTGGTCCTTCAGCCACTGCTTGCGGAAGGCTCGATCAGCATCTGTCATGCCGGCCAAACGTGTCCGCTCATTTTTGAAGGGGCCCTCAATAGGAAACGCCTTTACTCCTCCCGTGTCTGTAAGAAAGAGAATTGCTGCACTCTACTGAAGTACCGTGTGAGGCCTTTCTCAAAATTAAAGGCCCGAAAAAATCACACATTGCCAGAATTTTTCCGTGTACTGGGGTAAGTTTTCTGAGTGTAACTATTGTAAGCATCTCACACACAGAACTGTATTAAGTAAACACCACTGTACATATACAATATATTGTATAGTTTAAACAAAATAATGTATACAGTACTACTACTGTAATGTGCTGTATATAGCTACTGTCCTCATCAGCAGATGCTATTATCCTGGAATAAAACAAAACATTACAGGTCAAAATATCGTAGACAGGGATCATTACAACAGGAGGTTCAATGGGATATGTTCCCAGCCAGGCCGACACTCACATGTATCACCCAAAATAATATTGATACACTAATACTATTCATAAAACACAATTAAACAACACCGACCACATCAATAAGGACAAGTTGCTTTCATTGGTACCACATATCAAAATAAGTATTTTTTGTTTAATATGGCTGGGGTCTGGCTAGGTTAGGTAAGTTTTTACTTTTATCCTTTTCACCAAAAGATCGGCTCGTTAGCCGCTTGGGCGATTGGTCACGTCTCTGTCACGCACTGTTGGCAAGTACTGGGCATGTACCCGAACCTGCTCTAGTGTTGGTCAAGTCGGGTCTGAAAGAGCTCACACTCGGTGCCGTCACAACACTTTCTGGCAGGTTGTTCCAAGAGTTCACAACTCTCACTCCGAAAAAGGTTCAAGTAAATGTCACCTCTTTTAAAATACTTACTATAATGATAAGAACATCTGTTAAAAAAATGAACATTGAACAACTCCTTCTGGTGGTAGAGCTTTTCTCATGCATCACATTTTTCTGTAGAAGATAAGTCTTTGTTACAACAAGAACACTCCAAAGAGTCTGGGAAGAAAACTTGTTCATAACATTATTGGTACAGTTCCTTCCGTCCTGACCACTCACACCACTAAACCTTGTCTCCATAGTTAACATTGGGGAAGTTTCATTTCATCCACACAAACATTTCCCCAGACATGCCCAACACGGCTGCATCATATTTTGGTAGGTTAGGTTAGGTAACACATTTATTTATCAGATTTTTTGGTTGCTGTAATCTGCAATTTTACCCATATTCTTATATGTCCTCCAGGCAGTCCCTGGTTATGTACGAGCTCTGTTCCTACAGACTTTCTTAAGTTGAAACACATACCCTATGTACACTTACAGAATAATGTTTAAAATCCCATTATATCACAGCCTAAGTCCTTATGTAATCACTTAATTTAAGAACAAAGAAGAAACAGAATGATGAAATACAGTAAATGAAAGTAAAAAATAAGTCATCAGGTAAAGGCAGTACAGTAGGCAGCTATCAAACAGGGAAGAACTACTGCCTGGGAAGATATTGGAAGCATAATGTGTTGTAGGCACCTATCAAACAGGGAAGTACTACTGCCTGGGAAGATATTGGAAGCATAATGTAAGAACATAAGGAGTCTGCAATAGGCTGGTTGGCCTGTGCATGGCAGCTCCTGTTGAGAGTTACTACCACTCTCTATCATCCATGAATCTATCTAGCCTCCTTTTGAAACTTTCCAGCGTTCCAACACTTACAACAAAGTTACTAAGCTTGTTCCACTCGTCCACCACCCTGTTTGTAAACCAGTTCCTTCCTATCTCCCTCCAAAACCTAAACTTATCCAACTTAAATCCGTAGTTCCGAGTCCTTTCCAGCTCGGATATTATAAGAACTTTATCTATATCCCCTTTATTGATTCCTTTCACCCACTTGAATACTTCTATCATATCTCCCCGCACTCTTCGTCTTTCTAGGGAATGCAAGTTAAGTTTCTTTAACCTATCCTGATATGGAAGGTTTCTAAGTCCCTGAATCATTTTCGTCAGTCTTCGCTGCACTGACTCTAGTGAATTGATATCCATTCTATAATAAGGGCACCAGAACTGAACCGTATAATCGAGGTGCGGCCTGACTAGCGCTAGATATAGTTGCAATAAGACCTCTGCACTCTTATTACTTACACTTCTAGATATAAAACCCAATACTCTGTTTGCCTTATTTCGAACATTAACGCACTGTTTTTTAGTCCGTAGGTCCGGGCTTACACGTACCCCTAGGTCTCTTTCACAAGTCGACTTCTCTAGGTTGATGTTGTTAAGGTTGTATACATTGACAATATTTGTTCTTCCAATATTAAGTACGCTGCACCTGCTGGTGTTGAATTTCATTTGCCATTTTTCAGACCACCCCTGCAGTTTATTTAGATCCTCCTGTAATGCATTTGCATCCTGCCCTGAATTAATCTGCCGCCCTATTTTGGTGTCACCCGCAAACTTGCTTATGTCACTGCTGATCCCAGTATCTAGATCGTTTAAGTAGATTATGAACAAGAGTGGGCCTAGTACTGACCCTTGGGGAACCCCACTGGTTACACGGCCCCACTCAGATTTAACACCATCTACCCTGACCCTCTGCGTTCTATCGGTGAGTCATGATTGCATCCAATTTAAAACTTTCCCCTCGATACCATGAGCCTTAACTTTTCTCAGAAGCCTCTGATGCAGTACTCTGTCAAACGCTTTGCTAAAGTCTAAGTAAATAACATCGTAATTCTCGACATTATCTACTACCTCGAAGACTTTCCTAAAAAACGTTAGCAGATTTGTTAGACAAGATTTTCCCTTTGTAAACCCATTTTGAGAGTTGTAGATTAATTTGCTTTTCTCTAAATGCGATCGGATGTTATTTGCTAGAATTGATTCAAGAAATTTCCCCACTACTGACGTCAAACTGATCAGCCGGTAATTTGACGCTGATGCTCTGTCTCCCTTTTTGAATATGGGTACTACATTTGCCTGTTTCCACAAGTCTGGCACAACTCCAGTGTCTAATGATGTGTGGTCTGATGTGCCTGGGTGAGCTAAACTTTTGGGACCTCGTTTGGTAAATGTTTACTTTCGGACACAAGTCCCTAGGGGTTGACTAATATGTTTTTTCCAGTGTATTTTGGCGAGTTTTATACGAATCTGACCTTCAGTTTGGGCGGAAGTTACCCGTCCCCCCCAACGATATAGGGGGAGAGCCTGGGAAACCTGGCTTTTGGGTGGGGGGGGGGACACAAAACCGGGTCGTCTAGCCTAATGAAACCCGACCCCCAGTAGGCTTAGCTTAAACTAACCTAACCTATTCATTTTCAACTAATATAAATGGGTATCAAAAGACTCAAAATAAGGAGATCTAAATGTTTCAGTAGTTTTAAACTTTGGGGAGCACCAAGTCCGAAAGTATAATACAGGTGCTCCTCCACTTACCAACGAGTTACGTTCCTGAGGTTTGTTTGTAAGTCCAACTTTACTCTTGTAGATACCAAACATGTTGTAAAAAATTATAAGATTATGGATATTTAGTCCAGCTATACCCTTTAATACAGCCTTAAAACCTGACTCACTCTTCTCTTAGGTAATGTTTGTTCTACCTGGAATTTTCTTCCAAATAATCCAGTCTCATCCACATTAAACACCTGTTATGGCAGGTAACCCCCTCAGTGATGATGTTTGTATCTCTGAAAGTTTGTAAGTTGAACGTTCTTAAGTAGAGGAGCACCTGTACCTCAGTGGAAGGACCAGGGACAGGGTCAACCTCTGATGCTTGTTTACAGTGCTGGCCCCACCAGACGTAGGGTGAACACCATGATTACTTAGGAATTGAAAAGCTTTATTGTCTTTCTCGTAAAACTCGGCAATAAACTTAAATAATCGTAGGAACACGATTGACACCCAACCTCCACCACGGCCATTGTCACACTGGTCATTGAAATTTAAATCCTTCAAATCCGTACCTTGGCTCCTCCCTTTGAAAAAAAAAAAATTTTGATTGGTTGAAAAAAATTTGCGAGACGAGATCGAAACATCATTGGTCACGACCGGAAGACGTCACGCATGCATGATGTAAGCACGCTCATAATTAGCTCGCTCTCACGACGTAACATCTCCTCACAGACGAAGACCGAAAACTACTTAAAATCAATTAAATTCACTTGTGTCGCCAGCATACATTTCCGCCACGTATATATGGGGTTCAAAATACTCAGAATAGCGAGACCTAATGTTTCAGTAGTGTCGGGGCGCTGTGTCCGGAGTAAAATGATACCCCTAGTTCATATCAGCGGGTGTTGGTAGCCAGGGACCTCCTGTATGATAAAATGAACCAACCAAATGTACTTTACTTCCTAACCTAACCAACTAATGTTAGGTCAGGCTACATAGGTCAGGTTATGTAGATCAGATGAGGTAGATTTGATTATTTTATGTACATCAGGTTAGATTAGGCAGATCAAGTGGTGAAATACTCGTTTAGGTCAGCCAATTATACCTAACCTAACCTAACCTAACCTAACTTCCCTGGACGACGAAAACGACAATAATACCAAATTATCAAAGTGGATCTTCACTAAATATGTAGAAACAACAACATATTCTGGAGGTGTAGCCAGAGAGAGGACACAGACTCTGCCTTGACCACTTCTACAGGTTAAATTAAAACATGTAAGGTAGTCGTATATAACATGTCTACGGTCTCCTTATATTAATCTCCCTGTTATATTATCTTAAGTGTGTTATTTAAGGAAGCTAGTCAAACATAATACACAATCTACTCCAATAGTTCCTGAATTAAATGAACAAAAGCTTAAGAAACACCAACTTGAGTGAGCCATCTTGTACCGTCCACTAGAGGTAACCAATGTGGGAATACTACCACGAACAGGACGGTTTAACTACTCAATTACAATTATTCATCATAAATTGAATTGCTCCTAACCAAACAATCATACGGTAGTTAGTGTTTAATCAGTATTTATCGGTTATTGTAGCCTCAACACTAAATGACTCTAGTGTCTGTGTTCGTGGAGCTTATTAACATAATCAGGTCCCTAACAGCCGATCACTGGCCAGGTTAAATTATTTACTAAACACTAATAGTTTACTTTGGTTTCTTTTAATAATAATATATCACATCTAATATTACTTTGGTTTCTTTTAATAATAATATATCACACCTAATATTACTTTGGTTTCTTTTAATAATAATATATTACATCTAATATTACTTTGGTTTCTTTTAATAATAATATATCACATTAATATTACTTTGGTTTCTTTTAATAATAATATATCACACCTAATATTACTTTGGTTTCTTTTAATAATAATATATCACACCTAATATTACTTTGGTTTCTTTTAATAATAATATATCACACCTAATATTACTTTGGTTTCTTTTAATAATAATATATTACATCTAATATTACTTTGGTTTCTTTTAATAATAATATATCACATCTAATATTACTTTGGTTTCTTTTAATAATAATATATCACACCTAATATTACTTTGGTTTCTTTTAATAATAATATATCACACCTAATATTACTTTGGTTTCTTTTAATAATAATATATCACACCTAATATTACTTTGGTTTCTTTTAATAATAATATATTACATCTAATATTACTTTGGTTTCTTTTAATAATAATATATCACATTAATATTACTTTGGTTTCTTTTAATAATAATATATCACACCTAATATTACTTTGGTTTCTTTTAATAATAATATATTACATCTAATATTACTTTGGTTTCTTTTAATAATAATATATCACATCTAATATTACTTTGGTTTCTTTTAATAATAATATATCACATTAATATTACTTTGGTTTCTTTTAATAATAATATATCACACCTAATATTACTTTGGTTTCTTTTAATAATAATATATCACATCTAATATTACTTTGGTTTCTTTTAATAATAATATATCACATCTAATATTACTTTGGTTTCTTTTAATAATAATATATCACATTAATATTACTTTGGTTTCTTTTAATAATAATATATCACACCTAATATTACTTTGGTTTCTTTTAATAATAATATATCACATCTAATATTACTTTGGTTTCTTTTAATAATAATATATCACATCTAATATTACTTTGGTTTCTTTTAATAATAATATATCACACCTAATATTACTTTGGTTTCTTTTAATAATAATATATCACATCTAATATTACTTTGGTTTCTTTTAATAATAATATATCACACCTAATATTACTTTGGTTTCTTTTAATAATAATATATCACACCTAATATTACTTTGGTTTCTTTTAATAATAATATATCACATCTAATATTACTTTGGTTTCTTTTAATAATAATATATCACATTAATATTACTTTGGTTTCTTTTAATAATAATATATTACATCTAATATTACTTTGGTTTCTTTTAATAATAATATATCACATCTAATATTACTTTGGTTTCTTTTAATAATAATATATCACATCTAATATTACTTTGGTTTCTTTTAATAATAATATATCACATTAATATTACTTTGGTTTCTTTTAATAATAATATATTACATCTAATATTACTTTGGTTTCTTTTAATAATAATATATCACATCTAATATTACTTTGGTTTCTTTTAATAATAATATATCACATTAATATTACTTTGGTTTCTTTTAATAATAATATATCACACCTAATATTACTTTGGTTTCTTTTAATAATAATATATCACATCTAATATTACTTTGGTTTCTTTTAATAATAATATATCACATTAATATTACTTTGGTTTCTTTTAATAATAATATATCACACCTAATATTACTTTGGTTTCTTTTAATAATAATATATCACATCTAATATTACTTTGGTTTCTTTTAATAATAATATATCACATCTAATATTACTTTGGTTTCTTTTAATAATAATATATCACACCTAATATTACTTTGGTTTCTTTTAATAATAATATATCACATCTAATATTACTTTGGTTTCTTTTAATAATAATATATCACACCTAATATTACTTTGGTTTCTTTTAATAATAATATATCACACCTAATATTACTTTGGTTTCTTTTAATAATAATATATCACATCTAATATTACTTTGGTTTCTTTTAATAATAATATATCACATTAATATTACTTTGGTTTCTTTTAATAATAATATATCACACCTAATATTACTTTGGTTTCTTTTAATAATAATATATCACATCTAATATTACTTTGGTTTCTTTTAATAATAATATATCACACCTAATATTACTTTGGTTTCTTTTAATAATAATATATCACACCTAATATTACTTTGGTTTCTTTTAATAATAATATATCACATCTAATATTACTTTGGTTTCTTTTAATAATAATATATCACATCTAATATTACTTTGGTTTCTTTTAATAATAATATATCACATTAATATTACTTTGGTTTCTTTTAATAATAATATATCACACCTAATATTACTTTGGTTTCTTTTAATAATAATATATCACATCTAATATTACTTTGGTTTCTTTTAATAATAATATATCACATCTAATATTACTTTGGTTTCTTTTAATAATAATATATCACATTAATATTACTTTGGTTTCTTTTAATAATAATATATCACACCTAATATTACTTTGGTTTCTTTTAATAATAATATATCACATCTAATATTACTTTGGTTTCTTTTAATAATAATATATCACATCTAATATTACTTTGGTTTCTTTTAATAATAATATATCACATCTAATATTACTTTGGTTTCTTTTAATAATAATATATCACATTAATATTACTTTGGTTTCTTTTAATAATAATATATCACACCTAATATTACTTTGGTTTCTTTTAATAATAATATATCACATCTAATATTACTTTGGTTTCTTTTAATAATAATATATCACATCTAATATTACTTTGGTTTCTTTTAATAATAATATATCACACCTAATATTACTTTGGTTTCTTTTAATAATAATATATCACATCTAATATTACTTTGGTTTCTTTTAATAATAATATATCACACCTAATATTACTTTGGTTTCTTTTAATAATAATATATCACACCTAATATTACTTTGGTTTCTTTTAATAATAATATATCACATCTAATATTACTTTGGTTTCTTTTAATAATAATATATCACATCTAATATTACTTTGGTTTCTTTTAATAATAATATATCACACCTAATATTACTTTGGTTTCTTTTAATAATAATATATCACATCTAATATTACTTTGGTTTCTTTTAATAATAATATATCACACCTAATATTACTTTGGTTTCTTTTAATAATAATATATCACATTAATATTACTTTGGTTTCTTTTAATAATAATATATCACACCTAATATTACTTTGGTTTCTTTTAATAATAATATATCACACCTAATATTATTTTGGTTTCTTTTAATAATAATATATCACACCTAATATTACTTTGGTTTCTTTTAATAATAATATATCACATTAATATTACTTTGGTTTCTTTTAATAATAATATATCACATTAATATTACTTTGGTTTCTTTTAATAATAATATATCACACCTAATATTACTTTGGTTTCTTTTAATAATAATATATCACATTAATATTACTTTGGTTTCTTTTAATAATAATATATCACACCTAATATTACTTTGGTTTCTTTTAATAATAATATATCACACCTAATATTACTTTGGTTTCTTTTAATAATAATATATCACACCTAATATTACTTTGGTTTCTTTTAATAATAATATATCACATTAATATTACTTTGGTTTCTTTTAATAATAATATATCACACCTAATATTACTTTGGTTTCTTTTAATAATAATATATCACACCTAATATTACTTTGGTTTCTTTTAATAATAATATATCACATCTAATATTACTTTGGTTTCTTTTAATAATAATATATCACACCTAATATTACTTTGGTTTCTTTTAATAATAATATATCACATCTAATATTACTTTGGTTTCTTTTAATAATAATATATCACACCTAATATTACTTTGGTTTCTTTTAATAATAATATATCACATCTAATATTACTTTGGTTTCTTTTAATAATAATATATCACATCTAATATTACTTTGGTTTCTTTTAATAATAATATATCACATCTAATATTACTTTGGTTTCTTTTAATAATAATATATCACATTAATATTACTTTGGTTTCTTTTAATAATAATATATTACATCTAATATTATATCAGTGGGTTAGAAATAAATTGTTTTAATAAATAATCCAAATTGGAAGACTTGTCCCAATGACAGTAGTACTGCTGTTAGTGTATTGTATGATGATGATGATGATGATACTGCTGTTAGTGTATTGTATGATGATGATGATGATGATACTGCTGTTAGTGTATTGTATGATGATGATGATGATGATAATACTGCTGTTAGTGTATTGTATGATGATGATGATGATGATACTGCTGTTAGTGTATTGTATGATGATGATGATGATGATACTGCTGTTAGTGTATTGTATGATGATGATGATGATGATACTGCTGTTAGTGTATTGTATGATGATGATGATGATGATACTGCTGTTAGTGTATTGTATGATGATGATGATGATAATACTGCTGTTAGTTTATTGTATGATGATGATGATGATGATACTGCTGTTAGTGTATTGTATGATGATGATGATGATGATACTGCTGTTAGTGTATTGTATGATGATGATGATGATAATACTGCTGTTAGTGTATTGTATGATGATGATGATGATGATACTGCTGTTAGTGTATTGTATGATGATGATGATGATAATACTGCTGTTAGTGTATTGTATGATGATGATGATGATGATGATACTGCTGTTAGTGTATTGTATGATGATGATGATGATGATACTGCTGTTAGTGTATTGTATGATGATGATGATGATGATACTGCTGTTAGTGTATTGTATGATGATGATGATGATAATACTGCTGTTAGTGTATTGTATGATGATGATGATGATAATACTGCTGTTAGTGTATTGTATGATGATGATGATGATGATACTGCTGTTAGTGTATTGTATGATGATGATGATGATGATGATACTGCTGTTAGTGTATTGTATGATGATGATGATGATGATAATACTGCTGTTAGTGTATTGTATGATGATGATGATGATGATGATAATACTGCTGTTAGTGTATTGTATGATGATGATGATGATGATACTGCTGTTAGTGTATTGTATGATGATGATGATGATGATGATGATAATACTGCTGTTAGTGTATTGTATGATGATGATGATGATGATACTGCTGTTAGTGTATTGTATGATGATGATGATGATGATACTGCTGTTAGTGTATTGTATGATGATGATGATGATGATACTGCTGTTAGTGTATTGTATGATGATGATGATGATGATAATACTGCTGTTAGTGTATTGTATGATGATGATGATGATGATACTGCTGTTAGTGTATTGTATGATGATGATGATGATGATACTGCTGTTAGTGTATTGTATGATGATGATGATGATGATACTGCTGTTAGTGTATTGTATGATGATGATGATGATGATACTGCTGTTAGTGTATTGTATGATGATGATGATGATAATACTGCTGTTAGTGTATTGTATGATGATGATGATGATGATACTGCTGTTAGTGTATTGTATGATGATGATGATGATGATACTGCTGTTAGTGTATTGTATGATGATGATGATGATAATACTGCTGTTAGTGTATTGTATGATGATGATGATGATGATACTGCTGTTAGTGTATTGTATGATGATGATGATGATAATACTGCTGTTAGTGTATTGTATGATGATGATGATGATGATACTGCTGTTAGTGTATTGTATGATGATGATGATGATGATACTGCTGTTAGTGTATTGTATGATGATGATGATGATGATACTGCTGTTAGTGTATTGTATGATGATGATGATGATGATAATACTGCTGTTAGTGTATTGTATGATGATGATGATGATGATAATACTGCTGTTAGTGTATTGTATGATGATGATGATGATGATGATAATACTGCTGTTAGTGTATTGTATGATGATGATGATGATTATACTGCTGTTAGTGTATTGTATGATGATGATGATGATGATACTGCTGTTAGTGTATTGTATGATGATGATGATGATGATACTGCTGTTAGTGTATTGTATGATGATGATGATGATGAATACTGCTGTTAGTTTATTGTATGATGATGATGATGATAATACTGCTGTTAGTTTATTGTATGATGATGATGATGATAATACTGCTGTTAGTTTATTGTATGATGATGATGATGATGATAATACTGCTGTTAGTTTATTGTATGATGATGATGATGATGATAATACTGCTGTTAGTTTATTGTATGATGATGATGATGATAATACTGCTGTTAGTTTATTGTATGATGATGATGATGATACTGCTGTTAGTTTATTGTATGATGATGATGATGATAATACTGCTGTTAGTTTATTGTATGATGATGATGATGATGATGATACTGCTGTTAGTTTATTGTATGATGATGATGATGATAATACTGCTGTTAGTTTATTGTATGATGATGATGATGATGATGATACTGCTGTTAGTTTATTGTATGATGATGATGATGATAATACTGCTGTTAGTGTATTGTATGATGATGATGATGATAATACTGCTGTTAGTGTATTGTATGATGATGATGATGATGATAATACTGCTGTTAGTGTATTGTATGATGATGATGATGATGATAATACTGCTGTTAGTGTATTGTATGATGATGATGATGATGATACTGCTGTTAGTGTATTGTATGATGATGATGATGATAATACTGCTGTTAGTTTATTGTATGATGATGATGATGATACTGCTGTTAGTTTATTGTATGATGATGATGATGATAATACTGCTGTTAGTTTATTGTATGATGATGATGATGATGATACTGCTGTTAGTTTATTGTATGATGATGATGATGATAATACTGCTGTTAGTGTATTGTATGATGATGATGATGATAATACTGCTGTTAGTTTATTGTATGATGATGATGATGATGATAATACTGCTGTTAGTTTATTGTATGATGATGATGATGATAATACTGCTGTTAGTTTATTGTATGATGATGATGATGATGATACTGCTGTTAGTTTATTGTATGATGATGATGATGATACTGCTGTTAGTTTATTGTATGATGATGATGATGATACTGCTGTTAGTTTATTGTATGATGATGATGATGATAATACTGCTGTTAGTTTATTGTATGATGATGATGATGATGATACTGCTGTTAGTTTATTGTATGATGATGATGATGATAATACTGCTGTTAGTTTATTGTATGATGATGATGATGATACTGCTGTTAGTTTATTGTATGATGATGATGATGATGATAATACTGCTGTTAGTTTATTGTATGATGATGATGATGATAATACTGCTGTTAGTTTATTGTATGATGATGATGATGATGATACTGCTGTTAGTTTATTGTATGATGATGATGATGATGATAATACTGCTGTTAGTTTATTGTATGATGATGATGATGATAATACTGCTGTTAGTTTATTGTATGATGATGATGATGATAATACTGCTGTTAGTTTATTGTATGATGATGATGATGATAATACTGCTGTTAGTTTATTGTATGATGATGATGATGATGTTAATACTGCTGTTAGTTTATTGTATGATGATGATGATGATAATACTGCTGTTAGTTTATTGTATGATGATGATAATACTGCTGTTAGTGTATTGTATGATGATGATGATGATGATAATACTGCTGTTAGTGTATTGTATGATGATGATGATGATGATAATACTGCTGTTAGTGTATTGTATGACGATGATGATGATGATGATGATACTGCTGTTAGTTTATTGTATGATGATGATGATGATGATGATAATACTGCTGTTAGTTTATTGTATGATGATGATGATGATGATACTGCTGTTAGTGTATTGTATGATGATGATGATGATGTTAATAATGATGATGATGATGTTAATAATGATGATGATGTTAATAATGATGATGATGATGATGTTAATAATTATGATGTTAATAATGATGATGATGATGATGATAATGATGTTAATAATAATGATGATAATAATAATAAAAATAATAATAATGATAATAATAAAAAAATAAATAATAATAATAATAATAATAATGATGATAATAATGTTAATAATAATAATGATGATGATAATAATGTTAATAATGATGATGATAATAATGTTAATAATAATGATGATGATGATAATAATGTTAATAATAATGATGATGATAATAATGTTAATAATAATGATGATGATAATAATGTTAATAATAATGATGATGATGATAATAATGTTAATAATAATGATGATGATAATAATGTTAATAATAATGATGATGATGATGATAATAATGTTAATAATAATGATGATGATGATAATAATGTTAATAATAATGATGATAATAATGTTAATAATAATGATGATGATGATAATGTTAATAATAATGATGATGATGATGATAATAATGTTAATAATAATGATGATGATGATAATAATGTTAATAATAATGATGATGATAATAATGTTAATAATAATGATGATGATGATGATAATAATGTTAATAATAATGATGATGATGATAATAATGTTAATAATAATGATGATAATAATGTTAATAATGATGATAATAATGTTAATAATGATGATGATAATAATGTTAATAATAATGATGATGATAATAATGTTAATAATAATGATGATAATAATGTTAATAATAATGATGATGATGATAATGTTAATAATAATAATAATGATGATGATAATAATGTTAATAATAATGATGATGATAATACTGTTAATAATAATGATGATGATAATAGGGGCGTTGGAGAGGGTTGCGGTGAGCATCGCGCCTGACAAAAACATACTTGGCATTGAGTAGCACAGGAGGGATGTGTTCAAGGTGCCGAGGAGGCTGGCGTGGAGCAGTAGCTCTGAATGCAGAAACTGCTTGTCGTAGCTTTTGGAGTAAGTTGTGACGGACGGCAGGAGTGGAGTGGTCGAGGTCAGGAGGGAGTGAGAAATCTCCGGGTAGGCGAAGGGGGCTCACCTAGGGTGAGATCTGCTGGGCTGCAATCCATGTCCTCCTTGTGTGATGCATGGATGCCGAGGAGCACTAAGGGTAGAGCATCTGTCCAGCTGTAAGGGTCGTGCTGTGCCTCGATTGTGTCCTTCAGCTGCCGGTGAAACCGCTCTACCGTGCCGTTTGATTGAGGGTGGTAAGCGGTAGTGCGGTGCCTAGACGTGCCGAGGAACTGTAGGAGGCTGTGCCAGAGTTGTGACTCAAACTGGGCTCCTCGGTCAGCGATGACGGTTGCGGGAGGGCAGAAACGGGAGACCCAACCGCACAGGAAGGCGCGGACGGCAGACTGCTGTAGCGTTGGGCATGGGAATGCTTCTGTCCACCTGGTGAAACGGTCGATGCAGGTGAAGATATAGGTGTTACTGCAGGATGATGGAAGAGGTCCCAGGATGTCAAGGTGCACTACCTGGAAACGTCCTTTGGGTATAGATAAGGTTTCTAAGGGGGCCCGTGTATTTTGGAGGACTGACAGGCCAGGCACTGGGCAGCCCATTTCCTAGTATCGGTCTTGATGCCGGGCCAGACGACACGTTGCGTGAGGAGGCGCAGGGAGGCCCGCACACCCGGGTGGCCGAGACCATGGATGTGGTCGAAAACAGCGCAGCGGTGGACGTGAGGCATGAACGGTCTAGGCTGCGCACAGGACACATCGCACCACAACTTGATGTTAGTGCCGAGAACAGGGAGTTCTTGGAGTGCGAGACCTGAGGGAGATGTCTTGAAAGCTGCCAGGTCTGCGTCATTCTCTTGAGCCGTGGCGAGCTGCCCGTAATCCATGGGTGGAGATGAGGGAAGAATGCTGGATATACAACGAGAGAGGGAGTCGGCGATCTCGTTGTGGCTGCCTTTAATGTGTTGGATGTCGCTGGTGAACTCCGAGATGTAAGCCAAGTGGCGAAGGACATGAAATATATGTGTCTGGGAGGCTGAAGCAGAGGCATGGACGAGGGGCTTGTGATCGGTGAATATGGTAAACTGACGGGCCTTGAGGAAGTGCTGGAAATGGTTGACAGCAAGATATACGGCCAGGAGTTCGCGATCGAAGGCACTGTACTTGAGGTGTGGTGGTTGAAGCCGCTGTGAGAAGAAGGCAATGGGCATGAGAGTTCCGTTGATCTCCTGTTGTAAGACGGTGCCCACGGCAATAGAAGAAGCGTCTGCTGTGAGAGTGGTCCGGGTGCAGTGGTGGGCACAGCGAAACAAAAAGTTAGCTTCGCTAACCGCTAATCTGCTAACTAAAAAGTTAACTTCGCTAACGCTAAACAGCGAAAAAAAAATTAGCGGAAGCTAACTCTAACCTCTAACTTTTATTATTTAGCTTCGTATTTTTTTTTTTTTGGGGGGGGGGGGCCTCTAAAACCCTTAAAAACAGACCTAGAGAGCTGAAATTTCCATATGTTGTCTTGTAGCTTAGACATAGAGCTTTCCAAGAAGGTATAGCATGCCAAGACCAGATGATGATCAGGGTGTACACAAATAATTAAATGAACAAATGAAATTTAACATTAGTTTACATTCAAGTTTCAACATAGACTTTATAATCTTTATTTACTGTACGAAAAGACAGAAAATATTAAACGAATCCAAAAACCATGGTACTGTATAGCATAGGTAGCAAATAGCATCATGCCAAGATCAGATGATGATCAACTTATCAAGGTGTACACTGTACACAATTTCACAAATATAATTAATTTGCATTCTCATACAACCTATTGGCCTTTTTATATAACTTATTGTTGGTCTTGGTCATGTAAATAAACAGAAAACTCTAATCTTTAATGAAAAGTAAGTTTTTAGACAAATTTGTTTGACGCACACCTTGGATGACATCCTGGTTATGAACTTATGCAGTACTTAGCATAACCAAATATATTGACACAAAAAATCCTAGTTAAATTAACAAATAAATGAGAAATTAAATTATACATTAGTTTACTATTACATTCTATGATTCTTTCAACATACACTGCCAGTCATTATTTACTGTAAAAAAGTTTTAAACTTTAATAATCGAAAAATTCCATTCGCTCAGCTGCTGCAGCGCTGTGTCGACAAATCATGTCTTGTCACTTTTACACGTACTAACACACAGTCAGCCAAGTGTGCCTGACCGGCTGTTGGAGACACGCGTTGCTGCGTCACACGCTCATAACAGACAGGAACTAACATGTATAAATTTTGTTAGCGGACTTAAAGTTAGCGAAAGCTAATTGGTCAGCTAATGGTTTCCAAAGTTAGCGAAAACCCTAATCTGCTAACGATAAAGTTAGCTTCGCTAATTAGCGGTTAGCGTATTAGCGGAACCGTACCTACCACTGTCCGGGCGTTAGGTGCGGGGTGGGCCAGGAGGGTAAGGCGTGTGATGTGCTGTTTGATAGTGGTGAATGCCGTAACAGCCTTTTGAGTCCATATGAGAGGCTTGTGAGACGTCTTTGGGAGTCCCTTTGGGAGTCCCTTTGGGAGACTATGATCACAACCACGACTATGATTATAACAACCACGACCCTGATTATAACAATCACGACCATCTGGAAAATGATGTGGCTGTACGCTGTCAGCCGGACGGCGGTTGTGCGCAAGCCAAGCACGAGCATTCGAACTTTCACGACTCGGTAAACTGTACCACCGGACTCGCCACCGGGCACGAAGGGCCCACGATCACTTGTACAGACTGTTGTGTGTTGGTCTATACTTCACCTGATATATAGACTGTTGTGTGTTGGTCTATACTTAGGAAAAATGTCACTTGAAGTCATAATCTGATAATGATTTTACCATTTATCTTCAACAATGATGCTAACCTGACAAAAGTAATGGTATACAGAGATTTAGTGATACAAACATTACACCAATGACAAAATATTTCCTTATCGACCTGAATTTAGTTATCGGCACTTTGTTCAGTAGTCTGGTTAAGCTGTGTAAAGCTGAACCAAAATCTCTGTACTGTATCATAAGAATAATTTTCCAGACAGTGTATTTGATCTTTGTCCTTCCTGTGACCTGCACTCTGGAATTTGGTCTTCTGCACACTACCATACCGTACCTTATTATCACCTCTCGCAGTTTCATTATGATCAGTTGAACTTTTTTGACATTCTGTGAAATACTTTTAAGGAGAAGAAGAAGCAAAATAATAATACAACATGTACTGTAATAATAATAAATGTAGTATGGTAATCAAACAATAATAACTGAAGTGTCAAAACAAGAGAACAAATAACTAATTTTACAAATACTTGGAATAACCTGCCAAAGAATATTGTGACAACACAGATTCTTTAAGTTCAGACCTAACCAACACAGAAATATGTTCAGGTACATTCATGGACCTGTACATGCCTATAAATGCCCAGTACTTTTTTACAATGTGTACATGCCCAGTACTTGCTAACAGTGCATAACAGAAAAGACTGGCCATTAAGAGGATAAGCAATTAGGGAAGAGGTGAGGCTTGCTGTAAGCTCAAGAATGGTAAAAAACCCACCAGTATGTGGAATCATCATTGACATGGAAGGTGGAGTAGTAATAGAGTGAGTGACAAGAGAGTACAATGTAAGTATGACAGAGTGAACGGCAGAAAACATGTACGTATAGTTATCCAGAGGAAATCAAAGTGATTAATTATGGGAGAATAAGTCATGTTAAATATATGACAGAAAGTCTATGGTTGGATTATAATTAAGAGAAATATAGAAGATTAAACTGAGTATTAGGAGACAACCTGTGAGTAGGAGGCTGCATTAAACATAAGAGAGAAATTCAAGAGAGGCAAATTATGGCTGACAAAAGAACAGTGTACGTGGTTAGAGTAGTACATGGGAACTGATAACTGCTGCCCTGAGTTTCTGTTCAGAGTGAAGCAAGTGTTAGTTTGTTAAGAAAAATTAAACTGGTTCCAAGTGAAAGCAGGACTTTGCTAAGGACAATGGTTGATGCGCCATGGTTGTTTTAATGTCTTTATGGATGGGCCAGTGAGCAAGAACAAGGAGGAGGTGTAAATGGGAGGCGACTCAGTAGCTATATGCAGTTGATAGGTTGTACCTCTCTAGTCCGGCAACCTCGGGACCTGACCTGTGCCGGACCATGGAAATTCACCCTCGAAACACCCTACATAAAGCATAAAAACATAAGATAGGAAATAAATAAATAAGAAAAAGTAATATGGTTAAAATACTATTTCATTTACCTTTAATGCTCCCATAATTCTGCTTCCAAAGTGAAGTGATGGTACTGTAACTAAAATTACATTTGAGTTACATCAGGGATGTTGACTATTGGGCAAACTAAAATCGTTCCGGACCACAGAATGCCGGACTAGAGAGGTACAGCCCGTACTCCAGTGGGTAATGCAGAAGAAATGATATATTGTACATACTGTATTAGGGAGGGAGTTTGAATGACTGTGTGCTGTGAGGCAGTTGATAGTGACTGTACAGAAAAGAAAATAGACGGAGAATTATGTTCACTTAAACGAGGATAGCACGAGGGATGTGGAGTGCTCCGGGTATCAGAGTGGATGTGCAGTAAATGGAAAGTTGAGTGATGAATCAAACACAAAGTAAAAGGAAGGACAGTAAGAAATACTTTGAAAAATGCATTGAAAGAGAAAATAAACAACATCAATGGAAGAAAAATAGTGATGTTTAGTGGCAATCCATGAGGTGACTTATTATGTGGGTGGGAAGCAGGAATTATGGCGAGGAGGAGGAAGAATTAGAGGCTTGATAGCAAAGTATGTAGAGAGAGAGAGAGAGAGATAGGAAGATTTGGAAATGAAAGAAATTTTGGGTAGAATGAAGAGTGGAGTGATTTTTGGGAAGGACAGGCTGTTGTGGAGGAGGAGGAGGAGGAGAATGCCACAGTAGAGTGCATTAATAAAACCAGTAAGACTGAATGAATGAATATAAATAAAGAGAGATTATGTATGTATACTGTATTTGCATTTGTTTCCAGCCATTTTACATTGAAGAAGGTAAAAGCTTGAAGAAAATATACAGAACCTCGCTAGTTTGCCCGTGAAAATAATAAAAGCCAAGTTCACACCAACCTGGCAGCAGCACTAGACTAACCCTCAACGGTTTACAATCTATATTTAGCTTGGTACTATATTAAATTTTATGCCTACCAGTTGTGTGGTGTACTGTGCCAGCTCCTTGGGTGGCCAGTACAAAGCATACAGTACAATATTATTTATGTTTAATATGAGATCTTTATTTCTATGGTCTTGGGGTCCAATGTTCTGTACTACCTGGTCCACTGTTATAGGTTAGGTTAGGTGGTAGTAAGATGTTCAAGTATGTCACACTGTTAGTCCCAAGGGTATTCATATTCTTGAGAGGTTTAACTCTATCATGGTAATATTATGTACAACAATTAAGTCTTTCCTCAATGATATGTTTGGTTGATGATTGACTTTACTGCAAATCTTGTGCAGTCAATTTTCCTGCAACCTCTTCCTCTTCACTGTCATTTTCTACATCCATGGTGCTGGTACTCTCAAGCAATTTTTCATTAACTCGTGGTTTTATTTTTGTGGGAGGTGTTGGATCATCTTCTTGATCAGAGTTGAGCACAATGTCTTCCATCTTTACATCAGTGACAGAGTCTTGAAGATCCTCCACTGGTTCTTGTGGGATGACAAATTCTGTTTTAATTCCACTTGGGATTATTCTTGTGATTCTCTTCCTTGCATAAGTAGCATCAGAGGTCAGACTATTTGTGAAACCACCTGGCTTGACCACACCCTTTCTCTTTTCTAAATTATCCTCCACTGCTTTTTGAATCATCTCTGCTGATGTTTTTGCTTTAGAAAATGCATTACGGATGCAATTCATGATCTGTTCTTTGTGGAGCGACACTCGGCCCGGGAATAACAAGGAGGTTATTTCACCGTGTGGGTTCAGCCCGACGACTAACTTCCCAGACATCACCTGTTGGAGTAGGAACATTATTAGGAGTTATTCAAGTCAATTCCAAAGAACAACATTTGGGGATTTACTACTTAATAATGTTCTCATGTTGATCACACTGGTTTAGAGAGTAAATTATTTATTCACTTAACTTCTCTTTATCCTTAGACTCCAAATTCATTATTTAATGTTGCACTACCTGCCATCTGGCAGATCAAGACAGTTGTGTACAGTATATTAGAACAGTGGTGTACAGTACAGTATATTAGAACAGTGGTGTACAGTACAGTATATTAGAACAGTGGTGTACAGTATATAAGAACAGTGGTGTACAGTATATAAGAACAGTGGTGTACAGTACAGTATATAAGAACAGTGGTGTACAGTACAGTATATTAGAACAGTGGTGTACAGTACAGTATATAAGAACAGTGGTGTACAGTACAGTATATTAGAACAGTGGTGTACAGTACAGTATATAAGAACAGTGGTGTACAGTATATAAGAACAGTGGTGTACAGTACAGTATATAAGAACAGTGGTGTACAGTACAGTATATTAGAACAGTGGTGTACAGTACAGTATATAAGAACAGTGGTGTACAGTACAGTATATTAGAACAGTGGTGTACAGTACAGTATATAAGAACAGTGGTGTACAGTATATAAGAACAGTGGTGTACAGTACAGCATATTAGAACAGTGGTGTACAGTATATAAGAACAGTGGTGTACAGTACAGTATATAAGAACAGTGGTGTACAGTACAGTATATTAGAACAGTGGTGTACAGTACAGTATATAAGAACAGTGGTGTACAGTACAGTATATTAGAACAGTGGTGTACAGTACAGTATATACGAACACTAGAGTTAATGCTATACAGAAAGCCCCCTAAAAAATAGTCAATATATTGCCTTCACTTTTGTGGCAACAAACAGCTGTGGTAAAGGACTCCCCAATCACACTGAGTGAGATTAATGCATAAAAGGAGGAAATAGTAAGACAACACTAAGTGGGATATAACTCAACAACCAATATTTATCATTCATGCCCATATCATAAAGATTTATAATTTTCAAATATATTTATTTGACCAAACTTTTAGATAAACTATTCTGGATTATTATAGGAAAGAAATGAAGTTTCTAACTTAATGAGAGCTGTATTTACGGACTCGGGGAGTTTAGACTCAAGGAAAACATCCCCAGCACCTAGAAACATTCTGGGGAAGTGGGCTAGTGTCTGTGTGTGCAAGATGTCTAGTTTAGACACTAGCAAACTTTTTCCAGTAACTGGAAAATATTCCGGGATAAGGAATTTTTCTGGGTTTGAGAAAGTCGTCCGGTTAGCCAGAAATCTCTCATCCCCGGATGTGCTGTGCACCAATTGTTCCGGCTAATGGGGATATCACTGTACCCCTAAAAGACCTACGGCGATGGACGAGTGGCGACGGGGATAAGATGGTCGTTTATGCACTGGGATCTAGGCAGTTGTGCAATCCAGTCCAGTCTGTGAGACTGAGCAGCCCTTTTGAGGAGCCACTCTGCTCACCCCACATGGGGAGAGGGCTATAAAAAGTGCCCTAAACATTACCTGCCTAAAGAATGAACCTGACTGGGCAACCGCACCTAGTAAGGTCATCCTTGTGTGGTCAAAAACACTCATAATCACAGAACAAAACAAAAACAAACTATACTGTACAACCTCTTATAGTCGCTGCATCGAATGTCAGGACCCTTCTGGATACTGGAACAAACTAGGTATAACATCGACATAGCAGCCATGAATGAGTCCCGACTCCCAGACAAGGGCCAACTCACAGAACGGGGCTCTGGCTACACCTTCTTCTGGAAGGGTAAGCCTATTGTGGAGAGAAACCGCATTTATGGAGTTGGCTTTGCCATCCGCCAACGCATCCTACACAGGCTAACTGAAATGCCTGCCCCTGGTTCAGCCACACCTCCACCATCCAGCCAGCTTAACGGTACTACCCTCTCTAATGCAACCCACTTTCAGTATCTCGGCTCCCACCTGTCCACCACCGTGGACATCGGTGAAGTGATTCAGCATCGGATCAGATGTGCATCTCAAGCCTTTGGCAGACTCTGTACCCGAGCAGTGGTCCTCCCCACCCTGCTATATGGCAGCGAGACATGGGTCACATACAGGAGGCACCTCATGGCACTTGAAAACTTTCACCAACGTAGTCTACGTTCCGTCCTCCGAGTTCGCTGGGAAGACAAGAGAACAAATGCCAGTATTCTTGCTGACACCAACTGTAGGAGCATCGAGGCTTCCATTATCCATGAACAACTACGTTGGACTGACCATGTTATCAGCATGGACAACAGTAGACTGCCAAAGCAGCTATTTTACAGTCACCTAACGAATAGTAAACATATTGCTGGCGGCCAACTGAAAAGGTATAAGGATAGTCTTAAGACAAACCTGAAAAAGTGCCAAATCGACCCCTCACCTGGGAGGCGATTACTCCACCCCTTAACACTTGGAGGAGCACCACACGAGAAGGTGTCAATACTTTCGAGTTAGCCCGATTGCATACTGAGGCAGACAAGCGCCAATGCTGGAAAGGCGCTGCTGCCGCCCCTCCCGCACTAGATGTAGCCTTCCACATGTGCAACGTCTGTGAACGACACTGCCAATCCGGTATCAGCCTCTTTAGTCACCTCAAAACTCACTAACCTAGGTGACATCCTTAATAACTTGTATCATTTTATCATAGCTGGATGATCGTCATACTTGATTCCGGGTGACAGCAAAGTAGTAGTAGTAGTAGTAGTGTGTGTGTGTGTGTGTGTGTGTGTGTGTGTGTGTGTGTGTGTGGACGATCACTGTTCAAGTTGTGAGGCTTATTGTATGCTTTCAGAAGTCCAGTAATTCTTCAAATGAGAAACTAGTGAGCTTAAGTTTGATTTGTGAGAAGGTGATCACTGCTCTATGAAGGGAGGCAGGTTGGGGGGGACAAGGGTCTGTCTCAGTAACCAACCAAACCTCATGAAGCCAAACTTAACTTTTATCCATAATTTAACCAATTCATAAAAATAATTGCTTACCCTCTCTTCTTTCTCTGAAGGATCCATCAGCATGTAGCATTTATCATCAACAACGAAAAAAGCGTAAGTGAGACACACGGGCACTTTTTTCATGAAGGTAGGAATGGGTTCACGCTCTTCCAGGGTGTGGATGGTCACTCGTCCGTCTTCTTCCACCGTCACGTCGGGACGGTGGAAGTGCCGAAGAGCTGCAACAGACGCGAGGTTACAAGCGTCTCCTAAGTTACCGGCATGATTCAGCACCTGTGATAGTGGGAAAATATTAGTAGAGTTTTGTTATTCAGTTTCCTCACTGTTAGCCTTTCTCTCTATCTGCTATAACATACACTGTACTGTACTGTACACCAAGTCCTTGCTTAACGTTGTGGTTCCGTTCCCGAAAACCCCGGCGTTAACGGAAACAGCGTTAACAGAATCAATTTTCCCCATAATAAATAAATAAAATACTGTAGTTATATTCCCCAGCCTCCCTCTGCCCCATGAAATACATTACATATACAGAAATTCAATGGAATTTTTATAGAAAATAGTATATATTATACATCCCAAAAGATAAATAAACTAAATCATTTTGTATTGTACTCACTGACGGGCAGAGGTGGAGCGAGTGTGTGGTGGGTTAAAAGCTTCCACTTACGGAGCAAGGCTTATGGTCTTACGTTGCTTCTTCACAACACTAGCACTTACAGTACAGTAAACTACTCACCGTAACATCTACTATCAGTTGCCAGACACTTTCCTCCGCCAGTACAGTACAGTAAACTACTCACTGTAACATCTACTATCAGTTGCCAGACACTTTCCTCCGCCAGTACAGTACAGTAAACTACTCACCGTAACATCTACTATCAGTTGCCAGACACTTTCCTCCGCCAGTACAGTACAGTAAACTACTCACCGTAACATCTACTCTCAGTTGCCAGACACTTTCCTCCGCCAGTACAGTACAGTAAACTACTCACCGTAACATCTACTCTCAGTTGCCAGACACTTTCCTCCGCCAGTACAGTACAGTAAACTACTCACCGTAACATCTACTCTCAGTTGCCAGACACTTTCCTCCGCCAGGACACACAGAGACTCGAGGTCGAGGCATCTTGACTCCTTGATGTTTCTTTCTAATATTTGCTGCAGTTCATCCACCAGGTCGTTACTACGCCCGGACTCAAAGTGCGGTGCAGCCATGGGTGACAAGTGAACAAAGATAGATATTTTTCCCTCGTTAGGTCGGGACGGTCTCGGCTCGACTACTTCGCCGGTGACCTGTAATACACAAATAATTTATTATCACTTAATACTATTTCTCTTGTAAGAGTACAGCAAGATTCCTTTAATTTCTCCCATAGTTCAGTTAAAAGTGTGTAAACTAAGACACACCTGAGCTAATACCCTCGTCTGGCCAAGGGTGACAGTGCACGAACCGTAGTCCTTCCCAAAATTAAGCGAGATGTCTCGGACTTCGAGAAACTCTCTGTTGTCGTAGCGTTGACCTGCCCGGATGGCCGACACAATCGACGTTTTCTCACACGTACTTAGCGGAACTTCTTTCATCTTGACCTGTGGAAGAGCTCGGCTGGGGAGGAAAAGTTGGCAAATGGTTATGAGTTACAATGTAAAAGTTTAAGCTGTAGTTTATCTCCATCTGTTATCTGGTTGTGATGTACTGTACAGTGATCCCTCGGTTAACGAATTACCTTCCATAAGATTCTTCACTTCGGTTAACAAAAAATTTCGGTTAACGAATTCCTTACGAATTTTTCCCAACATGTTTTCGCCTGCTAACCAGCTGTAGTATTAGTCCGCCAATACAGTAATCGGTTCTAGGGCTTAAATTCATTACCATTTTAGTAAATATCAAGAAGGTTGTACTATTCAATAATTTTCCAAGTCTTATATTAAAGTTTTTAGTCATTTTAACTATTATTTAACATAATTGAAGTACAGGGAACTAGTTTCTAGCGCGCCAAACAGCCACTCAACACACCCAAAGTGGCGTCAGTGTGTGTCCCTGCTCAGTGGAGGAAGCTTCTTGCTTGAGACTCTCTTGAACATAAACTATTTTTACTTTTTTACAGAACAATTATTGGTCATTCTGAAGTTTATTTTACATATTGACAATATATAGTGCAGTGCAGTGTTGATTTAAAGAAAATATTCTTGAATTACACCAAGAGAACTTAAAATTTATGGGTAAAATGGCGCCATGGGGTGACTTCTCCCTTCTCCTCCACCCCCACTTCTAATTCCCATCATCATCATCATCATCATCCAGGAGCCTTCTACATACACACCTCAAAGTAAGTGTACTTTACTACCTTTTTTGTTGACTTTAGACAATTTTCGGTGAGCTGGAACCAATCACCCAAAATTCCATTTAAACAATGGTTTCGGTTAACGAACGACCTTCTGGAACGAATTGTGTTCGTTAACTGAGGGACCACTGTACAGTGATACCATAGATGGGTTTGGAAAGTAAGAGAGAGATTACATAAGTTGGTAGCTTGGCGATCAATTATTCATAACACAAATGTAGTGATGTGATTACACACATTAAGACTTATACTGTAATGAACAGTATAGTAAAGTTAAATACAATGCTGTACTGAAAACTCTGCATATTAACATTCCTCATCCAAAAGGAAAGATCACAATGATCATCTGTAACAGTGACAGTCTGACACATTATCTTATTACTCTTACTCAGTCACCTAAACACAGGCAACAAAGACCAGTGGACACTCCCTACTATTTGGTCTCTCTCTTACATACAACTTCAGACCAAATAATACTGTTTTTTCTTTTCTTTTTTTACGGGGATCAGCCCACCCGGGCACAGGTCACTGACCCACGTCAGGGCCCGGGGGGTGAAAATGTAACAATAATAAGAACTCATTGTATATAAAATTTATAATAAAAAGTAAAATAAAATATTAATAATAATAATAATAACAACACTGTGATGATAATAATAAAATCTACAAAGAAATACAAGAATGAAAAAGATCAATAGTGAGAAACAATATATGTATGTTGTGTTGTGTTGTCAGGGAAACAATTGAGACCCTGCAATTGTGTGTAAATGAGGCAGAAAGTCAGATCATCAACCTGGGACTTGGTCACATATGGCAGCAGGGTCTACCATTAGACAACACATTATGCTTCCAATATCTTCCTCCCTGTTTGGTAGCTGCCTACTACCGGTAGACTTCACCCAAATGTTCCAATAACCATTGCCCTAATACTGTATTAAAAGGAACCAAAAGGTTTGGTTTAAAAAAGGCACAAGATACAGGTGTGGTAGCTGTATGCAAAATGTTGATGTGTATTGGTACAGAAACCTAATACTGTATGCATGTGTGGTGGGCAGACTATACAATGATAGTTACTAAGATGGCCTTCTTTCTGACTAACCAAATCTAACTTAAATTAACCAAACTGAAGCTAACCTAACCTAACCAGTAATACTGGAAGATATGGCTAACACTGATAATATTGAAATTTAGTTATGTAAGTTTGCTATAGTTCACCATTGTGCATTTTCTTTGTTCAGTTTGTTTACATCATACTGTAACGGCTTCTCTTGAGTAACACTGGTTGTGTCTCTCTCTCCTCCGAGTAGTATGGCCATGTAAAACAAGAACACTACGATATCACAACAAACACCAGAAGGAGTTTTGATTTTGTTAATTTTTTCCACAGATGTTCTTCGGCATCCGGATTTTTTTATCCCATGGCCGCACGTCACCGTAACTTAGCTCTCGATGCTGCACACAAGAGGAACGAGAATTCAGAACGTTGATCAAGGCAGCTTCACTCCCGTGGCCGGACATTTGGCCGACGGACATTTCAGTGACGGACATTTGACCGAACGGACAATAGACCAAACGGACAAATGGCCAAACGGACATCTGACTGAATGGACATATGGCCTTTTTAATATTTTTTTATTTTCCTTTCTTCTTTGCCATGTATTTTTTGTATACAGTATTTACTAAAGGACAAAAGATATTAATTGTAATGTAATTGCTTTATAAAAATTGCTTCAGTCTTGTGTTTAATATCCGGAAGACGTCGGAAACAATCAGCATTATTTTCCCCAATTTCAATTTAACTAGTGAATTACAAGGACTGAGGGAGGTTTATGTACACAGGGCAACCTTACAAAACATGAGGTCAGGTCAAAAAACATGACATCCACTAATCCACACACCAACACCACCACAAACACAAAAGAAAGGGCGACGTAACTAGTCATGTTAAGTCAGGTCAAGTTTTTGAAAGAATGCTTGTTCGAACTTTTTAGCCACGCCCCAAACCAACCAAACGTTAGCCCTGCTTGCCTGGACTCTGATGCAGTCGCTCTTCAGAGGTCGTAAAGGTAAGTGGATGTTTGTATTATTATTATTATTATTATTATTATTATTATTATTATTATTACTTTATTTAATATTTGTTTCTTTTAAGACCATGGAATTCATACCAACGACAAGAGGGAAGGCTTTTGCTTGACGGCTACGCCTACATCGTTGTTAAACGTAAAGACAATGTAATATATTGGTGATGTGAACGCAAAGGAAGTTGTTGGGGACGATTAAAAACAGAAGAAGACGTTATTCAAGAAGAAGCAAGTAATCACACACATCTGCTTAATGCCGGACGTAACCTGTCCTTGAAAACAGTACAGTAAAGAAAATTAAAGAAAGAGCTAGACAGTCGGAGGAAGTGACATCGACTGTTATACAAAACTGCACCAGTGAGTACCCACTTGATGCTGCAGGTGATCTTCCTATGAAAGAAACTCTGGCAAGAATGGTGCGCAGACAACGCACGGCACCAGAGGGGGCCTTTTTAACTGACGACTTCCGGAAATCAATTAGATAAGACCGTCATCCATGAAAGTGACAACCTGCTAATTCTGTCAACACCTCGAAACTTAAAGCTTCTTGCTTTCAAAGACGACTAGCTGTGTGATGGGGCATTTGATTCTGCGCCAGAAGGTTTTCAGTTACATACAGTGTAAGTTATGCTGGCTGAGAGCCATACAATTCCCTTGGTATGCTGCATCGCAAGGAACAAAAACCAAGCAACGTATGACATGATTTTTAGCACCCTCAAGCAAGTGAGACCAGATCTTAATCCTGTTTCAGCCACCAATGACTATGAAGGAGCGGCTCTTAACAGCATCACAGCATGTTTCCCAGACACAAATATTTTTGGATGTTTTTTCCATTTCGGGCAGTGCTTGTGGAAACGAACACAGGGCTTAGGACTACAGACTTGGTATAATGACCCAAGAAATGCACTCACCGTCAAGTCCGTTCAAGCTTTTGTGCCAGTCAGTGACGATGCTGAAAGCTTCAATGAATTTGTCTCAGCACTAGATAATGAAACTGATGAACTTCTATCTTGGCTACTTTGAAGCGACATGGATTGGTGTTGTACAGTGTGGAAGACGACGAAGACCAGCAGTTGAACTCAGGCTGTGGAACATACCGGAGAGAAACACACAAGGCCTTCCACGGACAACACACTCTCTTGAAGGATGGCACAGAGGGTTTGAGCAGAGAATGGCAATCACCCGCCCACCGCTTGCCGTCTCGTTTGGCACAGAGGGTTTGAGCAGAGAATGGCAATCACCCACCCCACAGTTTGCCGTCTCGTTTCAAAACTAAGAAAAGAGCAGTAGGACTGGGAGTTGACAATTGAGCAGGCAGCAGCAGGAATGGTATTGAGGAAACCGAAGAAGTACCAGATATTAAACACAGGACTGAAGTCCGTCATTGAGAATGAGGAGTATCCCAGAATCGACTTCTTGAGAGCAATTGCCCTCAATCTTTAAATATTTATGAACATTTCGTTTTATACAGCAATTTTTATAAATCAATTACATTACAATTAATATCTTTTATCCTTTAGTAAATGTGCAAAAAAAAATGTGTATCATGCAAATGTATCACATGGCAATTATGTTATCTTTTTATCCTTTGTTTTATAAAGCAAATACATTGAAAAGAAGAAAGAAAAATAACAAAACAAATTAAAAAGGCCCTATAACCATTCGGTCCCATGTCCGTTCGGCCATTTGTCCATTCGGTCTATTGTCCATTCGGTCAAATGTCGTTGGCCAAATGTCCTTCGGCCATCTGTCTGGGAGCCTTCACTCCTCTGGCGTTCACAACCTCTGGTGGGATGGAACCAAGTGCAAGATGCTTCTACGCCAGACTCGCGGAGGTGCTAACCGAACAGAAGCAGCAGCCCAGAAGTTATGTTACAGCCTGGATGAGATGTCGACTGTCCTTCCCTCTCCTTAGGTCTGCTTTGCTCTGCCTCAGGGGAACGAGAGCATCGGCCCCAAAGCCGACAACAGCTGTAGATATTGACTATGAGGCAACAGTCACTGAATGCCACATAGATCTGCAGCTCAAGTAACTGAACACAGCTAGGGTAGCTACTTATGTATTAGGATATTTATTTTAAGGCAATAAAATGGCAGCAAAGGTGTGGCTATTGGGGGAGGCTGGAGGCCATTTTTTAGTTAAAAAAAATTAAAAGAGCCAAGAATTGTAGCAACTCCCCGACTTACGACCTATGACCACCTGCACTTAAGACCTGCCTCAGTCGGTACGACCATCCGCACATACGACCGCAGCAGTCGGAACCCCAACATTTTTCAAATGACGGCGTATTTTCTAGATTGTAACGTTTCCGTCCCTTATGAGAGCGTCGCGTGGCTTAGGTCGCATCGTGGCTACAGCACCCACGCCGTTAGAGCGCTTAGTTGGTGTTTGGCTGTCGTTGTATCCGCAACTGATCGCGCTGTGTACTGACATTATTTTCGAATCTAATTCACTTTATAATGACTGGCAAGCGTACAAGTGAGAGTGCTGGTGGTGCTCAGAAGAAAAGGAGACAGTCAATTACTTTTGAGACGAAAATGAAGATAATAATGCAGTATGAAAATGGAAAAACTGTGGCATCCATTTCACGCGACCTAGGCTTCTCGCACTTGACGATATCTACTATTTTGAAGGACAAGGAACGTATTCGTGAGGTGGTGAAAGGATCAGCCCCTATAAAGGGAACAATAATAACGAAGAAAAGACAAGGTCCCATTCATGAGATGGAAAAATGACTTGTGATATGGATGGAAGACCAGATACAAAAGAGTGTACCCTTAAGCCTTCTAACCATACAGGCTAAGGCAAGAAGCCTTTTCGAATTGAAGGAGCAGGAGATGAGTGCGACCAAACCTTCAGAGCAAGTCATGGGTGGTTTAACAGATTTAAGAACCGCTACAGTTTACATAATGTTAAGGTGAGTGGAGAGGCAGCAAGTGCTGATGTTGGTGCTGCTGAAGCTTTTAAGGAGGAGCTAGATCGTGTCATCGTGGAGGGAAATTATTTGCCTGAGCAAATATTTAGTGTGGATGAAACTGGCTTATTGTGGAAGCGCATGCCAGAACGGACATACATCCACAAAGAGGCGAAAACCATGCCAGGATTCAAGGCATTCAAGGACTGAATTACACTTCTGTTGGGGGGGAATGTTGCTGGTGTCAAGATAAAGCCCTTCATGATATATCATTCAGAGAACCCAAGGGCTTTTAAACATGTCAGCAAGCACACACTGCCAGTGTTTTATCGCAGTAACAAGAAAGCCTGGATGACCCTAGTACTGCTTGAGGATTGGTTCATGACTTGTTTCATTCCACGAGACAAGGAGTATTGTCTGCAACAAGGGGTTGCGTTCAAGATTTTGTTAATTTTGGATAATGCTCCGGGACACCCACCACACCCGGACGACCTGCACCCTGATGTTAAGGTAGTGTACATTCCACCTAACACTATCTCTGTCATCCAACCCATGGATCAAGGTGCTATTGCTGCCTTTAAAGCGTATTATTTACATACGACCTTCGCTCAGGCTGTTGCTGCTACTGAAAGTGAGAAAACGCTCAAGAGAGTTTTGGAAGGAGTACAACGTTTTGTCATGTATAAAGAACATTAGTGCAGCATGGGATGAGGTTACAGGTCAGTGCATGAATGGAATATGGAAGAAAGTCCTGAAAAGATATGTGAACAGTTTCACAGGATTTAATGAAGATGAAGTAATTTCTGAGATTAGCAACAATATAGTGGAGTTGGGTAAACAGCTTGAGTTAGAAATTGATAATGAAGATGTTGAGCAGTTGGTTGAAAGTGTAGCAGAAGAGCTCAGTAACGAACTGGAAGCACAGAAAAATGCAGAGGAAGAAGAGAGTTTAAATGTAGAAGAACCTGCACCCCCCCAAAATTTTTCAGTGAAGCAAATGGCAGAGGCATTTGCTACAATTAATAAAGGGATGCAAATGTTTGATGGAATGGATCAAAATGTTGAGCATTTTGCCAAAGTTGACAGAATGGTCCAAGATGCACTTGCTTGCTGCAGGGAGATTTATAATGAAAAGAAAAAGCAAACTGTGCAGTCTAAATTGGACATCTATTTTAAGAAGTCCCCCAGTGCTGCCTCTTCACTCCCTCAAAATGATCCAATACCTTCAACCAGCAAGTTTCCCCTGTACATAAACCTGTCGTCTCCATGTATAATTAGAAAATTATGGGGGCGCCGTGTGCATTCAGCTGACTACATTAAAGGTAAGTGCACAGTAACACTATCCATTCTTCATTATTGATTACTATTACTGTACTGTATTTCATTTTAGATTTTATATGTATTATTTTTTGCAGTTCTGACTTATGACCTGGATTTGGGTCCCTAACCCCGTCGTGAGTCGGGGAGGAGCTGTATATAGCATATATATTTTCTTTATCTATGATTATAAATCACCTGTAATGGGCAGGGTGTGAAGGATGAGGGAAATTGCAGAGTAAAACACGGTGAAAAACTGATCATACAATGTAAAAGTTTTTGTATCTACGTGCTTTGTATGTGAAGAAATTAATTATTTACCGTAAAAATTCCTCCGAAAAAACTGCCGAGTCAGCAAGTCTTGTTGTCTGCTCAGTTTGTTTACAACCGATTCACTCAGTCTGAGCGTGCTCTCACGTCCACAAAATACGTAAAATTACACCATGATGCTTCAACAAAGTAGCTTTCATTGGTACAGTACCAGATATTAAAATAAGTACTTTCTGTTTTGCTATAGGCAGGGGTCCCCCCATCCCCTCCCCGCTAGGAAGTTAGGTAAGGTTAGGTAGATTTCTTTGGTTGGTCAGGTCAGGTTCTAATAGGGTCGAGTAAATGTCGTCTCTTTTAAAATACTTACTATAATGATAATGACATTTGTGAAAAAACAATTATATTGAAGAATGCCTCCTGGTGTTAGCCATCTCCTCCAGCTAACCTAACCATTAACAACACAGTCCATCAATACGGCTGATGTACCTGTATCCATTGTGTTTAAAGAATGTATTACGGCTCGCAGGGTCTTGGATGGTTTCTTTCAGGATACTGTACTGTACTTCTCATATGTATCCCCAATGGTGAGAAAAATGGCAGTGTGTGTGGCCCAAGTGGTGTTGCTGAAGTCACCTGGTACAGTACTGAGAATTTGGTGCGTGTAATCAATAGTTTAGACAATTCTAAGACAATTTCTTCAATGCCATTTCCCTTACAAATTAATTAAATATACCGAAGGATCCAGGGTAATTTTAGGTAATTTGTGAGGGAAATGTTGGAGAAGAAGAGTAGGAGGAGGGTCTTAGAATTGTCTAAGCTATCAGAAAAACGTCTTTGTGGCAAGATTTTAGGCTGGGTGAGGTTGGGTGTGGTGTGGTGAGGTTAGGTTAGGTTACGTTTGGTTAGGTTTCGGTCAATTTATATTAGTTCACTGTTCTTTCTTTGGGTAGTAGAAATATGTGTAAAAAAAAACACATAGAAAATCACCCAAAACCAACCAAAGCTAACCTAACCTAATCAGGGGGGGGGGGGGGGGGGGCCTTGATCAGGTTAGGTAGAACTGTGCACTAATACAAAAAGACCTAAGATTCAACAGTAATTTGTAAGCCATTAAACGAATATTTACCAAAACTCCTCACTGGGTGACTAATGTAAATTTACCTGATAAATTTTTACAAGTGGACAACGCTGCTAATTGGTGGCAAAAATTATGGTCAAATTCCATCTAATCACAACAAAATGCATCGGAAAAATACATTGCTAATTAACTAAAAATAACCTAACCTAACTTAACTTAACCTAACCTAACCTAGAGTAAATCCTAGGGCTATGTTTAATACCCCAAAGTAACAGAAACATGGGTAATTACATCTCCATTTAGGATAGGTGACTCATTGGAATTTATCGTTTTTTACTGTTATTATTACATTATTTTGACTACATTCCATTAAAAACATTATTAATCAGGTTATATTGTTAAGATTTGACCCTAATTTAATAAACCTTTACCATATATGAAGAAAATCTTAATCTCCCACCTGTAGGAAGCAAGAGTCACCACAGTTATACCTTTACCCATATATTACCTAAGATACTATCCTCTTGACTTCACTATACCGTTCCCACTAATGTATTTAACAGGAAAATGTTTTAAAATGTGTGTTAAGGTTGATAATATAACACCACACTCACCACCACCACCAGACACAGCTGCTCCCACGTGTTGGTGTTGTGCAGGTGTGTCACGTTTATACTTTATATAATATATTTTTTATAATTTCCGCCATTTATCACCTTACTAGCCATAGAGTTTGATCTTTTGTACTGTTTTTAGCCTCCAGTGTTAGTACGGGAGAAAAATGAAACACTTGAAGGAGAAAAACTGACATATTTGGTGGTACTGTTGGCATAACCGCCTTGGTTTACTAATATCTGACCCCCCTTTAAGATGTTAAGGTGAAGTTGTCATCCCTTTAAGATGTTAAGGTGAAGTTGTCATTCCTTTAAGATGTTAAGGTGAAGTTGTCATCCCTTTAAGATGTTAAGGTGAAGTTGTCATCCCTTTAAGATGTTAAGGTGAAGTTGTCATTCCTTTAAGATGTTAAGATGAAGTTGTCATTCCTTTAAGATGTTAAGGTGAAGTTGTCATTCCCTTAAGATGTTAAGGTGAAGTTGTCATTCCCTTAAGATGTTAAGGTGAAGTTGTCATTCCTTTAAGATGTTAAGGTGAAGTTGTCATCCCTTTAAGATGTTAAGGTGAAGTTGTCATTCCCTTAAGATGTTAAGGTGAAGTTGTCATTCCCTTAAGATGTTAAGGTGAAGTTGTCATTCCTTTAAGATGTTAAGGTGAAGTTGTCATTCCTTTAAGATGTTAAGGTGAAGTTGTCATCCCTTTAAGATGTTAAGGTGAAGTTGTCATTCCTTTAAGATGTTAAGGTGAAGTTGTCATTCCTTTAAGATGAAGTTGTCATTCCTTTAAGATGTTAAGGTGAAGTTGTCATCCCTTTAAGATGTTGAGGTGAAGTTGTCATCCCTTTAAGATGTTAAGGTGAAGTTGTCATCCCTTTAAGATGTTAAGGTGAAGTTGTCATCCCTTTAAGATGTTAAGGTGAAGTTGTCATCCCTTTAAGATGTTAAGATGAAGTTGTCATCCCTTTAAGATGTTAAGGTGAAGTTGTCATCCCTTTAAGATGTTAAGGTGAAGTTGTCATCCCTTTAAGATGTTAAGGTGAAGTTGTCATCCCTTTAAGATGTTAAGGTGAAGTTGTCATCCCTTTAAGATGTTAAGGTGAAGTTGTCATTCCTTTAAGATGTTAAGGTGAAGTTGTCATTCCTTTAAGATGTTAAGGTGAAGTTGTCATTCCTTTAAGATGTTAAGGTGAAGTTGTCATTCCTTTAAGATGTTAAGGTGAAGTTGTCATTCCTTTAAGGGTTTCAGTACTGCTTGGCCCGGTCACAGATCAACAAGCCGAGAGCTAGTAGGGTGATATATGGTGAATTGGTAAAAAAAAGGATGTCATAAATTTTAGGTGAGGTTGTTATACTTTAATTTATCCTCTTCCCTAGTGATCGGCCATAATTTGCGTTCATCAATGTTCATTTGTTCCCTCGAGCAGCTGTGCGGTGTGTCGTCTGCTGTCGCTCAGCTGGGAGTGGTGGATGTTATTAAAAGACACCGAACGTCAATTTTCATCAATCAAAAAATAATTATGTAGAAGACGACCCGAAACTAAGTTTAAATACTTATTGATGAAAAAATATACTTTTTATTTATGATACAAGTGGCTGAGTAGGGTTAATATTACCTGAGAAATAAATGGTTTAGAGCACGTGTTCGAGGTTTATTTCTAACAAAGTTAATTTTACCAGTGATGGCTGCCGTGCACATATACTGAAGTTGCAATCAAATATGAGTATATTACTCCTTAAAACCTGCCACGTACACACCAAGAAACTGTAAAATAAAATATTGTTCATTTAGAAATGAAAGAACTGGCATACTACATTCAAGACTTTCCAAATGACATGACAATAATAGAGTATAATCATTCACATACATGTCTTGTTTGTAGTCTACGGACATAACACGGACACCCACGGCGGACTAATGAGTTGTAGTTAATGACCATAACCACAAGTATTGTTGAAACAGGATGTGTGTCTTAACAGCAGTGTGTTGTGGTGCAGTATAGTGTGGCTGAGGAAGGTGGATCAATAGCTGCACCGTGTGATGGCCACAGTACATCAGTGAGTACCTGGCCACATACCATTAATACTGCCACCTACAGGTGTTGATGAAGAGGAGTACAGGTGTTGATGAAGAGGAGTACAGGTGTTGATGAAGAGGAGTACAGGTGTTGATGAAGAGGAGTACAGGTGTTGATGAAGAGGAGTACAGGTGTTGATGAAGAGGAGTACAGGTGTTGATGAAGAGGAGTACAGGTGTTGATGTAGAGGAGTACAGGTGTTGATGTAGAGGAGTACAGGTGTTGATGAAGAGGAGTACAGGTGTTGATGAAGAGGAGTACAGGTGTTGATGTAGAGGAGTACAGGTGTTGATGAAGAGGAGTACAGGTGTTGATGAAGAGGAGTACAGGTGTTGATGAAGAGGAGTACAGGTGTTGATGAAGAGGAGTACAGGTGTTGATGTAGAGGAGTACAGGTGTTGATGTAGAGGAGTACAGGTGTTGATGTAGAGGAGTACAGGTGTTGATGAAGAGGAGTACAGGTGTTGATGAAGAGGAGTACAGGTGTTGATGTAGAGGAGTACAGGTGTTGATGTAGAGGAGTACAGGTGTTGATGTAGAGGAGGACAGGTGTTGATGAAGAGGAGTACAGGTGTTGATGTAGAGGAGTACAGGTGTTGATGTAGAGGAGTACAGGTGGTGATGTAGAGGAGTACAGGTGTTGATGAAGAGGAGTACAGGTGTTGATGTAGAGGAGTACAGGTGTTGATGTAGAGGAGTACAGGTGTTGATGTAGAGGAGTACAGGTGTTGATGTAGAGGAGTACAGGTGTTGATGTAGAGGAGTACAGGTGTTGATGTAGAGGAGTACAGGTGTTGATGTAGAGGAGTACAGGTGTTGATGAAGAGGAGTACAGGTGTTGATGAAGAGGAGTACAGGTGTTGATGAAGAGAAGTACAGGTGTTGATGAAGAGGAGTACAGGTGTTGATGAAGAGGAGTACAGGTGTTGATGTAGAGGAGTACAGGTGTTGATGTAGAGGAGTACAGGTGTTGATGTAGAGGAGTACAGGTGTTGATGAAGAGGAGTACAGGTGTTGATGTAGAGGAGTACAGGTGTTGATGAAGAGGAGTACAGGTGTTGATGAAGAGGAGTACAGGTGTTGATGTAGAGGAGTACAGGTGTTGATGAAGAGGAGTACAGGTGTTGATGTAGAGGAGTACAGGTGTTGATGAAGAGGAGTACAGGTGTTGATGAAGAGGAGTACAGGTGTTGATGAAGAGGAGTACAGGTGTTGATGAAGAGGAGTACAGGTGTTGATGAAGAGGAGTACAGGTGTTGATGAAGAGGAGTACAGGTGTTGATGTAGAGGAGTACAGGTGTTGATGAAGAGGAGTACAGGTGTTGATGTAGAGGAGTACAGGTGTTGATGAAGAGGAGTACAGGTGTTGATGTAGAGGAGTACAGGTGTTGATGAAGAGGAGTACAGGTGTTGATGAAGAGGAGTACAGGTGTTGATGAAGAGGAGTACAGGTGTTGATGTAGAGGAGTACAGGTGTTGATGTAGAGGAGTACAGGTGTTGATGTAGAGGAGTACAGGTGTTGATGAAGAGGAGTACAGGTGTTGATGAAGAGGAGTACAGGTGTTGACGAAGAGGAGTACAGGTGTTGACGAAGAGGAGTACAGGTGTTGACGTAGAGGAGTACAGGTGTTGACGTAGAGGAGTACAGGTGTTGACGTAGAGGAGTACAGGTGTTGACGTAGAGGAGTACAGGTGTTGACGTAGAGGAGTACAGGTGTTGACGAAGAGGAGTACAGGTGTTGACGAAGAGGAGTACAGGTGTTGACGTAGAGGAGTACAGGTGTTGACGTAGAGGAGTACAGGTGTTGACGTAGAGGAGTACAGGTGTTGACGTAGAGGAGTACAGGTGTTGACGTAGAGGAGTACAGGTGTTGACGTAGAGGAGTACAGGTGTTGACGAAGAGGAGTACAGGTGTTGACGAAGAGGAGTACAGGTGTTGATGTAGAGGAGTACAGGTGTTGATGAAGAGGAGTACAGGTGTTGATGAAAAGGAGTACAGGTGTTGATGAAAAGGAGTACAGGTGTTGATGTAGAGGAGTACAGGTGTTGATGAAGAGGAGTACAGGTGTTGATGAAAAGGAGTACAGGTGTTGATGTAGAGGAGTACAGGTGTTGATGTAGAGGAGTACAGGTGTTGATGTAGAGAAGTACAGGTGTTGATGTAGAGGAGTACAGGTGTTGATGTAGAGGAGTACAGGTGTTGATGTAGAGGAGTACAGGTGTTGATGTAGAGGATAACTACAGGTGTTGATGTAGAGGAGTACAGGTGTTGATGTAGAGGAGTACAGGTGTTGATGAAGAGGAGTACAGGTGTTGATGTAGGGGAGTACAGGTGTTGATGTAGAGGACTACAGGTGTTGATGTAGAGGACTACAGGTGTTGATGTAGGGGAGTACAGGTGTTGATGTAGAGGAGTACAGGTGTTGATGTAGAGGAGTACAGGTGTTGATGTAGAGGAGTACAGGTGTTGATGTAGAGAAGTACAGGTGTTGATGTAGAGAAGTACAGGTGTTGATGTAGAGAAGTACAGGTGTTGATGTAGAGAAGTACAGGTGTTGATGTAGAGGATAACTACAGGTGTTGATGTAGAGGATAACTACAGGTGTTGATGTAGAGGATAACTACAGGTGTTGATGTAGAGGATAACTACAGGTGTTGATGTAGAGGATAACTACAGGTGTTGATGTAGAGGATAACTACAGGTGTTGATGTAGAGGAGTACAGGTGTTGATGTAGAGGAGTACAGGTGTTGATGTAGAGGAGTACAGGTGTTGATGTAGAGGAGTACAGGTGTTGATGAAGAGGAGTACAGGTGTTGATGTAGAGGAGTACAGGTGTTGATGTAGAGGAGTACAGGTGTTGATGAAGAGGAGTACAGGTGTTGATGTAGAGGAGTACAGGTGTTGATGTAGAGGAGTACAGGTGTTGATGTAGAGGAGTACAGGTGCTGATGTAGAGGAGTACAGGTGTTGATGTAGAGGAGTACAGGTGTTGATGTAGAGGAGTACAGGTGTTGATGTAGAGGAGTACAGGTGTTGATGTAGAGGAGTACAGGTGTTGATGTAGAGAAGTACAGGTGTTGATGTAGAGAAGTACAGGTGTTGATGTAGAGAAGTACTGGTGTTGATGTAGAGAAGTACTGGTGTTGTTGTGTACTGTACTGTAGGTGGTGATGGGTGGAGGGCTGTGTGTACTGTACTGTAGGTGGTGATGGGTGGAGGGTTGTGTGTACTGTACTGTAGGTGGTGATGGGTGGAGGGTTGTGTGTACTGTACTGTAGGTGGTGATGGGTGGAGGGTTGTGTGTACTGTACTGTAGGTGGTGATGGGTGGAGGGTTGTGTGTACTGTACTGTAGGTGGTGATGGGTGGAGGGTTGTGTGTACTGTACTGTAGGTGGTGATGAGTGGAGGGTTGTGTGTACTGTACTGTAGGTGGTGATGGGTGGAGGGTTGTGTGTACTGTACTGTAGGTGGTGATGGGTGGAGGGTTGTGTGTACTGTACTGTAGGTGGTGATGGGTGGAGGGTTGTGTGTACTGTACTGTAGGTGGTGATGGGTGGAGGGTTGTGTGTACTGTAGGTGGTGATGGGTGGAGGGTTGTGTGTACTGTAGGTGGTGATGGGTGGAGGGTTGTGTGTACTGTACTGTAGGTGGTGATGGGTGGAGGGTTGTGTGTACTGTAGGTGGTGATGGGTGGAGGGTTGTGTGTACTGTACTGTAGGTGGTGATGGGTGGAGGGTTGTGTGTACTGTACTGTAGGTGGTGATGGGTGGAGGGTTGTGTGTACTGTACTGTAGGTGGTGATGGGTGGAGGGTTGTGTGTACTGTACTGTAGGTGGTGATGGGTGGAGGGTTGTGTGTACTGTACTGTAGGTGGTGATGGGTGGAGGGTTGTGTGTACTGTACTGTAGGTGGTGATGGGTGGAGGGTTGTGTGTACTGTACTGTAGGTGGTGATGGGTGGAGGGTTGTGTGTACTGTACTGTAGGTGGTGATGGGTGGAGGGTTGTGTGTACTGTACTGTAGGTGGTGATGGGTGGAGGGTTGTGTGTACTGTACTGTAGGTGGTGATGGGTGGAGGGTTGTGTGTACTGTACTGTAGGTGGTGATGGGTGGAGGGTTGTGTGTACTGTACTGTAGGTGGTGATGGGTGGAGGGTTGTGTGTACTGTACTGTAGGTGGTGATGGGTGGAGGGTTGTGTGTACTGTACTGTAGGTGGTGATGGGTGGAGGGTTGTGTGTACTGTACTGTAGGTGGTGATGGGTGGAGGGTTGTGTGTACTGTACTGTAGGTGGTGATGGGTGGAGGGTTGTGTGTACTGTACTGTAGGTGGTGATGGGTGGAGGGTTGTGTGTACTGTACTGTAGGTGGTGATGGGTGGAGGGTTGTGTGTACTGTACTGTAGGTGGTGATGGGTGGAGGGTTGTGTGTACTGTACTGTAGGTGGTGATGGGTAGAGGGTTGTGTGTACTGTACTGTAGGTGGTGATGGGTGGAGGGTTGTGTGTACTGTACTGTAGGTGGTGATGGGTGGAGGGTTGTGTGTACTGTACTGTAGGTGGTGATGGGTGGAGGGTTGTGTGTACTGTACTGTAGGTGGTGATGGGTGGAGGGTTGTGTGTACTGTACTGTAGGTGGTGATGGGTGGAGGGTTGTGTGTACTGTACTGTAGGTGGTGATGGGTGGAGGGTTGTGTGTACTGTACTGTAGGTGGTGATGGGTGGAGGGTTGTGTGTACTGTACTGTAGGTGGTGATGGGTGGAGGGTTGTGTGTACTGTACTGTAGGTGGTGATGGGTGGAGGGTTGTGTGTACTGTAGGTGGTGATGGGTGGAGGGTTGTGTGTACTGTACTGTAGGTGGTGATGGGTGGAGGGTTGTGTGTACTGTACTGTAGGTGGTGATGGGTGGAGGGTTGTGTGTACTGTAGGTGGTGATGGGTGGAGGGTTGTGTGTACTGTAGGTGGTGATGGGTGGAGGGTTGTGTGTACTGTAGGTGGTGATGGGTGGAGGGTTGTGTGTACTGTAGGTGGTGATGGGTGGAGGGTTGTGTGTACTGTAGGTGGTGATGGGTGGAGGGTTGTGTGTACTGTACTGTAGGTGGTGATGGGTGGAGGGTTGTGTGTACTGTACTGTAGGTGGTGATGGGTGGAGGGTTGTGTGTACTGTACTGTAGGTGGTGATGGGTGGAGGGTTGTGTGTACTGTACTGTAGGTGGTGATGGGTGGAGGGTTGTGTGTACTGTACTGTAGGTGGTGATGGGTGGAGGGTTGTGTGTACTGTAGGTGGTGATGGGTGGAGGGTTGTGTGTACTGTACTGTAGGTGGTGATGGGTGGAGGGTTGTGTGTACTGTACTGTAGGTGGTGATGGGTGGAGGGTTGTGTGTACTGTACTGTAGGTGGTGATGGGTGGAGGGTTGTGTGTACTGTACTGTAGGTGGTGATGGGTGGAGGGTTGTGTGTACTGTACTGTAGGTGGTGATGGGTGGAGGGTTGTGTGTACTGTACTGTAGGTGGTGATGGGTGGAGGGTTGTGTGTACTGTACTGTAGGTGGTGATGGGTGGAGGGTTGTGTGTACTGTACTGTAGGTGGTGATGGGTGGAGGGTTGTGTGTACTGTACTGTAGGTGGTGATGGGTGGAGGGTTGTGTGTACTGTACTGTAGGTGGTGATGGGTGGAGGGTTGTGTGTACTGTACTGTAGGTGGTGATGGGTGGAGGGTTGTGTGTACTGTACTGTAGGTGGTGATGGGTGGAGGGTTGTGTGTACTGTACTGTAGGTGGTGATGGGTGGAGGGTTGTGTGTACTGTACTGTAGGTGGTGATGGGTGGAGGGTTGTGTGTACTGTACTGTAGGTGGTGATGGGTGGAGGGTTGTGTGTACTGTACTGTAGGTGGTGATGGGTGGAGGGTTGTGTGTACTGTACTGTAGGTGGTGGTGGGTGGAGGGTTGTGTGTACTGTACTGTAGGTGGTGGTGGGTGGAGGGTTGTGTGTACTGTACTGTAGGTGGTGATGGGTGGAGGGTGTTGTGTACTGTAGGTGGTGATGGGTGGAGGGTTGTGTGTACTGTACTGTAGGTGGTGATGGGTGGAGGGTTGTGTGTACTGTACTGTAGGTGGTGATGGGTGGAGGGTTGTGTATACTGTACTGTAGGTGGTGATGGGTGGAGGGTTGTGTATACTGTACTGTAGGTGGTGATGGGTGGAGGGTTGTGTGTACTGTACTGTAGGTGGTGATGGGTGGAGGGTTGTGTGTACTGTACTGTAGGTGGTGATGGGTGGAGGGTTGTGTGTACTGTACTGTAGGTGGTGATGGGTGGAGGGTTGTGTGTACTGTACTATAAGTGGTGATGGGTGGAGGGTGTTGTGTACTGTAGGTGGTGATGGGTGGAGGGTTGTGTGTACTGTAGGTGGTGATGGGTGGAGGGTTGTGTGTACTGTAGGTGGTGATGGGTGGAGGGTTGTGTGTACTGTACTGTAGGTGGTGATGGGTGGAGGGTTGTGTGTACTGTACTGTAGGTGGTGATGGGTGGAGGGTTGTGTGTACTGTAGGTGGTGATGGGTGGAGGGTTGTGTGTACTGTACTGTAGGTGGTGATGGGTGGAGGGTTGTGTGTACTGTACTGTAGGTGGTGATGGGTGGAGGGTTGTGTGTACTGTACTGTAGGTGGTGATGGGTGGAGGGTTGTGTGTACTGTACTGTAGGTGGTGATGGGTGGAGGGTTGTGTGTACTGTACTGTAGGTGGTGATGGGTGGAGGGTTGTGTGTACTGTACTGTAGGTGGTGATGGGTGGAGGGTTGTGTGTACTGTACTGTAGGTGGTGGTGGGTGGAGGGTTGTGTGTACTGTACTGTAGGTGGTGATGGGTGGAGGGTTGTGTGTACTGTACTGTAGGTGGTGATGGGTGGAGGGTTGTGTGTACTGTACTGTAGGTGGTGATGGGTGGAGGGTTGTGTGTACTGTACTGTAGGTGGTGATGGGTGGAGGGTTGTGTGTACTGTACTGTAGGTGGTGATGGGTGGAGGGTTGTGTGTACTGTACTGTAGGTGGTGGTGGGTGGAGGGTTGTGTGTACTGTACTGTAGGTGGTGGTGGGTGGAGGGTTGTGTGTACTGTACTGTAGGTGGTGATGGGTGGAGGGTGTTGTGTACTGTAGGTGGTGATGGGTGGAGGGTTGTGTGTACTGTACTGTAGGTGGTGATGGGTGGAGGGTTGTGTGTACTGTACTGTAGGTGGTGATGGGTGGAGGGTTGTGTATACTGTACTGTAGGTGGTGATGGGTGGAGGGTTGTGTATACTGTACTGTAGGTGGTGATGGGTGGAGGGTTGTGTGTACTGTACTGTAGGTGGTGATGGGTGGAGGGTTGTGTGTACTGTACTGTAGGTGGTGATGGGTGGAGGGTTGTGTGTACTGTACTGTAGGTGGTGATGGGTGGAGGGTTGTGTGTACTGTACTGTAGGTGGTGATGGGTGGAGGGTTGTGTGTACTGTACTATAAGTGGTGATGGGTGGAGGGTGTTGTGTACTGTAGGTGGTGATGGGTGGAGGGTTGTGTGTACTGTAGGTGGTGATGGGTGGAGGGTTGTGTGTACTGTAGGTGGTGATGGGTGGAGGGTTGTGTGTACTGTAGGTGGTGATGGGTGGAGGGTTGTGTGTACTGTACTGTAGGTGGTGATGGGTGGAGGGTTGTGTGTACTGTAGGTGGTGATGGGTGGAGGGTTGTGTGTACTGTACTGTAGGTGGTGATGGGTGGAGGGTTGTGTGTACTGTACTGTAGGTGGTGATGGGTGGAGGGTTGTGTGTACTGTACTGTAGGTGGTGATGGGTGGAGGGTTGTGTGTACTGTACTGTAGGTGGTGATGGGTGGAGGGTTGTGTGTACTGTACTGTAGGTGGTGATGGGTGGAGGGTTGTGTGTACTGTACTGTAGGTGGTGATGGGTGGAGGGTTGTGTGTACTGTACTGTAGGTGGTGATGGGTGGAGGGTTGTGTGTACTGTACTGTAGGTGGTGGTGGGTGGAGGGTTGTGTGTACTGTACTGTAGGTGGTGATGGGTGGAGGGTTGTGTGTACTGTACTGTAGGTGGTGATGGGTGGAGGGTTGTGTGTACTGTACTGTAGGTGGCGATGGGTGGAGAGTTGTGTGTACTGTACTGTAGGTGGTGATGGGTGGAGGGTTGTGTGTACTGTAGGTGGTGATGGGTGGAGAGTTGTGTGTACTGTAGGTGGTGATGGGTGGAGGGTTGTATTTTCTTTATGCTAATATTTCTTATTTTTTCTTCCCCAAACTCTCCTCCTTTATCCATTTCCTCTCTCCCTCTCTCTCTCTGCTAATCCTCCCTCACCCTCCCTCCTCCAGCCTACAAGATGCGGATGGTGGGAGTCAGTGTGTGGCTCTTCCTCAACTTGGTGTTCCTGGGGATGACGGCCTACCTCTACCTGCTGTGGGTGCAGTACTGGCGCTATGTCGACGCCAACAAGTTCCAGCCTCGCTCTACAAGCTTCCCTCACCACGACAGTGAGTTTATATGTCTGCTTCTGTCCCAGTGAGAGGGCTTGTCAACATAGCCAATCAGACATCCCCCTCCTCCCTCACACTCCTCTTCCCCACACTCCACCTCCCCTCACTAGCACCTCTCCTCACTCCCTCACTAACACCTCTCCTCCACTCCCCTCACTGGCACCTCCTCACTCCCTCACTACACTCCTCACTAACACCTCTCCTTACCTCTACAGATATCCAAGAGATAGAGGTTCGACCTGGTAAACCCAGGTTCTTCCCTCGACGTGTTGAACAACCACCGCCGCCACCACCTGAGACTGTCTACACTCCCACACAGGCCCCCAACATCACCACCACCACGCCCATGACCAAGGAACAGCTGCATCAGGCCATAGAGAAGCATAAGATGGATGTGTTGGTCAGGTTAAGGAAAGCTCAAATGCAAGAGGGGAGTGTATTGTTTAAGGTGATCTATCTACACACATGGACAGTAATGTATTTGTAATTACTTAATATATTTTTTTAATATAAGTATTTATAAATATTTTTGAGTGGATAATTATGTATTTAAATACTTTTGAGAAAGTATTTAGTATTTGTAAGTACCTATTTTTAAATATAAATTTCAAAGACATTTTTGAGAAATTGTAAATTAAAACTTAGATTAAGGTGCTTCCTGAAAGTTGAGGTGCTCCCAGAGAGTGGAAGTCCTACTTTAGTGGAGGTTGTCACAACTACAGGCAGTTTAGCTCTCTTGCCCGGGGCATTAGGCTGTATTGAAGAGTGTTTTACATGGGCTTCCCTCAAGAGGAATCCTCACAGTGAGCTTTGCACAAGCCGTGGGCGTTAGTCGCATTCTAGGTGGTACAAATTGTGGTGTTTGCGTGGGACTTACTCTAGGTCTACCAACATAGGAAAAAATGGAACATTGGTATGCCATACCCAGGCCCGGATTATCCATTAGGCACAGTAGGAACAGTGCCTAGGGCCTACGAGATATTGGGGGCCTACGAAAAATATAACGAGAACTTTTCTTCCCCTTTTTCTACAGGTTATTATTAAATTGATACGGAGGTACTTTTTTCCATTTATTTATTACTTAATCCTATTAGTGTCCACCAGCTAGCTGTGCTTCTTGTAAACAAAACTATTTCTGTACTGTACAAGAACAGCTGATCTAACCCATTTTCTTTGACTCAATTCATGGCAAACATCACTGAATCTTATTCTTTCGACATCACATTTTATAATTAGGTACTAGCTTGTGTTATTAGTGAATATGCTGTCAAATGGGGCCCCATATCTTAGAGGTGCCTAAGGCCTACGAAAGTCTTAACCCGGCACTGGCCATACCCAAACAGCTGATCACACTTGCTGTTAGTTGTGGGCAATAGAAATCAAATAAAGACATACTTAATCAATAGAATTATCATATATACTGTATTGTACAAAGTACAACTTTTGTGGTAAATTTTCACAAGTTTCCCATAATCTCCTGAGTCACCATGTGTCGTTTCTTGGTGTACAACCGACCTGCTCGGTCTGAGTGTACTCTTGTAGGCTTACGAGATATTGGTTCACACTCAGGATGGGTTGGAGAAAGGAAACTCACAATGTGCTCTCTGTACACATAAGTTTGGATGTACAATGCAGCTTAGTGCTGGGTAGGCAGCATGGTTACAAGCATTGAGTGGAGAGAGCTGGTTGGCGAGGGTGCCCAGAGCCGGCAGGTGTTGAGGCGAATCTTCAGGTGATCCAGTACTATTACCGTATTTATCACTTCATCATTTATCAGCTTGTCATGCTTGGTAGTGAGGGTCACTTGTGTCCAGGCCAAGGCTCGAATCCTTTTCTTTTTCTTTTATCCTCTTCACCACTGATCGGCTCGTTAGCTGCTTGGGTGATCGGTCACGTCTCTGTCACACACTGTCGGCAAGTACTGGGCATGTACTGGCTCCTGAATGTACCTGAACCTGCTCCAGTGTTGGTCAAGTCTTGTCTTGAAACAGCTCACACTCGGTGCAGTCACACAAATGCATTCGAATTGTATTTTAAATGTATTTAAATAATTTTATGAGTAATGTTATTAGAATTTAAATACTTTCTGAAAACTTGTAATGTATTTAGCATTTAATTATTTTTATTTTAAAGTAATGAATTTATTATTTAAATACAAATCTACCAGAGAGTGTTGTGACGGCACCGAGTGTGAGCTGTTTCAAGACCAGACTTGACCAACACTGGAGCAGGTTCAGGTACATCCAGGAGCCGGTGCATGCCCAGTACTTGCCAACAGTGCGTGACAGAGACGTGACAGATCACCCAAGCGGCTAACGAGCCGATCAGTGGTGAAGAGGATTAAAAAAAAACAATCCAAAGTATTTAATGCCCATGTCTGTCTATCTATCTGTGTGTGTTTATCTATATATTGTTTATAAATCTTTACAGCACGAGAATAAATATGGGGTGAATTACCGAGGCCCCAAAATCCGCGGCAGCCCAACTAGGGAACAGCTTCTGTGCTCCTTCCGCCGAGCCTCCTTCAGATCGTTGCGGGACGGGGATGAACCCTTCACCTCTGAGGGTCTGGCCAAGCACTTCCCCAGTACTGGACTCCTAGAGGGGCGCTACTTTAACTCCTGTGCTGTCGTCACTAATGCTGGGGCAATCAAAGGTTCCAAGTTGGGCAATTTTATAGGTGAGAAAGTTATTTTATTTGTTATCCCGGTTTATATGTGTCTAGACAGTCCAGGTGTACAGACGATGTACCTAGACAGTGCAGGTATACAGACGATGTACCTAGACAGTGCAGGTATACAGACGATGTACCTAGACAGTGCAGGTATACAGACGATGTACCTAGACAGTGCAGGTATACAGACGATGTACCTAGACAGTGCAGGTATACAGACGATGTACCTAGACAGTCCAGGTATACAGACGATGTACCTAGACAGTCCAGGTATACAGACGATGTACCTAGACAGTGCAGGTATACAGACGATGTACCTAGACAGTGCAGGTATACAGACGATGTACCTAGACAGTGCAGGTATACAGACGATGTACCTAGACAGTCCAGGTATACAGACGATGTACCTAGACAGTCCAGGTATACAGACGATGTACCTAGACAGTCCAGGTATACAGACGATGTACCTAGACAGTGCAGGTATACAGACGATGTACCTAGACAGTGCAGGTATACAGACGATGTACCTAGACAGTGCAGGTATACAGACGATGTACCTAGACAGTGCAGGTATACAGACGATGTACCTAGACAGTCCAGGTATACAGACGATGTACCTAGACAGTCCAGGTATACAGACGATGTACCTAGACAGTCCAGGTATACAGACGATGTACCTAGACAGTGCAGGTATACAGACGATGTACCTAGACAGTCCAGGTATACAGACGATGTACCTAGACAGTGCAGGTATACAGACGATGTACCTAGACAGTGCAGGTATACAGACGATGTACCTAGACAGTGCAGGTATACAGACGATGTACCTAGACAGTGCAGGTATACAGACGATGTACCTAGACAGTACAGGTATACAGACGATGTACCTAGACAGTACAGGTATACAGACGATGTACCTAGACAGTACAGGTATACAGACGATGTACCTAGACAGTACAGGTATACAGACGATGTACCTAGACAGTACAGGTATACAAACAATGTACCTAGACAGTACAGGTATACAAACAATGTACCTAGACAGTACAGGTATACAAACAATGTACCTAGACAGTACAGGTATACAAACAATGTACCTAGACAGTACAGGTATACAAACAATGTACCTAGACAGTACAGGTATACAAACAATGTACCTAGACAGTACAGGTATACAAACAATGTACCTAGACAGTACAGGTATACAAACAATGTACCTAGACAGTACAGGTATACAAACAATGTACCTAGACAGTACAGGTATACAAACAATGTACCTAGACAGTACAGGTATACAAACAATGTACCTAGACAGTACAGGTATACAAACAATGTACCTAGACAGTACAGGTATACAAACAATATACACTAAGTCCTCGCTTAACGTCGTCCTGCTCTTGTCTGACCGGGCTACGCTCTCTCGGCTCGGCCAGCTGCTTTCCCTCGCGTAATGTCACAGCTTCCCCAAGTGACGCCAAGCCTCTGTTACGACTTCACATCGTTTGTGTGTGCTAAAATGTTTTTTATTTAAATACTGTACTATAACCATTCAAAATGGCTTCCAAGCGCCCATCAAGTGCTACTGATGTAGTGAAGAGGCAACGGAAGACCATTACCCCGGCTACGAAAATGGATGTGTTAACACGATTTGAAAAATGGGAACATGCTGTGGACATAGCAGCTATGCTTGGTCTAACCCCCACAACGGTGCGTACTATCCGGACCAACGCTGACAAGATTAAGGTTAGTGCTGGAAGTGGTACTACTCTCAGTGCTACTAAGACGACTCGTACTAGAAGCACTGTGATAGAGAAGGTGGAAAAGATGCTGGTAATGTGGATGGAGGACTAGAATCAACACAATGCCCCTGTGAGCCTTATGGTTATCCACCATAAGGCCAGATCCCTGTTTGACGACATGAAGGAGACAGAGGGTGAAGGATCGAGGGAAGAGACCTTTACTAGTAGAGCAGATGATGGAAAAATCGTGCAAATGGTGATACAAGCATGAAATGTGGCCTGATCACACCCTAGGGGCGACTTGTCAAATCTGCCTGAGTGGCCATTTGGAAATCCAAGATGGCGGCCATTTTTCAAGATGGCTGCAAAATTGACCTTCGAAAAATGATTTTTTTTATAATAATTGATGTAGTTGGACAATCTAAATGATCTTAGTGTCGATATGTATGTTTTCAAGAATGCTCAGACGATTTTTTTCTATTTCTGATACTCTCAGATATATATTTGTCTCATTTATGACTGGTTTTATGTACTGGTTTGATGTTTTTTCCGACTAGGTGAGGGTAACATGCAGAGGGTCGCTGCATGTGAGGGAGTGATTGTCGGGCACTACCAGGGCACACTGGTGACATCACTGCTGTGCAACCCAGCATGGGGTTCAGTGTCTTACTGCAACAGCTTAGGGTCCCAAATGCTGCTTAACCAACCCCAAATATGTTAAGCAGCCGCACCTGAATTGACAGGATGTGCCAGCGTGGGAGAGCCGAGCCAAGGATAACGGGGTGTTAGTTATCTGGATGGTGTACAGATCGCACGGGACTAATGACACTGGATGAACGATCGGACTAGGTGTAGGGCAAAAGGCATGAACCTAGTTGTATCCTCTACAAGAAAGTGCTCATCAGGGTGGTGAAAGGATAAACCCTCGGCCCTGAAGATCAAAAATAGTTATGGACACAAAATCTACCAACAAATCATTCCTCACTGACTGGGCAAAGTGTTGTCTTTGTCAACAGGATAAGAAGGAAGATCTTAAGTCTCCACATGCAAATCCTGCCAAAAAGGAGATGGCGGTTACAAGAGCTTGGCAAGGAATATTCCTCTATTTCATTCAATCAATGCACTGCCAACCAAGCTTGACCCTGCAAGACTTGTTGAAGATGATGGGATGGAGGAGACCTTGAGGAGAAACAAGGCACAGTATCATGAGAGTTGCAGACTTCTGTTCAACAACACTAAGTTAAATAGAGCTCAGAAAAGGCGAACCTCTGCAGTTGCTACAGAGGAGAGCAGCAGTAGCAAGATACCACGAATGGTCAGAGACCCCAAAGCAACAGAATACTTTCTGTGTGAGGAAGAAGCTTCGGGAGATGACATAAGACACGCAATGACAATGAAACTTAATAAAAGATTGAATGATTGTGCGAAGACACTTAGCGATGGAAAACTCCTTGCCAAACTAAGTGCAGATGTTGTGGCACAAGAACTGAAGTATCACCCTCGCTGCCTGGCAGACCTGTGCAACCGAGAAAGAACACACCGAAATGCTCATGAGCAAGAAGAAGCACAAGAGCTTCATCCGAACAAGGACGCATACCCAACTGCTTTCTCTGAGCTGGTCACTTACATCACTCAGATGAAAGCTTCTTGTGAAGGTACTGAACCACCCATTTTCAGACTTGCTGACCTGGTCACACTCTACAGACAGATGTTCATGCTACTCGACTGAAGGACCAGCTGCTTTTTCACATCCCCCAGCTGCAAGCTCATCACCAAGGAAGAGATATCCTACCGGCCTTTGAGAAGGATGTTGGCTCAATCCTGGCACAAGCAAGCAAATACGGTGACGTTATCCATCTGGCCAAGGCTGCTGGGATGATACGACGGGACATGCTTCAGCACAAGTCACACTTCAGCAGTACATTTCATGAGGGATGCTTTGAACAGGCTGTGGGTGGATGTAGTGTTTGATGTGTACAAAAAGTCAAGTCTGAAGTCTGAAGCCAGGTCGAAACGAGGACAGGGGATCAGGAGAAGAGTTACAGGAGCCAGTAAGACTCCCCAAAACTGGAGAAGCTTTCTGTGAGATGACAAAAACAAGACAGAACAATTCCATTTTCTAACGGAGAAAATGTGTGAAGCACAGACGACAAGCACGGTGGTTGTGACAAAGGGAGAGGATGCCATTAGCAACACAGAGAAGTCCCTAGAAGCTGTGGCTCCTTGCTGTCATGAGGAAGCAGACACACGAATATTTGTGCATGCTAGGGATGCAGCAATGGAAGGTAGCAAGTCCCTCATCATCAAAGCCAATGACATTGACGTGGTCGTCATTGCAGTATCTGTACTGCCATCACTACAGGAACTTGGTCTTGATAACATGTGGAATGCCTTTGGCCAAGGAGCCAGTCATCGATGCATTCCAGTTCATGATGTAGTTTCTGCGATAGGGTCTAAGAAAGCGAGTGGGATCCTATACTTTCACTGGTAGTGACGTTGTGTCTGGCTTCCGTGGGAAAGGAAAGAAATCTGCATGGCAGACATGGAATGTCTGTGATGAAGTTTCAGAAACATTCACCAAACTCAACCAATGTCCAACAACAGTTGCTGATGTTGACCTGTAGAAGCTGGAAAGATTTATTGTCCTCATGTACGACAGATCTAGTGCAGCCACTGGTGTAGATGAGGCAAGACTAAATCTCTTTTCCCCCAAGCAGAGACCATATGACTCCATTCCACCAACCCAGGCAGCCCTCAAGGACCATGCAAAGCGGGCTGCCTACCAGGCTGGTATCATCTGGGGCCAGGCAACAATCTCCAATCCAGAAACCAGCAGTCCTGTCAACTGGGGATGGACACAGAAGGGAGAGGCATGGCAGATACGTTGGACGACTCTTCCCCCGATTGCGACATGCTGTCAGGAGCTGACCAAATGTTCCTGTAAGAAAGACTGCAACTGGAGATGCAAATGCTTTCGCTCTGGACTTTCCTGCACAGCACTTTGCAGCTGCATATGTGAACAGCAGTAAATGCACAAAGATGTACTGTCAGGAGAAGTCACAGGAACCAGTGCTAATAGTGAGTACTTTTTATTTTTAGGAAGTTCTTTTTTGTTATATTTTTTTTTATTAAAAGTGTTATTTTATGTGGATAAAAAATGTTACAATGGACTTAAAACTATAAAAAATCATCTGATCATGCTTGAAAACATACATATCGACACCAAGATCACCCAGATTGACCAAATACATCAATTTCTATAAGAAAAATCAACTTTTGAAGGTCAATATGGCGGCCATCTTGAAAAATGACCGCCATTTTGGATTTTCAAATGGTCAATCAGGCAGACTTGACTAGTAACCATTAGAGAATTATCATGCCAAATTTGGTGCTTGTACCACCATTTGCATGATTCTCTTGAAAATTGCATTTCACTGCCCCACTATACGGCCAGTCGTGGTTGGTTTCAACGATTTAAGCGTCGGTATAACTTCCACAACATTAAGATGACTGGTGAAGCTGCCAGGCCAGATAGGGTCGCTGCCGAGACATTCCCGCCAACAACGGAGGAGCAACCAGCGGCGGAGGAACCCCAGTCAGGGCAGGAGGAAGAGAAGGCAGCCGCAGAGTCTCAGTGACTCACCACCCTCCTCCTCCCCTCCCATCCTCCTCCTCCACTCCACTACCCACCACACACTCGCTCTACCACCTCCGCCCATCAGTGAGTACCAATACAAACTTAGCACTGTACTGTAGTTCTATAAACTATTTTCTATAGAAATGGCTTTTCTGTATATGTAACATTTTTCATGGGGCAAAGGGAGGCTGGGGAACGTAATTCCCATATTTTATCTATTTCTTATGGGGAAAATTGATCCCCTTAACATTGCTTCGCATAACGTCGTTTTCAGGAAAGTAACCCAGTAACCCCGACGTTAAACGAGGACGCCCTGTACCTAGACAGTACAGGTATACAAACAATGTACCGAGACAGTGCAGTTATACAAACAATATAACATTTTCCGTTAGTGTAGACATGTCTGTATTCAACTTTGTTGTAAACACTGTTGGTAGCTTTTGACCAGAGTGTTTACAACAAACAATATTGGTGACACTTACTTGGGTGAGGGCGTGACTCAAACACTGATGATAACTCCGTCGCCAACACACTGTTTGTATTTGGTGTGGCTCCACCCATACTCCCTGAGGGGATATGTTAGGTTACGGTCAGTTTAGGATAGGTTAGGTTATGTTTCTTTAGGCTAGGTAAGATGCATTGGATTAGGTTAGGTTAAAAACTGTACTGTATAATTAAGTTTGGTTAGGTTAGATTTGGTTATGCTGGTTAAGTTAAATAAGCTGGGAACTAATCTTCAAGTGCTATTGTATTTATGTACTGTATTACAAAATGCCATATACTGTACTGTACAATGAGTATTATGTAAATCTGTTATTATTTTATGACACTGCCAGATTCTCATGACGCCATAGTTCGCTTCAATCACGCCCCGACTGAAGGCTTCGAGCAGGACGTGGGCTCGAGGACCACCTTGAGAATTGTCAACTCTCAAGTGGTGACGAAGCCTAAGTTTGATTTCTGGGGGTCGCCGCTGTACTCCGGCATGGCTCTTCTAGTGTGGGATCCATGTAACTATACTGCTACACTAAATGAGGTATGTGGAGAGAGAGAGAGAGAGAGAGTTAACTACATCAATTAAAGATAACTTCATTGAGTAAAGAGTCAAATCAGTTGGACAGAGGTTTAGGTCATACCCAGTACTGCACTGTAATGTTTACCTCCTTCAGTGGTATGCGTCCCCGGACTTCGATTTCTTCCCCGTGTACTTCCGACGTCGACTGATGTTGCCACAGGAAGACCTTCATCTGTTGCACCCGGCGTCCCTCTGGCGACTGTGGGAGGTCCTGCAGCGACACACCCACACACACGTTCTGCCCAACCCACCATCGTCTGGCTTATTGGGTGAGTTCTACTACGCATACACACGGAATGTCTAGACTCTAGAGCAGTGATTCTCAAACGGGAGGCACTTGGCTCCCAGGGGAGGAATTTCAAATCCAAGGGGAGGAGGTTTAGCCAGGGGAGGAATTGGGGAGGAATTTCAGTCAGGGGAGGAACTCCAAACGGGCAAAGAATGTACTTTGTACACTGTGTATATGTATCAAACGAAATACCAATATACACAACTATAAGGGCGATCACGAATTAACAGTTTACAAAAAACTGCTGCTTCAGACTTAATCCTGTTTGGGACTATTCAATTATTGAGGTTTGAAAAGCGTGCTCATGATAATATGATGCTCAGGTGGCATCTGATAACTGTGGCTATTACAAATTGCCAACAACTGGCGGTCTGGATGTGAAGGCCGATATCACTATTGGCCGAGTGTACGAATCAGGAATTGGCAGTGACTGTCTGAAATATATTATGGGACAGTACTGGAAAACAAGCTTCATATCTAAGCTTGTCTTTTTCAACAAAGTTTCTCAGTTGTTGACAGTTGCGGACTAGTCGAGACGATAAAAAACATTTAGTGCAAACCAATGAACATTTAGCGATATTTCAGACAGTCACTGGCAATTCCGGATTCGTACCCTCGGCCAATAGTGATATCGGCCTCCACGCTTGCTCCAATTTTTACCAGGTAACACACCATTTCAAGTAAATTATGTTGCAAACATTTTCAGATATGAATAATGAATGGGCAAAGAATTATGTGATGAATAAAGTGTTGGATGACGTTCACAGAAAATAGGGAAAATGAGCACGTTGATCGCGAGGACTTCCAGTTCATGAAATTCAATGAAGCCAAGGCCTTGATTTCATATCTTGCTGATATTTTTGGTAAATTAAATGCATTTAATAAGGAACTGCAAGATGAACAGAAGACTCATGGATTGCAAAACTAAAATGTTTGGTTTTATCAGAAAACTGGATTTTTTGAAGGCCCAGGTCTTGAGAAATAACCTCTCTCACTTCCCACATCTCGTTAAATGTGATCCATCACAAAATATCTTACAAATAATCTCAGAACACCTCTCCAACCTCCATGATGACCTGAGCGACATATTCATTGATCTGAAGCAGATGAACTTCCCTTCTTGGATTGCTCAGCCATTTCTCTTTAACTGGGAAAATAATGACTGCCTGGCTAAAATGGAGTCTGATCAGATCGCCGAGCTAATGGACATGCACAATGATGAAACCGATCCATGCTTCAAAACAACACTTAATGTGGATGGATCCCCAAGTTGTTGCCAAATATAAAAAATTAGCTACAGAGGCTCAACAAGTGCTTTTGTCCTTCCCAACACACTGGTTGAATGTGCCTTTAGTGCGGTTACGGGTATGTTGACTAAAAACGAGGACGTCTCAACCTTTGTGAGCGTGGTGACCTTCGAGCAAAACTAACTGGATTTGTTCCTCGGTTTTCTAGTTTAGTTTCTCTGCACGCAGGCCAAAGTGGGCATTAAATCAAATGGAAGTTTTATGATCCATTGAAATAAGGATTTCGTTTTTCATTTGATGGAAATTAATAGAGCAATTTAGTTTCATAAATTGTTTCAATAATTACCACTGTTAAAGTATAATAGTGAAAATATTACTAGATGACAATTCAAAATGGGGGAGGAATTGGGGAAATCTGGGCTCGCAAAGGGAGGAATGTGACCTGGGACTGAGAACCACTGCTCCAGATCCTCCTCAAACTTCCTGGTTAAGTCTTACCCTAGCAGATCCTTGCTGCCCTGTCTTATCCTTGGATTATATTCGTTGGGAAATATCTGGCTGAAATTTTCTTGATTATAATTTTATCCAGTAGAATTAGTGTCCATAACATAGCTAATTCTCCTTTCTCTCAGGTATAGTATTAATGCTGGCTCACTGTGAGACGGTAGACGTGGTGGAGTTCGTGCCATCATTGCGTCAGACTAACCGCTGCCACTACTGGGATGTGTACGACAACTCTATGTGTACCTTCGGTGGTTGGCACCCCCTGGCCACCGAGAAGCTGCTGGCCCACGTCCTCAACAAGGCTACTGATGAAGAGACCTTTGGGAAGGGTTTCATCAGAATACCTGGCTTCAGAACTCTTAGTTGTCCCTCTGTGGACCCTAGCAGATAGAACACTTCAACAGTACTATAACACAAACACAGGGTTGATATAGGGCTAAAGATATATTTGCTGCCCCCTCTGGGAGGATCCTGGCAGATATGAATAACTAGGTTGAGGGATACCTTATGAAACTTACCCTGCATCCCCCCATCCTAGACCCGAGGATGGGTTCTGGCTTCTTATCTTCAACAGCTGAGTCACGTACATCTCCTATAGTATGTACAGTATACTCAAGTTATTTATCTAAACAGATGACATAAACAAACATATTATAATTAAAGCTGCTCTTGGACAATTTGTTTATCTTTGTTGTGGTTCGATGGGACTGTTGTCTCGGTAAGGAACATCTTATAAGTGTTCAAAATTAAAAGGAAAGTCATCAAATAAGAGAGAGAACCACAACTGAGGTAGAAGTGCTGTTGTCTGTGGTTCTCCAGGCTCTTCACACCAGCACGTAACATACACGTGTGTAAGGCGTGGAAAGCCAAGTAACCAACAGGTTTACAAGCTCATTATTTTGTCTAAAGTTACAAGTGGACTGATACAGCAGTATTGTATGAGTCCTGGGAACAGACGTTGGTCGATGTTTGCAGTAGAAGAATTGTGTTCCCCCTGATAGTTAACTCCAGGTGATAAGGGTGAAGAAGGTTCACTGGAAGAGTAAAGGGTGGAGGGAAATCACTCATTGGAGTAGAGAAATGTGCCGTGGCTTAATACAGCTTACCTGGTGGCGATGAGGTTGTCAGCAGCAGCAGCAGCACCCTGCCCGACCACGGCAGTAGAGAGAGTTCGCTTTGGGAACATCGTCACCGTCATGAATGCAGCCCGGGCCCAAAAACCCGCCAGGGGCCACACCCCGCCAGGTCTCGGTGATCACACCATCGCAATAAAGATATGAAGAACCAAGAAGGTTAGTGGTAGAGTTGTTTGGGGGTTAGGTGAAGGTAAAGTCTGAGCTTTTACCTCAAAGATGAACGGAGTGAGTTGGAGAGGAAGAATTTTGAGACTTTGATCTTGAAAATTTCAAAGTATTCGTAGCATGAAGAGGACGAGCCTATCCTCGTAGAGCAGGGGTTCTCAACGAGGGGGGGGGGGGGGAAACTGATACTAATATGGAAAAAATAAAGGATTTTCAGTATTATATGCATATTATTTGGAATGCACTTTTTGAGGCAGACAATCTTGGAAAGGAGGGGGAATGACATTCTGACATATGGTGAAATGGGTGCATGGGGCAAACAAGGTTGAGAACCACTGTCGTAGAGGTTTTCAGTGCAAGTGGGAGACGGATCTACCTGCTTGCACTGCTGCCTTATATAGGTCTACCGTCGAGGCGCGAAGGACCTGGTTTTCAGGGTGAGCAGGAAGGATTCACACAAGTCAAAATTCCTCCATCATTACCGATTGGCTGGCGTTTGATTTTTCTTATAGGGCCCGGGCCAGGTTCATCAATACAGGAATCTGTTCTTAATAACATCTTTGCCTTCTTTACTCCTTGATCAGCTGTTGGTCACTTATACAGTACAGTATGTCAGCTTTCAACAAAGCTTCTCCTCCTCACATTTTCGGCATCTTTAGTAACTCACAACTGACACAGGTCGATTGTTTGCCGCGTGAGTTGTGACGCCACGTGGTCATATTTGTTGATTTTTTTTGTGTTCAGTATTATGAAGAGAGAAAACATATTTTTATTAAACAATAGAAAACAACAAAGACCATGAATTTGCTTAACCAATGGGTGAATAAGTGCCTAGGCAGCGTTGCCAACTTAGCGGAAAAGTAGTTACAGCTAGCGAATTTTATGGGCCCTTCAACAATTTCTGGGTTGATTCTAATAAAATTAAAGATAATATTACCTAATTTGAATATATTACGAACATGGGTTGACTTCATTGAATATTTCGAGTTTTAGCGACTCTGGTCGGTAGCGCCGTGGCTGGAGACGCCTGCATTCCTTGACCTTAGCAGGTTTTAGCTAACATTCAGAGAGAAACCGAGGTGGCGGCGGAAATTTCTCTGGCGTCGTTAACCATAGGGATTTTCTCCTTATTTTGGGATGGCTTATTCTCATTATATTTATTCCCTACATGGTTTAAACCTTTGAGGACTATGGTTTAAACCTTTGAGAGCGATGGTTGAAACTTTGAGGACTATGGTTGAAACCTTTGAGGACGATGGTTGAAACCTTTGAGGACGATGGTTGAAACCTTTGAGGACGATGGTTGAAACCTTTGAGAACTACGGTTTAAACCTTTGAGAACTACGGTTTAAACCTTTGAGGAAGGTGGTTTAAACCTTTGAGGACTATGGTTTAAACCTTTGAGGACTATGGTTTAAACCTTTGAGGACTATGGTTTAAACCTTTGAGGACTATGGTTTAAACCTTTGAGGACTATGGTTTAAACCTTTGAGGAAGATGGTTTAAACCTTTGAGGAAGATGGTTTAAACCTTTGAGGAAGATGGTTTAAACCTTTGAGGAAGATGGTTTAAACCTTTGAGGAAGGTGGTTTAAACCTTTGAGGAAGGTGGTTTAAACCTTTGAGGAAGGTGGTTTAAACCTTTGAGGAAGGTGGTTTAAACCTTTGAGGAAGGTGGTTTAAACCTTTGAGGAAGATGGTTTAAACCTTTGAGGAAGATGGTGTAAACCTTTGAGGAAGATGGTTTAAACCTTTGAGGAAGGTGGTTTAAACCTTTGAGGAAGGTGGTTTAAACCTTTGAGGAAGGTGGTTTAAACCTTTGAGGATTACAGTTTAAACCTTTGAGGATTACAGTTTAAACCTTTGAGGACTACAGTTTAAACCTTTGAGGACGATTGCTTAAACCTTTGAGGACTATTGTTTAAACCTTTGAGGACTATGGTTTAAACCTTTGAGGAATGTTTTCACTCTTTGAGGACATTATTGAGTCAAGTGCTGATATTATATCCGGTGTTAACGGATGGTCGCCACACTAACAGGTCACAGCCTCAAGTTAAAGAAGCTTTCAGTACAGTAAGTTGTCAGCTCTAAGTTCCTTGGAGTAAAGAGTTGGAATAACCTGCCAGAGAATGTTGTGACGGCACAGATACAGGTGTGAGTTTGGTAAGTATTAGTTAAGTTTCGAACCACAATTAGCTATAATTATTTAGATTTTTTTCAGGTCTAACTCATCAAACTAGACGACATTTCTTCTCTGGCATTTCCGTCGCAAATGATTAATAATATAGATATGGGGTGTGTGTACCTTAAAGATGTAAGTTAGGAGTAGGTTGGTTTGGTTACGTTAGGTCTCGGTATCATTCTGGAGATGAAGCCTAGGTTAGGTTTTTCCGAGTGTTTTTTTTTGTTTTATTCGTTTTTTATATTAATTTTCGCCGGAAATCGCTCGTTTTGGCTGTAGGGGGGAGGGAGGCTATCTAAAAAACCCAGTGATTTCCGACGAAAATTAACAAAAATCACGAAAACCCCCCGGAAAAACCTAGGCTTCACCACTAGAAAGATTATGGCCCAAAACCTAAACTTTACCGCGAGTTCTTTTAAAACCTGACGACTAACACTCACTCATACAGGTTATGGTACATTCTAGAGCCCGAACAGTAATTGTCAACAGTGTGTATCAGCTTGTGAACCTGGATGTGCCACAGTACCTGGGTGTGTCACAGTACCCGGGGGTGTCACTGTACCCGGGGGTGTCACAGTACCCGGGTAACACCCCCAGGAAGCGGACTGGGTAGACGTAATGAACCACATGGTGTCATACAATATAAACCTAACTCAAGATCTTTAGATTAGATTAGGTTAGGTTAGGTTTGGATAGATTTGGTTGGTACGTGTGTTATGAATTGTTAAGTTGTACTCAAGCTGTTATACATACTTGTGGCTCTTTAACAAAAATCATATTTAACTTAACCTAGTCTAAGTATACAGTATTTGTACATTAACCTTTACCTTGTTCTCGTATGTATATTAACTGTCACTAATGAAACGAACTTGTTAATAAAATAATTTAATTGATGGAGATAATTATTATTAACACGTACAGTATAATGTAAATGACATTATCTAAGCACTGTGTGTGTTCAAGGGAAAGAATTACAAGATATTAGTTAAGTGTCTAAATAAAGCATAAGAAATATTAACGTTTATTTGGCATATTATTAACAGTTATGCATAACATTAACACTAAACACAGAACTGTACTGGTGACAATAAACACAGGGTCTCTTTACTGAATTATAGATATTGTTAAGTATTTTCTGATTAACTGAATCACTCGCTCAGTGACGGAGGAATTTTTTTTCACTTACTGGAAAGGAAAAGATGACTCTAAACTCGGAAGCAGCGTGGGAGTGAATCAGGATGTACAGTGAGTGTGTTTGGCCTCTTGGCGCCTCCGTCTTCATCATCTGTTGTACTAAAGCAGTACATTACTTTAGTTTATATAATGTAAACTTTCACCAAACTATCGCTGTGAAAGTAATAAGGGAAGAACTCGTTTAATTTTGAGAAATGTGTACTTAACACTACCAATTTAGCAGCACCCAGCACTCAATATTGCAATTTAACATCACCCCAGCTTACAAAATTAGCAGCAGCTGCAATACCTGTGTGAATACTACATGAAGGAGCTTTGGCTTGACAAATACAAATTTCGCTCCACACGTTTTGACTTCCTACAGTCAAACAAATAAGCATCTAACTTCCTTTAATTAAGTAATATTTAGGTGGAAACCTTGTAGCGTAAAGTGCAAGAGGGGCGTGCACCCCAGCCACCTTTTAGTAAGGAATGTGTGTACAGTATAGTCAGGTTAACCAAGTAGGCACGAAAACTTGAGACGACAGCGGCCTCGGACCAAGGAGTAGCAACGCCTACTACAGGGGATGTTGAAGATAGAAGGGCTATCTCGGGGCCCTTCACCAGTCTGCGACTGGCAGGAAAACATGGTCCTGCACTGTCCATTCGAGTCTCGGCGTTTGCATGGTCCAGAGCAGTCTCCGCTACTCTGTACACGGAAAATTTAGTTGATGACAAGAAGAACCTTTAAATTTTATTCGTTGCTCTCTGAAAAGATAATTTACATTTGAAATTTAAGACTGCGTGTAAAAAAAAAAAAAAAAAAAAAAAAAAAAAAAAAAAAAAAAAATATATATATATATATATATATATATATATATATATATATATATATATATATATATATATATATAAGTAAATCACTGTAGGTGCGCGTGATCTAGGTATATGCTGACAACCACCAGGAAAGAAGAAAACACGAAGTTCCCAAGCGCTTTCGTGTAATTCACATCTTCAGGGGTGAGTACAGACTAGTCTGTACTCACCCCTGAAGATGTGAATTACACGAAAGCGCTTGGGAACTTCGTGTTTTCTTCTTTCCTGGTGGTTGTCAGCATATATATATATATATATATATATATATATATATATATATATATATATATATATATATATATATATATATATATATGCTGGTGGTTATCAGCATATACCTAGATCACGCGCACCTACAGTGATTTACTTGCATATATATATATATATATATATATATATATATATATATATATATATATATCTATATATATATACACGAGGGCTAGCTCACCCGGGGCCTGGGGGGTGCGAAAAAATAAGATTAAAAATAAATTAGAAATAGAGAAAATTATATTAATCGACGCCACGAAGATGCCGGAAAACCATCTTTTTAAAGTGAGACAGATTGTATGAGTATGGAAACACAGAAGAAGCCAAAGCATTCCACAGTTTGGCTGTACTAAAACGGGTTATTCTCGTGTGACCGACATTCGGACAAAACTTCCTTGGGTTAGGTTAAGTTTGTTCAAGGGGGTTTTGTCCTACACTCCCGACACACAGAAACGGTGGGCACCGCGGCCAAGACCAGTGTTACGAGCCCGCGGTCCTGCCGGCGGTACACAGGATGCCAAATCCACCGAACATTGCCCGTTAAAGTACCTGTAAAAGAGAGAGTGAAGCAACATTGTGGCGAAGAGAAAGGGAAGAGAGATTGTCGACTAAAGGAGGAGAGTTAATAAGACGAAATGCCTTTGATTCCACCCTATCTAATAGTTGGACAGAAGAAGAGCCACCCCAGATATGAGAGCAGTACTCCAAGTTAGGACGAATGAATCCCTTATATACTTGGAGCAACCCCTCAGGAGTGAAGTAGCTACGGCATCTGTACAGCAATCCCAGCTTTCGGGAGGCAGCTTTAACAATGTTGAGGATGTGTGGCTTCCATGACATATTAGAGGAAATGGTGAGGCCTAGCATATCTATTTTAAAATTTGGCAGAATGATTGCGGTCTGAAATGTGATTGGTGGGAGATCTTCTGTTTTGGAAAGTGTTGTAGAGTAGTGTATGTAGCCAGTTGTCTAATTTCTCTTCGTGTTTGTCTATTTTCTCTTTGTTAGGCTCACATACATACGTACACGTAGGAGATCTCGCACTAAGAATGGAGGTGAGAAAGGAAACTCACAATGGCGTTTTCTATATATACATATATTATATGTACAGAACAGTCTGGTGCTGGGAAGTTGCTGCTTGATAGAGGAGTTGCTGTGGATGAGCTTCTTTAGAGGAGGTCTTCTCTGCTTAAGAGCTTGGTGTTGTCTGCCCTCACGGCGAGGCAGGGGGGGTATTTATATGATTCTGCCGGATCAAAAGTTGAAGTGCAAAGATGAGAAATGCTGCTGGTTGGCTGGTAAGCGGACGGCAAATGACCAATCAGCAGTTGTAGGGGAGAGTATCCACTACAATACTACCCCTCCCCTCCGAGCGCTGCCGTCTGTACGCAGAAGCACGGCACACTCCTGCCTCACCAAGTTGAAGAATAGGGAAAAATTGCCCCCAAGTGTGCCAACTGCGGGATCAAACAGCACGCCTGAAACCTTGGATGCTCCGAGAGGACAAAGAGGGTCCAAGCAAACTGACCAGCACCACCTCCAGCAGCAGCAAGACCGGCCTCCACTGCTTTCACACCAGCCCCACCAAGTACCCTCGTGTGGGGAACCCAAAGGCAAAAACAACAAAGTCAACCCCATGAACCGGTCAACACCCAAAGTGCAGCCCAGTTTCCTGGCCTCCCTACGCCCCCCCCCCCCCCCCCCCAAGCAGCAGACAACTACGAAAAATACAAAAGAAGCACACATCAAGGCACCAGAAGGAATGATGCACGTATCAGACCTAGCCAAGGTACTGACAACCTTCGCGGAGGGCCTAGCCGGACTACTGGGCCACAAGATCCAGCCCACACAGCTCCAAATACTCATGGGGAGCGTCCTCGGGCAAGTCGCCACAGCTCCAGCCACCTCAGTGGAGGACACCATGCCGCCCCCCACACGAGTGACAGCCGAGGTACACTCTACACCGAAAAAGGCCACCAAGGAACCAAAGATACCGTCAGCTCCCAGAAAGAAACTGGACGTTTCAGCTCCCCTGAACCGAACCACGGCCCAGAAGGTAAAAACCACCACAGAACAAGAAGATATGAACCTGATCCAGTCGGAACCAGACCTGAACATATCCATCGAGGACCACCAGAAGTCCCCGATGAAACAGTGGTGGAAAACACCAGCACCCTGAACATCCTTTCATGGTGTGCTCAGGGCATCAAAAACAAGAAACGCCTGCAAGAAGCAGCAGCCAAGGACAAGCTTGACATCATACTGCTACAAGAAACACTCCTACAAGAATACCACTGTTTCAAATTGAATGGCTACAAGACATACAGGAGGCATTTCACGTAGGCGTCGACAAGAGGATGTATGAGCTTTGTCAAGTCGAGCATACCCTCCTCCGAGGTCATGCAGCAATTGCCATGTGGGGAAAACATTGAGACACAGGCCGTCAAAGTAACCCTCCAAGAACGGGAAATAACTGTTCACAACATCTACAAGAACCCAAGGGGCTCACTGGAGGTGACTCAATTATTCGCTTCCTAAGCTCGGTAAGCCCCACAAATAAAGACGGCCTACACCTATACACCACCTTTCAAGACACACCCGAGATCGCCCTTCTAAACACTGGAGAGCCCACCCACATTAGGGGAGGAAGGCTAGATCTAACCTTCGTCTCCAGTGGTCTACAGCCTTCGGCCTCCTGGCAGCTACACCCCACGCTGACCAGCGACCACGTTACTACCCTAACAACATTGAAGGTGAACAAACTCCCCACTCTACCCCCGCCGAGATGGAGACAAAACCCAAAAGGCGGACTGGGAACTCTATAGTAAACACCTGGCTAAGTGGCGCGCCAAATCACAACCGGCCGGCGCAGCACCCGTGGACGAGACAACCCTCCACCAACAGTTGGTTGAGGAGTTTCACCAAGCGGCAGAAGAGGCTATTCCAAAAACAAAACGCACATCAAGACAGTACAAGGATTAATTGGTACTACTGTCCCAGGATGAAAGAACTCAACCACAGAGAGAACATGGCCCAAAGAAACTACAGGAGACATCCCACGGACACATACAGACATCTCCTGCAAGACATAGTCAAGGATACCAGGGAAGAGAAGGAAGAAATCGTAAGTGCAAGCTGGCTCAAGTGGTGCTCCGAACTGAACGAGCACACCTCCCTCGGCAAAATGTGGGCCCAGATCCGAAGGGCACCTGGGAAGGCAACACCACCATCACCAACCCATCCCGGCCCAGAAGAGGAAGCCGAGAGACTTGCAAAACTGTTCTCTGACCGAGCAGCAACGAAAACCCCCCCCCCCCCCCCCCCCCCGAGACAGGCGGAGGAGACACAACGGCGTCTGTGACAGATCAGACTCCAAATGATCGAAGAGGCCTGCAATGGTAACACCGACAGACCCTTCAACCAGCAAGAACTCCAGAAGTCGATAAAACGAAGCAAGGATACAGCACCAGGGTCCGACAGGATAACCTACTCCATGCTTTCCCATGCTAGAGAAGCAGGGCATGAGGCTTTGCTACGAGTCATCAACGCCTCGTGGGTAGCACAGAGACTTCCACCGGAATGGAAGAAGGCAGATATACAGCCCATTCCGAAGCCCAGAGAACCAGACAAACCAAGACCCATCTCCCTTCTCAGCTGCATAGCGAATATGGGAGAGAGAATGGCTCTCAACAGGTTCAAGTGGAAAGTAGGCAGCCCACACCCTCACATTTCTGCTTAAACCGAGAACACCGGCATAGGCAACAACATTGCCGAGATACTCAGCACAGTGGACTACAAACCAGCTTTGGTGGTCTTCCTCGACCTGGAGAAGGCCTTCGAACTAGCAAATCCACTGGCCATTAGAACGACGCTCGCCGCAAAAAGCTTCAAAGGAAGGTTGCTGGGGTGGATCCAGAACTACCTTCCACAGAGAGAAGCAGGAGTAAGCTTTTAGGGGGCAACGTCAAGCTACAGGGTCCACGAAAACGGAACTCCACAAGGAGGCATCCTCAGTCCAACGCTGTTCAATGTCCTGTTGGAAAATCTAGTCAAACTTCCTTTCAGACAAACAGCGAAGCTCCTCTGCTATGCAGACGACTTACAGCTCATAGTAAGAGGATCAAACAGACTAGTCAACACGCAACACGCACTCCAACTTATAGAAGAGGAGTGCAACAGACTTGGACTCGAGATAAATCCAGCCATGTCGAAAGCGATGGCCATCTGCACACACACACACACCAGACATGATGTTCTCCTTACAAAACACGCCGGTAGTCTGGACCAACACCCACCAGTGTCTTGGAATCTGGTTCGACCAGAAACTCACTTTCAAGCCGCAACTCGAGTATCTCAGGCACAGAACGAAGAGCAGACACAACATAATGAGGTCGCTCACCAGCACAACCGCAGGAGCGAACATACACGTGCTCGAGGCCTACTACACGGCCGCCATCAGATCGCTGGTAGATTACAGTGCTCCAGCGCTCATTGGACTGAGAGAAGACCAGATAGCTAAGCTAAAAGTTATCCAAAATAATGCTCTCAGGACCATGCTCGGAGCATCCATGTGGACCAGAATTTGCAATTTGCATATGGAAACTGAACTACCACCCCTGGCAGTACAAGTCAAGCAGGTGACAGCCGGTCTCCTCGCCAAAATCTGTTGATCAGATAAGCCCACAGCTGCCAAAACGCTAATCAGTGCCTCCCTCCACCTCGACCACAGAGCGCGAGGGGCCACCTGGTCGCACGAGGCAAGCGAGGTCATCAGGCACCTGCAAGCAGAAACACTCGTCAAGAACAACCAAGACATACGAGACAGGGGTTATGTAGTTCCTCCACCATGGAGCCCTCCACCAGCCACATTCAAAATCACCGAACTAGGTGATAGCAAAGCGAACCTCCAGAAGGAGGACCTCAAATAAATAACTCAGGAAGCCATAGCCACCGAGACACCGGCTGATGCAGCATCATACTTCACAGACGGCTCGGTGGATCCAAAACATCATAGATCCGGAGCGGCCTTCTACACCCAAGGTCAGACCCTCCGATGGAGACTTTCTAATGACTGCTCCACCCTACAAACAGAGTTGGTAGCAATCTCAAAGGCCCTACAACACGCTGCAACACAACAAGTCCATCATAATTCACACGGACTCGAAAACGGCCATGCAGGCGCTGCAACACAGTCAACCAAGAGACAACGTCCACATCATAACCTCGATCCTCACACAGCTACAGGACTTCCAAAGACAAAATCGCCCAGTCGTCTTACACTGGATTCCCAGTCATGTAGGGATCGGGGGAAATAACATGGCAGACGAAGCAGCCAAGGCAGCCACACGTTCTAGAAGCGTACACATTCAAGTTCCAGCAAGCGTGCAACAGATCAAGAACCACCTCAGAAAGACTACCAAGCTCCACATCCAAAAGAGCTTCCTTGACGCATTCAACGCCGGGTCCCAATCAGCCAAATGGTACCTGGTGGCTACTAAAGGGGAACCACCATACGCGGACAAGAAAACACCAAGACAAACCCAAGTTATCCTTCATCGACTACGACTAGGGTACAAGTACACCTGGCAGACGATCGGAAATGTCGTCAGGAGCCAGCGGCCAACCCACTGGAATACTATCTCATCGACTGCGAAGTCACACAAAGTCTCCGAAACAGAATTTGAAACTTCCAAAAAGAACACACAACACCAGCGGCCACTCTAACCCGAAAAGCCCAAACAAACCACATTCACCACCTACTCCGGGTCATCACACGATACCCACCACCCAGATAGCTTAGGAAGTATCCTCCCCCAGCAAGTGCGGACCCCAGTTCGAGGGGCGCGCCACTCCGAAACTGACCACGTCCAAGAGTGGGGGTTGGTGGTAAGCGTGTGGGGTACGAGATGTTGGTTCACACTCAGGATGGGATGGAGAAAGGAAACTCACAATGTGCTCTCTGTATACATATTATATTGGATGTACAATGCAGCTTGGTGCTGGGAGAGCTGGTTGGTGAGGGTGCTCAGTCTCAGAGGAGAACACGCAGCTTGTGGGTCGCCATGTTCGCCGGCGGGAGCGAGGGCCACCAGGCAGAAGTGGAGGAGGAGGTGTTGATTGATGTTGCTTGCTGGTGGCGGTAAGTAGAGTGAAGTAGGTCGGTCGGTCGGTGATACGGAGAGAAGAGAGCATTAGCTCTGAGGGTGCAAGAAGGGTACAGTACAAGGTAAAGTTCAGAAGTGGGAAATAGAGGAGGAGGTTAACAGCAGGTGGGCTATCCACCTTGAGGAGACGGGTTTTTGTCTTCCGTCAACAGGGGTCAGTACTAGGCCCACTCTTTTTCATAATCTACATAAACCATCTAGATACTGGGATCAGCAGTGACATAAGCAAGTTTGTGGATAACACCAAAATAGGGCGGCAAATTAATTCAGGGCAATATGCAAATACATTACAGGAGGATCTAAATAAACTCCAGGAGTGGTCTGAAAAATGGCAAATGAAATTCAACACCAGCAAGTGCAGCGTACTTAATATTGGAAGAACAAATACTGCCAATGTATACAACCTTAATAACATCAGCCTAGAGAAGTCGACTTGTGAAAGAGACCTAGGGGTACTTGTAAGCCCGGACCTCGGACTAGAAAACAGTGCGTTAATGTTCGAAATAACGCAAACAGAGTATTGGGTTTTATATCTAGAAGTGTAAGTAACAAGAGTGCAGAGGTCTTATTGCAACTATATCTTGCGCTAGTCAGGCTGCACCTCGATTATGCGGTTCAGTTCTGGTGCCCTTATTATAGAATGGATATAAATTCACTAGACTCGGTGCAGCGAAGAATGACGAAAATGATTCCGGGACTTAGAAACCTTCCATATCAGGATAGGTTAAAGAAACTAAACTTGCATTCCCTAGAAAGACGAAGAGTGCGGGCAGATATGATAGAAGTATTCAAGTGGGTGAAAGGAATCAATAAAGGGGATATAGATAAAGTTCTTATAATATCCGAGCAGGATAGGACTCGGAGCAACGGATTCAAGTTGGATAAGTTTAGGTTTAGGAGGGAGATAGGAAGAAACTGGTTCACAAATAGGGTGGTGGACGAGGGGAACAAGCTTAACAACTTTGTAGTAGGTGCGGGAACTCTGGAAAGTTTCAAAAGGAGGCTAGATAGATTCATGGATGATAGAGAGTGGTAGTAACTCTCGACAGGAGCTGCCATGCACAGGCCAACCGGCCTATTGCAGACTCCTTATTTTCTTATGTTCTTATTAGAGGACTCCACGAGGTCAGGTCTTATATAGCGGGGGTAGGCGTGGCTTAATAGTTGACCTCCGTCATGTAAGGCGGCGCTGGTTGCTGACCTAGACCACGAGGCATACACTGGGGAATTCGCGGGGTCGGCTAGCTAGCGACAAACAGCGTTTGTAGGGGAGGAATCCCCTACAAGCGTTCACTGACCGAGGGTCCGCTCACACTTGCAAACCTGCAGTATCCTTTCATACCTGCAGGTAGGACAACCTCCATCCCCAACCACAAATCCGGTCTGGCTGCTCTAAGAGCTCCAGCCGGAACCACGAAACGGGCCGCCTACAGGCAAAGGCCCGTGTCGGACTACGGTCAGACAATCTCAACAACAACAACGTGAAGGTCATTCTACTCAACGGTCTTAACGGACAGGACCTCCTCTCAACAGGCACCTCACCACAAACTCCCTAGCGCTGCATTGTACACACAATACATGTAGAGTTAAGCAATTCTGAGTTTCCTTTCTCACCTCCATCCTTAGTGCGAGATCTCCTACTGTATATGTACGAAAGTATGTGAGCCTAACAAAGAGAACCTAGACAACTGGCCACATACACTACAACAGTATACTAATAAGTTGTAACAATCAACCATCTGTCTGATATACAACACGAACTTGTTCATACTAAATACAGCTGCTTAAATATTTTAGAATAAAGAAAAATGAAAAAAATCTCAGGAAATGTTTACCTTTACCAAGACATTAAACGTGATGTGTGTGGAGCACTAAACAAAACAATACCAGCGACTCATTATAGCGCTTCAACAATTAAGGTTTTTAAGCGTAACAAGGTTATAACTCTTGCACGAATTAAGCACTTGGGGTGGTCTTGTATTGTCACAAGTGGTTTAGCGCCATGATGTCTGTCACAAGAAGCAGGCCCGTCCTTTAAGGGGAGGGGGGGGGGGGGGGCGACCGCCCGGGGCCCCCGCGCGTGTGGGGGCCCTGCGGGGCCCAGCACTAGACCCCAGTGACCTCGGACACATTACCTGTTGACTGGTTAATCTGACCTGACGGCTTACGTCACCATCGCAACCGCGACCTTAACATCCACAGCGACAGTCCCATGGGGGTTGGTGGGGGTGGGTTCCTCTGACCGCATAATCTGACTCCATATATGTTTTTTTCTGGGCCCCGCACCCTCCTAGGGACGGCCCTGACAAGAAGGCAGCTGAACCAAGTTATGAACACCCAATGCTGTGAGTAAATTTGTTTTCCCTCGTTTCCACCACCTTTGTATCACCTGGAAATAAAAAAGTTGACGGGTTCGTAGACGTAATGGGTCAGCTCGCCTGATGCTGGGAAACTCATTTAGAAATTTTTTCAGCAGAATATATCCTTCGGTTACAGCAGTGACTGACGGTGTAGCTAGACACAGGAGATAATGCTAACAGCGAATGACAGGGGAGTCAGTCAAACGAGGTGAGAATTAAGAAAGCACATCACAAGCGGACTTTCCTGATCATACTATATGCAGAAGATTGGCGTCCCTAATAAAGTACAGTAGTTAGGCTAAAGAGAAACCAGGATAATAAGCTAGCCCTGCTACAACCCCCGAGGATCACAGCAGAGAACGATAAAACACTGACAGATTCACAACCAAACCTTCCAATAATTTCAGATCATAGTAACAGAGGAAATCAGGCAGGAAACACCTCAGGCGTTTAAAACATAAGACGAACAACATGGACGGGAGTCTGGCGTAATCCCCCCTAACCAGGAGGAACCCGTTGGATGGATAAGGAAGAACAGGGTGCCGGCCTATATGACCCTTGGCCCCACCCAAGGTCTATTATAGTTTCTGCAGACCTTGGTCCCACCCATATACCGTTGGCCAGTAGACAGGTCCCCTATGACGTCAAGCGCCAGATCTCTCTCTCTCTCTGTGTAAACAAACCGAATCTGGAGGATATTCAGTTATTAATCACTAACTCCAAAACTGAATACACTTAAACATCTTTCAATTTAGAAGCTAATAATATCATCCTTGGACGTCACATACCCCCATGATGCAACGCGTTTACACCAACAGGATGGTGGACCGCGCAGAGGATTATGGGAGCTGTGACGTCAAGGCAAACTAAGAATAGTAGTTCCCGCGAACAACCTCCAAGGTCGTTATAGGAGTTCTTACAAGATTAGCCCTGGCCCTAATTGTGTGCATCAGTGTGTTTAGATAACTGTGTAACCAACTCCGAGTGTACTTACTGTTGACTGAACGAGCACCGCCCACAGCAACAACACCATCACCAGGCTGTGTCGCCACATGTTACTTGACGTCACTTCACCTTGGCACTGGACGTCACGACCACCTCTTACACTGCACGGAGAATATCTGAAACATGTGAATACGAAAATAAACATTATGTATCAAATATGTAGAAGGGCATCGAATATTTCATTGGTATTTCCGTATGTTCAGTCACTGACCCACATCGGGGCCTGTAGGTGAAAATACAATAATAATAATAATAATAATAAATATAATTGTAAAAAAAAAATTATCATTAATAAAAATAAATAAGTTATAAAAAGATTGGTTAACGTGTAATACCAATGATTTTAGCAAGAACAGTTTTTTTTCACCATATTTTTTGTTGTTAGTTGCTATAATGCGTTTTGTCTCAGCTGAGGAAAGATCTCCGCCCCTCCTCAAGAGCTACAGCTGATTGGCTGTAGCAAACCTGTCTGATTTCGTCGTGAAGTAATGATGTATTTCTAGATAAGTTTGTCCATAATCTTTGGGATGACCGTTTATGGCGAGATATATTATTTCAAACATGAGCACGTAGGAAGTTTATCAGAAGTATGAAGAACATAAGAAGGGAGGAAACTGCAGCGGGCCTACTGGCTCATACTGGGCAGTCCCGTTTACACCCAACCTCTATTGCTCATATAAGCATCCAACCTATGTTTGAAGCTATCCAGCGTTATTATACGTGAGTTAACTGTTAAACTCTGGTAGCAAGTTAACGCTTTCGGAGGATGCATTTAATATATACTTCTTTTTACCCACAATAAGGCATACTAAGACAAATTACGTATCACTAATACTACAATATGCAAAAATTAATATTTTAATAGGTCAGAATCACATTGAAATATTAGAAGGCCGTCAACAGATGCAGGGGAAATATGGAGTTGTTCGCACTCGTATAGCCATAAATAAAAAATAAAAGAAGATATAGTTAGAAAGGATATACAATATGTGTGTTGTGTTGTCAGGGAAACAATTGAGACCCTGCAATTGTGTGTAAAGGAGGCAGAAAGTCAGATCAGATCAGCAACCTGGGAACATGGTCACCTATGGCTGCAGTGTCCAATATCTTCTTTGGCTGTGGTACCTCTGTTTGATAGCTGCCTACTACCTACAGTCTGAGTTAGTATGTACTGTATTAAATGAGTAAGAAAGCACAACCATTTTCTTGACACTAAAAAAAAGGTAGACTTCCACCTTCTGCCACTTACATATTTTACTCTTCGCCACTGATCGGCTCATTAGCCGCTTAAGCGGTCGGTCACGTCTCTTACACACAGCTGGCAAGTACTGGGCATGTACTGTACTGGCTCCTGCATGCATCTGAACCTTCTCTCAGCGACATCATCGAGTGTGAGCTCAGTTTGCACGAGGTGTGTCAAAACATTGGCAGATTGTTCTCTTAAAGCTCTCTAATTTATCATTCACATAATTACGGTATTAGTTGCATTATTATTATTATTAATCATGAATGGTTAGGTGCCCCACAGATAAACAAATCGTGACATCAGTAGAGACAATGGTGACGTCACACATACGCCATCTGTCTCGGGCTATAAAAATGTGTTTATACACTATGTAAGTGTGTTTACTTAGTAAATGAAAAATGTTAATGTTTTTTTTTCTGAACCCATCCATTTTAAATATTAAAATGAAATAATCAAAGTATGGCTTTCTTAAAGCATGATACCGCCTAGTTAAGAAAGGTGCTATGTAAGCTGCATACAGTACAGTACAACCTCTTGGTCTCTTGTTAATTTATCATTTCACCAGTTATGAGCTTACTAGCCCTTCGTTACGACCTTTGTAGTGTGGGCACAACAGTACCCGGAGATGACTTGCCATGTTTGGGAAACATCTACCAAGGAATAATGATGTCTTCCTAGCTTGAAAACAAAGTACTTCAGTTCGCCCGAGACTCATTTTAGCAAGACAAAATATGAAGAAAAAAAAGGTTATAAATGTGTAAACAATGGATAAGAACTTTACCCTGAAGGGCTTCCCGTGGTTATATATAGTGCCTTTCGTAATTTAGAATGTCTGACGCAGTTAACGGCGCCACTGGTACCTAAGTTCTGTATAAAATATCATTAAAATGAAGAGAAGATCCTAACCTGTAATACGACCACGCCCAGTAGACTCAATGCACCTACCTACAAATATTGCTTAAAGTAGTAAGACTGCAAGAACTGATGAGGACAACACACACACTGAGGGGAGGAACACCACTCACTGAACACCCTGACTAACTCTTCAGGCGCCTCACTTCCCCTCCCAAACAGCTGCCACACATACCCGCCCACACCAGCACCAAGTCCATTTACGCGTCTACTGACAGTGCGTTTATTTGGTATGGTAGTTTAATCTTAATTTAGTCTTCATTAGACGTATAATATTATGAATGGGTGCTACAAGCGAATATAATTGTATATTATATGTGTTCACGGCTGGGTACTCGGCAGTGCATAAGAATACTTACACGTTTACCCTCTGTGGTGGAAACCAGCAGCCCTCAAAACCGAGTGACAGGAGCACCTCCCACTCCATCTGGGAATCACCCTCAGTACCGGTCATCCTAAAACTGTTGGTTGTAGAACTTGTGAGCACGTTACCCCCCCCCCCCCACTATTATAATGGGGGGGGTGGTAACGTACTCAGAAAAAACTCGGTGACCCTGAGTTTTACTGTTCCTTAATCAGTATCAATGTTCCCACAATGATGATGCTAGTGTCATTCCCTTAGATGTGGTAGATCGTATGTGTTACACCCCCTTTACCCACGGTGTCGACACAATACTCCCTCATATCGACCCTGATGTCTTTCTCCACAACTCACCAGGTTACACCAACCCAAACTGTAACTATTACTTTCCTGACTCCCCCGAGTTTAGTTCTAGTCTCCTACTACCTCATTCCTTCTCCTTAATTAGCCATAACATCAGCAGTATTCCCCTTCATCTAGACACCTTTTTAGATCAGTGTTTATCTTCTATTGCCCACAAATTTGATGTACTTGGGTTCAGTGAGACCAAACTCACTAACGATATTGACCATTTGTATAACATTCCTAATTATAATAGACACTGCGTCAACACGTCACGACACAGTGGTGGTGTCGCCCTATATGTTGATACCAAGTATAACACTTCTGTAAGAGATGATTTAAAGGTCCAGGAGGAGTACATGGAGAGTGTTTTCACTGAATTACGTAACGACACACGAAATATCCCAGGAGTAATCTACAGAAGACCCCACACTAATGTAAGGAATTTTCTGGATAAATTTTCGGAGCTTATTTCTATCATAAGTTCAGAGAGGAAGGACTGCTACATCACAGGAGATTTCAACCTTGATCTATTAATATCAGAAACCGACACCTCAGTATTAGACCTTCTTGCTACCTGTCATTCTAAACTTCTTCAACACTATAACCAAACCCACTAGAGTAACTGCCACCTCTGCCACTGTGATAGATCATAACTGGACTAACAACACTCCTAACAACCTCGCAAGTGGAAGTATTTATAACAATATCTCGGATCACTTCCCAGTTTCTGCCAGGTATAAAACAGCCACAAGACCTGAAAGGCCTAGTAGTCTTAATCCAATACAGAGACAACTGCACCAACAACATGCTCCTTTTTGAAAACAGCCTAATGAGTTCTAGCTGGTATCTTGTCTATGCCTCCAACAACCCTAACGTGAACAGCTGTAACTTCTCTTGCATCTTCAATGTTTGCTTTGATAAATGCTTCCCGCTCAAGACTAAGTCATTGAAAACTGTACCCATTTCCAAACCCTATATCACAAGCGAAATTAAGATAATGAGGAAATTTGCAAAAAGACCCATAACTTTCGGTGATGCTTACCGAAGTGGCAGAAATAGAGTAACTCAAGCAGTTAGAAATACCAGACGTAACTATTATACAAATAAGCTCCAGTCAGCATCAGGCGACAGTTCGAAAACCTGGAAAGTCATATTCTATTCAGAACAGGAACACTCCGCCTCTGGCTCCCCACTGAGCTTTAATGTTGGCAAAAATCTTGCAGAGAGCATCCCTGATCACCATGAGGAATTTATAGCCTACCTGCAAAACACACAGCAAAATGAACTGTTCTTATCCCCTGTCACAGCAGATGAATTACTGGCCATCATAAAAATGTCCAACGATGCAGCAGCAGGCGAAGACAATATACCAATGAGCATCATTAAGAAAGTGGCCCACTTATTACTACCTGTTCTCCTCCACATTTGTAACTCCTCCTTCACTAGTGGTGTCTTTCCGGATAAACTGAAAATTGCTAAAGTCCACCCGGCATATAAAAAAATCTGGGGACAAAGGTCTCTTGAAGAACTACCGCCCCATATCAGTCCTCCCAACCTTGAGTAAGATATTGGAAAAGCTAGCATGTAATAGACTAAATTCCTTCTGCAATGCCAATAACATCTTTACAGACTCCCAGTTTGGATTTAGAGCTAGAAGGTCGACTGAGAGTGCTCCGCTATCCTTTACTAATGACATCTTAAATTCCTTTGATGACAGTCAGTTCACAGTCGGTATATTCTTGGACCTCTCTAAAACCTTCTATACTGTCGACCATACCATCCCCGTTTCAAAGCTTGAACATTACGGCGTTAGGGGCCTGTCTCACAATTGGTTTAACTCATATCTGTCCATCAGGATGCAGTATGTTTGCTATAATAACTACCAATCTGACTCCTCGCCAATCTTGTATGGAGTTCCCCAAGGTTCCATTCTCGGTCCAGTACGGTTTTTGTTGTACATAAACGACATACTAGTCCACGCCAGCTCACTCATAAAATACAACTTACTTGCACATGCAGACGATAGTAATATCTATGCCAGCAACTCAGACCTCCATTCCTTGATGAGAACTATGAACACTGAATTAACTTACGTCAGGACCTGGGTAATACGTAATAAACCGACCTTAAACCTTGAGAAAACCCACAACACGATCTTTCACAGAAGGAAAAACTTACCCCCAAGACTTGAACCCCCTGTACCTTGGTAATATAGTCCTCAAACGCGAAGAAAATACTAAATGCCTCGGGGTTATTATTGTTGAGAAACTTAACTGGAGAAACCACATACAAGCCATTCACAGTAAAATCAATAAACAGTGTGGTATCATGTATCACACTCGACAGTCACTCACTCTCACAGCAATGAAAGAAATCTATCATGATCTTGTTTACCAACACCTGATACAGTCACACACTATGAGGGGCCTCTGGCTCTTCAAACACACAATCTCTGGTCACTGCACAAAAGAGAGTTGTACGGACAATGACCTACTGGAAAAAACCATATCACACAAACGAAAAATTTGCTATTTTGAAATTTTTTAAATTCGAGGATATTAACACTTAATGCTGAGCCCTCTTTGTTTACAAAGCTATCAATCACTTGCTTGACAATAATCATTTACAGTTCCGGAATAATCAGAGATACAGCTTAAGGCACCCAGAGCTACTAAGACCACCCCCCCAAGCCCTCCTCTCAGTCCCAGACCTCCATAAAATATCAAGATATAGAACAACTTACCCCCACCCATCAGAGCAAAGACTACGCTCCCTTCCTTTAAATCATCTCTAAAAAAATACCTATTGTCGAAGTATTAATATTTCTTGTAACACCTACTATATTTACAGTACCTGCTTTTATTGTACCATCTAAACCGTTTATCAGAAATTCTCATGCAAATAAATAAGTAATTACCATTGCAATGAACATAATTGTCAACTAGACATAATCCTGACAGCTCTGTCCTCTTGTTCAACCTTATTACTGTACAACCCAAGTTGTACTGCTCCCCCATTATACTTATGTTTTTAAATTCCACTGATCACACACACACACACATGTACATATATATACATAGTTACGCCGTCTCTTAATTTACTTATATATCCAGGTTCTAGGCGTAACCAAACAAAAAAGTGGAGTAAATTAAAAGGGAATAAAAATAAATAAAGTAAACCTTTAAGAATTGAATTAATTAAATATTAACACAATAAAGAGCCTCGTAGGCTGTCACAACAAATTGATTCACCATCGAAACTTTTAAGACACAAATGATACTAAACATCGAAACATAAAAAGAATAAAAATAAACCATTGGATTACGTTAACACAGCATAAACATATAAAAACTAACACTGAAATTAACTAACGCGAAACACTGAATTACTTAAATGTAACGAAGCAAATACTGATGGACATAAATAGAGACATAAATAGGTACTCACATAGATATACCACAGTGGTGGCGGCAGGAACAACACAAATAAATGAAGTATAAGTCACAGGTGACGAGTGTCACTCAAAGGATGTGAACTGTATGACAAGAGGACTGAACTGACTGGTGGGTCCTATATATAAGGTCGGCTCCCGCCACGCGACCCGCTGGTGGGTCGTTTAACGATGCAGATGGTCGTTAGAGAATAAATAATAACAGTTAAAACCTTAACAGCACAGGTTAAGGTGACTAGATTATATAATAGTAAATACAACACATCATTACAGGAATAATATGGAACAACATGGAAGCAGGTTATATAAAACAATAGAACACGACACGGCCGTAACAATATATATATATATATATATATATATATATATATATATATATATATATATATATATATATATATATATGTGTGTGTGTGTGTGTGTGTGTGTGTGTGTTTGTATACAAAAAAATAATAATAATAAATAATAAAGTAAATAAATATTGAAGTGATAACCGTGGTTATATGTTCTTATTACCACCATGCTATTGTACTGTTCCAGATGATACTAAATGTTACATAATACTTCCTTGAGATAAATGTATAGTATTGTAGTGGACGTCTTCCCTACAAGCTGCCACTCACCACCTGTTACCGCCTTCCCTAGCAACCAAGCGTATCCGCATTCCATTGCCCGCCGTATCCTAGCAACGGAACTAGTCACCGGCTACTTCTCGGGTTTTTCCACCATGACTCATAGCCGCTGCTGGGTGTATATAAGCTCTGTCTCTCCATTGAGATGCATTCTGACCAATCTTCTTGAACAAGCAACATCTCCTCCAGCAAGCTCCACACTGTTAACATTTCATTCAACCAGGAGGCCAGCAACAGGCAACATCTTCTCTAACGGAGCTCCTGCACACATACCTCCTTCGACAAGCTACTCACCGCACGTCTCTACCAAGCAGCCCCTCACCACACAGCACCTCCAGCACCAGACTGTCTATCATATAACTTATATATTATACAAGAAAACCACATTAGAGTTTCCTTCCATCCTGAGTGCTAGACAACTTTAATATCTCGATACCCCTACAATGGTGACTCCCGGAGATAAGCACTCACACAGGATGGAGGACGGACGGATCTCTCTGCCGATTTTCAACCACAACGTCGAGGACTGGCTTGACCATGTGGAAGCAGCCCTCGCCGGCTCACGAGCGACCGACGAACAAAAGTATTGCGCCCTGCTTTGTGCCTTACCCACGGAAGTGGCCACGCGGGTCTCACAAACCATTTCCAACCCTCCAGATCACAACAAATTCGCTACCCTGCGGGCTGCCTTGAAGACGTGTTATCAACAGACCAGCCCCAATCTCCTGCAAGATCTATCCTCTACCTCCCTCGGGAACTCAACCCCGGGACGTCTCTGGGAGGAGATGTGTCGGCTGAACTCCCGTCACACAGACAGACTCCCCGACTCTATCCTGCGCCAGCTTCACGCACAAAAGCTACCCACAGAAGTACGCAACATCCTGTCCGCAGTAGATTACTCTACGACACCGGAACTATATGCAACCGCGGCAGATAGAATTTTTAACGAATGCGCTGCTGCACCCCTTGCCGCCACGGTCACACCAGTACCTACCATCGAACTTGTAAGCCGGGTCAACGCCCCTCAGCCGAGCAATTCCTCACAAGACATCAAGGACCTGTTGCAAATTTTGAACCGCAGGATGGACACTGTTGAGCAGTTCTGCTCCTCCATACCCGCTGCTGCGCCGGTTCCTGACTCACATACTACGCCCTACAAGTTCCGACACACAGCAGCCAACCCCCAGCACAACAAATTTACCCTCTGCTGGTATCACCAGACTTTCGGCCGCTATGCTCGAAACTGTGAGCCCTATTGCACCTATTCGGGAAACGGCAACACCGGAGGCTGGTAGACGCCTCAGCCTCCGTCCCTCCAGGCGTCTCATTACTGCGCGTCACCGACCGCACCTCCGGCAAGAAGTTTCTCATCGACACCGGTTCATCGGTCAGCCTCATCCCTCCCTCACTACGAGACAAGTCAAAGCAACCCTCGTATGACCTGTTCGCTGCCAACGGTACCTCCATCGCCTCCTACGGCGTACGCACCCTCGCCTTAGACCTCGGTCTGCCCAAGACTCTGCGTTGGTTATTCGTGATAGCAGACGTGTCTCAACCCATCCTTGGTTTCGACTTCCTCACCTTCCACAAGCTCGGCGTCAAACCAAGTCATCTATGCCTCATTCATGAGCCTACAGCACGCAAGATCCATGGTTCTCGTGCCAGACACACGGACGCTATCACCTGTCTTGCGCCTTCCAACGAGTTCTCCTCCCTGCTCGACGAATTCAAGGAGCTTTTCTCACCCCGAGTCTCCCTACCCCCACCACCTACGTCGGGAATTTTCCACCACATCGAAACCAAAGGACCACCTGTCTTTTCACGCCCTCGCCGCCTGCGCCCTGAGCTCCTGTACACAGCCAAAGCAGAATTCAACAAACTACTGCAAGACGGCATCATTCGCCCTTCAAGGAGTCCCTGGGCATCGCCTCTTCACATGGTTCCTAAGCAAACACCCGGCGAGTGGAGGGTGTGTGGCGACTACAGAGCCCTGAATCTCGTCACCAAACCTGACAGGTACCCTATTCCGCATGTCCAGGACTTTCACCACAAACTTCATGGCAAGACTATCTTCTCGAAGATCGACTTGGAGCGTGCCTTCCACCAGATCCCAGTAGCACCGGCAGATACCCAGAAGACAGCCATCACCACTCCGTTCGGACTCTTCGAGTACACTTTCATGAGTTTTGGCTTACGCAATGCAGCACAGACTTTCCAGAGGTTCATGGACCATATGCTTCGCGACCTCGATTTTGTCACCGTCTACATTGACGACATCCTCGTCGCATCTTCGACGCCTGCCGAGCACCACCACCACCTACAACTCCTTCTCCAACGCCTGCAGAACAACAACATGAAAGTTCATCCTGCTAAGTGCGTCTTTGGAACCTCGGCCATCGATTTCCTCGGTCACAGAGTCTCGCCCGGTGGCATACAACCCCTACCACAGAAGATAACCGCGATTAGGGAGTTCCCCAAACCTGAAACGGCGAAGAAACTCCGGGAGTTCCTGGGTTTAGTCAACTACTACCACCGCTTCATTGACAAAGCTGCCACCGTCCTAGCCCCCCTACACGACCTTCTCAAGGGACGCCCAAAGAAGTCTCACAAGTCTCTCATGTGGACTCAAGAGGCTACTACGGCATTCACCACTATCAAACAGCACATCACACGCCTCACCCTCCTGGCCCACCCCGCACCTAACGCCCGGACCACTCTCACAACAGACGCTTCTTCTACTGCAGTGGGCGCCGTCTTACAGCAGGAGATCAACGGAACTTTCATGCCCGTTGCTTTCTTCTCACAACGGCTTCAACCACCACACCTCAAGTACAGCGCTTTTGATCGAGAACTCCTGGCCATATACTTGGCTGTCAGACATTTCCAACACTTCCTCGAGGCCCGTCAGTTCACCATCTTCACTGATCACAAGCCCCTCGTCCACGCTTTCGCTTCAGCTTCCCAGTCACATACACCTCGTGTCCTGCGCCACTTGGCTTACATCTCGGAGTTCTCCAGCGACGTCCAACACATTAAAGGCAGCCACAACGAGATCGCCGACGCCCTCTCTCGTTGTATATCCACCATTCTTCCCTCATCTCCACCCATTGATTATGGGCAGCTAGCCGCGGCTCAAGAGAAAGACGAAGACCTGGCAGCTTACAAGACATCCCCCTCAGGCCTCATACTCCAAGAACTCCCTGTTCCTGGCACAAAGATAAAATTGTGGTGCGACGTATCCTGTGGACAGCCTAGACCGTTCGTGCCTCACGTCCACCGCCGCGCTGTTTTCGACCGCATCCATGGTCTCAGCCACCCGGGTGTGCGGGCCTCCCAGCGCCTCCTCACGCAACGTGTCGTCTGGCCCGGCATCAAGTCTGATACTAAGAAATGGGCTGCCCAGTGCCTAGCCTGCCAGTCCTCCAAAATACATCGTCACATACGGGCCCCCTTACAAGCCTTTCCTATTCCCAAAGGACGTTTTCAAGTAGTACACCTCGACATCGTGGGACCTCTTCCATCATCCTACGGTAGCACCTACATCTTCACCTGCGTCGACCGTTTCACCAGGTGGACAGAAGCAATTCCCATGCCCAACGCTACAGCAGAGACTACTGTCCGCGCCTTCATGTCCGGTTGGGTTTCCCGTTTTGGCCCCCCCGCTACCGTAATCACTGACCGAGGAGTACAGTTTGAGTCACAACTCTGGCAGCACCTCCTACAGTTCCTCGGCACGTCTAGACAACGCACTACAGCATACCACCCTCAAGCCAACGGCATGGTAGAACGTTTTCACCGGCAGCTAAAGGACGCACTCAAGGCACAGCACGACCCTTACAGCTGGACTGATGCGCTTCCCTTAGTGCTCCTCGGCATCCGTGCGTCACACAAGGAGGATATGGACTGTAGCCCAGCAGATCTGACACTAGGCGAGCCCCTTCGGCTACCCGGGGATTTCTCACTCCCTCCTGATCCCAATCAAGCCACTCCAGCCGTTCGTCACGACTTACTCCAAAAGCTACGACAAGCAGTTTCTGCATTCAGAGCTACTGCTCCACGCCAGCCTACTCGGCGCCCTGAACACATCCCTCCTGCACTACTCACAGCCGAGTATGTTTTCGTCAGGCATGATGCTCACCGCAACCCATTACAACGCCCCTACGATGGACCCTTCCAGGTGGTTACCCGTTCTGCAAAGTTCCTGACAATTATCCGGAATGGCAGACATGACACCGTCAGCATAGACAGAGTCAAACCGGCCGCCTTACCCGTCGGGCCCCCAGCCCAGCAGCACCATCAACAAACTACGCCTGCACCAGTCCACCCGCAGTTACCACCGGCAGCAACACCACGCCCACGACATTTCTGGGCACCCTCTTTTCACCCTCATGTACAACCTGCTCCTGTCATAGAACCTGAACCTGTAGTAAGCCTCCCTCCTATCATAGAACCTGCTCCTGTCATAGACCCTCCTCCTGTCATAGAACCTGAACCTGCTCCTGCCATGGACCCTCCTCCTGACGCAGCCCCTGCAGCAGCAGGAGCACAACAACCATTGCTTGTACAACCTCCTCTAATCCCAAACCCTCTTTCTCCTCCTAATTCTCCCACAGGTTTTGTGTCACTGGACGGAGTTGTTACACGTAGCGGTCGAGTCGTACATACACCTGCCCGGTATGTGTTATGTGTGGGACACAACCCGGACAACATCCAGCCTCCCGCCGCGCCGGGAGGGGAGGGGGAGTATTGTAGTGGACGTCTTCCCTACAAGCTGCCACTCACCACCTGTTACCGCCTTCCCTAGCAACCAAGCGTATCCGCATTCCATTGCCCGCCGTATCCTAGCAACGGAACTAGTCACCGGCTACTTCTCGGGTTTTTCCACCATGACTCATAGCCGCTGCTGGGTGTATATAAGCTCTGTCTCTCCATTGAGATGCATTCTGACCAATCTTCTTGAACAAGCAACATCTCCTCCAGCAAGCTCCACACTGTTAACATTTCATTCAACCAGGAGGCCAGCAACAGGCAACATCTTCTCTAACGGAGCTCCTGCACACATACCTCCTTCGACAAGCTACTCACCGCACGTCTCTACCAAGCAGCCCCTCACCACACAGCACCTCCAGCACCAGACTGTCTATCATATAACTTATATATTATACAAGAAAACCACATTAGAGTTTCCTTCCATCCTGAGTGCTAGACAACTTTAATATCTCGATACCCCTACAGTATATATCAGGTGCCTCAAAGAGAGCTCAGGTTCTCAACTGGCTCAGCCATGTTAATAGTTTTATTATTATCCACTCTGTATCTGTGTTTTCTGGCTAAATAAACTGTTTCAATTCAATTCAATTTAAAGAGTGCGTGGGGTGAGGTATTCAAATTATCAAGGACATTTGAAATTCATTTTACCCCAATAATTCTCCATCATATAATGCCAGGGTAAATTTAATGCTAAACACAGATTACTCATGATGAGGGAAGTAGTGAGATTAATCACCTATTGGAGAAACTCTAGTGTAACGCTAGGATGGCCTTGACCCAGCTGTTCTTTCTCATTCTCGGCACAAATCATCCCGGACCCAAAATTCCTTAGTAAAATACGGGATATGATTTAAGTTGCGTTATTGGAAGGTAAAACACAAGGTTACTTTGACTTTTGAATATTTTATGTTAGGTTAGGGTAAATGTTCATTATCCTATAATAATGCTGTACTATGATTATAAAAGTTCTATTAATTGAGGTTTGTCGATACTTTCTACATGGCCGAGCGGCTAACAAGCCGATCAGTGGCGAAGAGGATGAAAGCAAGCAGTGTGTGTAGTGATTAATGGCACGAAATCATGTGTACCACAGGGCAGTGTATTGGGCCCGCTGTTGTTTGTTTGCTTCACTTTTACTTTTATCCTCTTCACTAGTGATCGGCTCGTTATCGATTTGGGCGATCGGTCACGTCTCTGTCACGCACAGTTGCCAAGTACTGGGCATGCACCGGCTCCTGGATGTACCTGAACCTGCTCCAGTGTTGGTCAAGTCTGGTCTTGGAACAGCTCACACTCGGTGCAGTCACAATCTGCCAGAGAGTGTTGTGACGGCACCGAGTGTGAGCTGTTTCAAGACCAGACTTGACCCTTTTCTTCACCCGTTCTTAAAAATAAAAAAATGGGGAGATGTATTTACCTCTTGGTGATGGAAGACAGCTGTGTTTATATACTGTACAGTACTGTATATTGGTAAGTCTAGGCTGAGTGAGGTCACGAAGGAGAGTGGATTAGAAGTGACCTGACCTGGTGGAGCTGGGGTATTAAGACTATCTTTACCCTTGAGAATATGACCTTTACGGTTTAACTCATTGTATCAAATACTATAAACTATACAAGTAAATCACTGTAGGTGCGCGTGATCTAGGTATATGCTGATAACCACAAGGAAAGAAGAAAACACGAAGTTCCCAAGCGCTTTCGTGTAATTCACATGTTGAGGGGGTGAGGACAGCTTGCTGTCCTCACCCCCTCAACATGTGAATTACACGAAAGCGCTTGGGAACTTCGTGTTTTCTTCTTTCCTTGTGGTTATCAGCATATACCTAGATCACGCGCACCTACAGTGATTTACTTACATATATAAATGAGAGATTTGTTTTAAATACACATAATTTAGTGTTCTTTCCTCACTTGAGAAGAGTGAATAGGTTGGTGGTGGTGTACGTGGTAGTGTAGCAACATAAAGAGTGTTGCCCCAAACAAACCAGGAGGAAGGAGACGCCAGGAGGAAGTGTCTGTGTGTTAAAGGTTCCCAGAGACATTATGAGTGGAGGTGTTTATGGTGGAGGTCAGTAATTGTAACAACCATAAAGTAAAGAATATAAGACATAAATGTGAGGAATGGTTGATGGCGAGGGTGCTCTACCACACACTAGTAACCACAGACTTTACAAATATTCTATCCAAGACAAATGTGTATTATTAAATGTTCTACCAATATGTAGTCGATGGTTTTAACTTAAACAAATTATTAGAATTCGTGGAGAGCCATCGACAAGTAAAGTACCTTAGGGCTGCATATTGGTTGAACACTTAACTATACACCCGGATTCCACTGCTAATTAAGATAGTAATTCTAGGTTAGTTTGGTTTATGATTGAGTAATGTGTTTTTATGGTGTTTTTTTATGTGTTTTATTCAATTTTGATATTGTTCTTTTGTTGGAAATCAAATTTTGGTCGTGGGGGGATTCTAAAAATGACCGATTTCTGACAAAAATCAGTATCAAATAAAATAAAAAGGTGAATTTGCATTGTTACACGGTTCTCTGTTAGAAAGTCAAAAATATATGTTTCTAGTGTATCTGTGTGTGTGTTCAGACCGAATATGACCTTCATTTATGGGGGAAATTAGCGGGTTTTTTCGATTTCTTTTCCTTGGATGTTTTCCGAAAAAAAATTCATGGCAAAATACACCAAAAAACGCTAGAAAAACAAAAACCTAACCTAACCTAACCTAACCTAACCGACTCTCACCATATGAGGGAATCACCTATTTCTTACCTTATTGGCCTGGTTCTTGTCCGTCGTTGCATTCTGGTATTCTTACCCAACGCCACATATGTTGGTCTTTGCGATATTCACATTGTCTTGCTCTTAGTACACTTTACTGAAGAACACCATGCCATCGAAAAAACGCTACAGTTTCTTCGTCTTTTTCCCAAAAACTCGCATTCAGGTCCATATAATTGAAGTGAGTCCAATCACAGACTGCCATGGTCAGAACTGAAGTTACTGAACTTGAATTTCGAAATATGAGACCCAAAGTAAAGCTCGAATTTGATTGGGCCAAAAGTATCGCGAATTAATCCAAAAATAATTTTAATTGGTTGAAAAAATAAAAAACGCTTTTGATTGGCCGCGTGACGTGTACGCTGTGCGTTATTTATGAAGGAGACGCAGTGTTGGTGGAGAGGCAGCTCAAAAGACTTTGCATGGTCTAGCACTTCTCTCCTCAAAATGAGTGCTGCTTCTTCAAGGATCCTTGAGTCTGAGGCAGCAGCTTCGAATGCAGCCTCTACTGCCTTACCTTGTGCAATGTTGGACAAATACACCAATTCACTGCGGTAGTTTGGTTGCCAGAAATCAACAGAGTTACCAAAATGGTTAATTATCTTTGCCTTGAGTTTACATGTTTTGTAACCTGGATTATAAAACTGTGAATGGTGATTTTGCGGGTAATGAAGATATCTCTCTTGTAACATTGTGATTCGTTAAACATAACATCCTTGGATGATCTGCTTCTCGACATGTTCACATAATATGCTGGAATGCAGCTTCATGAGCAACTAATGCTTCCTTGGCATGAGCCTCCACACCAGTTGATGTAGCTGTGGAGCCTCTCTGGGGGGATTTGTGATATTGTATTTTGCTTCCTTTGCTACGAGATCCAGGCCCAGCAGACACGGGATTTTACGGTCGTGTATAAGTTGAGCTTTCTCCTTTATATCATATTCTTGACTTCAGCTTCATCAATGGATCATATTTCTGATTATGTTTCTTGACCCTTTTTGAGCATATGAAGCATTGATCTTGGGGCAGAAGAGTTGTACTTGGGGAGACAGGATTACATTTCCGCCTTTTAAATGGACTTTGTACTTCACCTCTACTTCATGCTGACGTTTTGTAATTCTACTAGTCCAGTAGTCGTGAATCGCTGATAACAATTTCGGTGATAACCCTGTTGGTGATGGACGATGGCATCTGGAAGAGCTTCACACCGCACCTTTCAGAGTCAGTTTTTTCACTTAGTTGACAGATTCTTGCAGCTTTTGTTATTGACCAAAAGATTTCTTGGTTAATGGGACTGATCTCCTTCCATGTTGGTGTAAAGCAAATGATGCAGTCAAGTGTATTCTTCTTCAGCTCTTTTATGAGTTTCAGTGGCTTCTTGTCTGCCGTTTTCACATCTTACTGAATGACAAGATGAGATAAAATGATCATTTGGTGTGAAAAATAATAAAAAAGATGAATGATTTGGTAAGAAATTTGCTAGTTTTTACATTTCTGGTGGCCATTTTGGATTTCTGGGCATGAAGATGACAACAAAATGCAAAAGTAATGTGATCAGTGAATTTCTCATCCCCAAATTAGTGTAAATTGATCCCTTAAGGATGTTTGTAGGCCAACTGGATCAAAAGTTACATTTAAAACATAGCAGCACTTAAATAGACAGGGGGGTGGGGGGGTCTGGTAGCCCTTGTACTGTTAGGTTCCATTTCTTTGCATCAAACACAGGGAGTTTGGGGTCTTAGGCAGTTGTTTACGATTGCAGTTTATTGTTCAAATATGCGGTCTAACATGAAATACGTGCTGTTCCAACGAGTGGGGACATGTTGTATTTTAATATTATACATTGAACAAAGATAAAATGCCTTTATTGACCCAAAATATATAATATTTGTTAGAGAAAATATAACTGCTAGTTGTATTTGAGACCAGCTTACTAGTGGTAAGATCTGCCATATGTGTAATAATGGAAATGGATAGTTTTGACTGCTGCCAGAGATGAAAATTAACTAAATGTAATTATGAAAGTATCGGCAGAAAATTAGCCGATATCACCGATACCTATACATCGGTACATCCCTAGTACCCTGTACTGTACTGTACTGTAAGAGAGAGCAAACAGTAAAGTTGGAAAGATACCAAATATCACATTTTTTATTCCTGTTTCTGTAAAACTTACTGCTATAAAATATTGTACGCATGTGTGTTTACAATAAGCTGCAAAAAGTGGTTTAACATATTGCCGTGTTTGTCGTTAATGTTTCTTTATTGTTAAATACACTGTACAAATTGTTGTGGGTTAATAAGTTTGTCAGCACCACATAATCTAATTCCCTGTTGTTGTTGCAGATGAGGTGGGAGCCCTGGTGTTTGACCCCGGGCACTCCTCGCTGCGTGTGGGCTACGCTGGTGAAGATTCCCCCAAATTTGATATCCCATCATGGGTAGGAGTCGTTGAGGACCAAGAGACTAACGAGAAGAAGTACTTTGTCGATACAGTTGCTCTTCATGTACCCCGAAAAGGTATTACTGTATGTACTGCACAATACAGTACAGTACTTGTAGTTTTGAGCCAAATAAGTAAGTTCTCTGAATACTGTAGTGTACTGTACTGTATACTGTACTGTATTGTACTAATGCTGACTGGGTTAAGGGAATGTGTGTGGACATGTGAGAAAGATGCTGCAGGCTGTCACCCCTTGTATCCTCCCGCACCTTACACACCAGAAGTTAACCATTAAGCTAGAAATTATATTTTTTTGTTAAACTCTACAATTTGACAGAAAAGTAAATTATTTGAAGTTATTTACCATATGTTTGAAGATATTGGTGTACGTATTACCAATAGAGAATACTGTACCTTTAGTAAACTCGTTGTCTTTAACTGTGCTCAACATGTAGGCCACAGTTGACCAAAACATGTACTGTACCTGTAAGCGCCTTAGTTAAGGTCGTTCAGGTGACGGGCAAGTCAAAGGGAATGATTGAAACCCGTCTTTTGACTCATTCAATATTTATTGATGTGGTCAAAACCTGCAGACAACAAGGCGTTCATTAGTATTACATGGTGATCTATCTGATACATAATTAGTTAGTCTCACACAATTTATCTTAATTATAATTGATTATTGAGCATAATGACATGATACAAAGTTCATAACTCTATTAATCTTAGCTACACTTCATTCCGCATTGTCTTATTGCTCCAGATAAGGCAGGAACGAGTGGGCATAATTAGTCCACAATATTTCCTTACTGGGGGGGTATGTCATCACTTTGGCTGTACTTACAAGTGCGGGTCAAGGCGAACCAGTATGGTGTTCCAAGGGAAGATAGTTCTGTGTAAATTGTTCCAGTACAAATACTCGGCCAGGATTGGGAGTTGTTGTTCACCACTGCTAGCAGAGTGTTGATCCTCACAGCATCACTTGAGGGGGCAGTGTTCAGGTGGCCACGCCGCCTTTTAAACCATACATTAGTAGAGTCAGGACCTCTTCTCCGTAAACACTGTCCACCCCCTAATCTTTGTTTGGGTAAGGCAGCAAAAAACGTCAGCACTGACACTAGTGCTGACGCCAGCGGTGAAAAACACTCCCAGCGATGCCAGCACTTACGCCAGTGGCGATGACACTCCCGGTGGTACACCCCCCCCCCCAGTCGCCACATCTGGTGTGGTAACAGGCCGCGTGGGGTGGGGGAGGCACGTGGTTGCTGACGCCAACGATAACAGCACCTGTAGTTTGGGCTCCATGCATTTTAACCCAAAACTAATTAATACATAAACAATATATTTTTTTACCCAAACAAAGGCAGCCTCTACAGTAGTATGTTGGGAAGAAACAATTAATAAACTACTCAATGAAAAAAGGTTATGTCTAAAAATATATTTTTAAATGAAAAAAAAAATCAAACAATATTATCCTAGTTTGGTCACCAGTGTAATGTTTCAACCTTATTCCTGATTTATTGCTTAATGGAAGCTTTTTTTTACAGTACTTTATATACAGTATAGTCTCGGTTTACGCAGTCAATTAAACCCATGGAGGTCCGCGTATAATGCGAAACTCGTAAACGAAATAACAGAACATATGGGATTAATTGAAATAGAGACTGGGCCGACCCCCAGACTGCCCAGTACAGCACAGTACAACACAGTACAACAGCACAGTACAACACAGTACAACAGCACAGTACAACACAGTACTGTACAGTACAGTGCAGTACAGTACAGCACAGCACTAAGAAAGAGAAGGACTACAAAACTTCAGCTACAATAACTGGAGATGTTGGATATAATGAACACATTTAATGAACACATTTATAAAACCCAAGAAAACTGGTGACTGGATGTTGCCTTTACTTTACAGTCACTGGCAGAGATGTTACCATACTGTGCAGCCGTGGGACATAATTCCTACACAACATCAGCTCACATCTACCTGGGAAAGATGATACAACTGTCTGAGACGTATCTAAGTGTGTATGAACACTTGATGCAAGGATACCTTATAGTACGGAGGAGTGATGCGTGTGTCACTTAATCTAATCATAGAGCAGATGTTGATGAGGAGCAACAGGGGGATGACTGAGGCTCTGTGTCCACCTTGCTCACATACAAATGACAGCATGCTCACCGCCAACAAGTACACACCGAGTGAGTCACACAAGGAGAGAGATGAGAAGGACAGTACGGCCAAATACATGTTGGGTAGAACTATGTTTTAAGATGACAGCGGCTTGAGAAGTATTTCAAGTGGAGTACAGTAGTAGCATGGCCAAAGGTGAACATAGATAATAGTTGATGGTTTGACATGAAAAGTTACTGAGTACACTTTTTGAAAGAAAGATCAAGCTACAGTATCATCATGAGTGACTAATAGCAAGTTAGGTGATGAGAATGTTGTCACTTGACCATTAACCTGATTAATATGAACAATATAGCCAATATGTTATTGTTTAAATTTTTTCAGGCTGTGAGGTGGTTAACTACATGAAGGACGGCATGATCGAGGATTGGGATACCTTCGAGAAAGTGCTGGACTACTCGTATGAGAAGTGTATCAAGAGTGAGTCACAGTACCACCCCATTCTCTTCTCAGAAGCCACGGTAATAATTTAATTAATGTTTTTTGTGTATAATAAAGTATTGGAGACCAGACAATTGTGAGTGTGTACCACTGTTAGCTGCACCCTACCCTCTGTTACCCAGCGAGCCTCCCCGCCTTCTCACATGACCGTCCCCTCTCGCCACACTAAGCTTCACCCACTCTACCAGTTGTTGCCTCCTGTCTTTTCTACCGATCTATTCACCCCGTACACTTCATTGTTTCCTACCCTCTCCATCGTGGCAATCCCTGGTTTTGCCTTTAAGTAACTCGTGTCTGTAGCTTGAATTTCCGAGCACTGTTCTCCATTCCAAGTCCATGTGTTACTGTCATAAGTAAGTTAAAGAATGAAGTACTGTACTACACTACCCCTTGTGTTCCATCTTTATCTCCAACCTTACATTCCATCCTTTTCTGTGCTTGTTTTAACCTGATACTGTACTCTAAAGGCCCTCTTGCCTTTTGTTTCCACCTTTTATATCCACTACCCACAAGGAAACACCATTGAAGGGTGTATCAAATGCACTTATGTCCCTGCAGACTGAGGGAGGATGCCTGTTAACTGGCAGACATGGTCACACTCCTCAACCCCTTCGGTGGGGAGTGAACCACTACATCACTCTCTGGGTGTTGAGAGGGAGTTCCTAGGCTTAACTGTTCATTAGGGTGCATTATGGATACAACTCACTATATGATGTCATCTGGCTCAAAATATCTCTACCAACTATGACTATTTTTCTTTGTTCCCTAAACTGTTCTCCCAACTCTATCAACTATTTCGAACTCTTTGACTGTCTCACTTTTTGCCATGAGTCGTTGCTGTCCACACACCCCAACGCCGAGATCCTCTACCTCGGGGATTTCAATGCTAACATTCTTGATCTTTGTTTTACCTCTAACCCCTCACACTATTCATACTCAATTTCTGCCCCCTAAGGGTCTTCTGATCACAATCTTATTTCTATTAACTCAAACTGGTCACTACCACCTCCCCTACCCTCCTCTAAACGCCAACTATGGCACTATCGGAGGGCAAACTGGCAGTCCTTGCATGAATTCTTCACCGACTTTCCTTGAGTTGAATGTTGCTTTTCCACTCGGGACGCCTCGGTATGTGCTGACAGCATTGCTGGGGTTATACAGGGCGGTATGAGTGCATTTCTACCAAAACTTTCACATTACAATCATGATTTGATCGCTCCTGCTCTCGTGCTTGCAGGGTGAGAGATAGGGCATATCGAGCTATGAAACTATCTCCTTCTCCTATTACCCACGCCTCTTTCATTACTAATAGGAATCGTTGTAAGGCTATTCTTCATAGGGCCAAGCGGAATTTTATAAAAAAGAAAGACCGCTGCCCTGACTAACTCTTCCTCCAGTAAATCCTTCCGGTCCTTAACCAAAAACATATGTAATAACTTCTGCACGCCTTCTTTTCCTCCCCTCTTCCGTCCCAATAACTCTATAGCCAACTCTTCCCCTGATATAGCCAATCTCTTTGGCACCTTATTCTCCTCTAACTCCACCTTAGACGATTCCCACTCTATTCCTCCTACCCCTGCACCTCCTACTGAACCTATGCACTTTCCTATAATCTCCACTCGCAGGGTTGCTGGTGTGTTATCATGGTTTGGATGTGAGTAAGGCGCATGGACCGGACGGAATACCCCCTTGTGTTCTGAGGGAGTGTGCTGAAGCCCTGGCCCCTGTGCTTGCTCGCCTCTTTTGCCTTTGCCTCAAAACCCAAACTTTTCCTTCTTCTTGGAAGCCTGCCTTGGTTCAGCCCATCCCGAAGAAGGGTGACCATTCTAATCCCTCTAACTATCGCCCCATTGCCCTAACTTCATCCCTCTCTAAGATTTTCGAAACTATCTTGAACTCCCATTTTCTACGTCACCTTGAACGCCTTTCTCTTTTGTTGGATCACCAGTATGACTTTCGCCAGGTGAGATCTACTGGTGATCTGCTCTCCTACTGCACCCATCTTTGGTCATCCTCTCTTAGGGATTATGGGGAAATTTTCATTGTGGCCCTCGACATCTCAAAAACATTTGACAGGGTATGACACAAATCTTTAGTTTCTAAACTTCCCTCTTTTGGTTTCTCTCCCCCACTTTGTTTTCTAATCTTTAGCTTCCTTGAGAGCCGATCCATGCCAGTTGTTGTCGAGGGAGCGATCTCTCGCTCTTTCTCTACCAATAGTGGTGTCCCACAGGGTTCTATTCTTTCCCCTACTACGACTACTTCTATCCATTCTTACGCTGATAATTCTACTCTTCACTCTTCTTCACATTTTCCCCTTCCTCCTAACTCTCAAACTAGATCTGTTTCTAGAGCTGCTATCATTACTTCTATCGATGTGGATCTGTGCAGGATCTCCGAATGGGGAGGTAGAAACTTGGTTAAATTTAATAGTAATAAAACTCAGTTTTTACCAATTACACTCTCTAAATTATGATGGCTGGCCAGAGAGAGAGTTAGGCTCTATAGTGACTGTCACGCTCCGGTCAAAATATCTTTCTACTGGTCGTCACTTGAGTGGACCTTGACTTGACCGTGTCTGTGGATGCTCCCATTAACATGCATGTAATAATAGTTGACTGGACCATGACCGTCCTTGTAGTGTGAATAAAGCCTAGTGGGTTTACTCTGTGTAATATGTATGTCTTTTTCAGTGGAACGCTCGAGGCAAGAGAGAGCGCCTCTGTGAGCTGGTTTTTGAGAAATATCAGGTGAGTTATGGCAATTTTTTCTTCGATGTGTGCATGTTGTAAAGTTACTCGCTGACACTATATTGACTACTAATGTACACTACATTACTGTAGTACTGTACAATACAGTACAGTGCATTACAGTACTGTACAGTAGTGTAGTTTTATTCATGTATGTACACACATACAAAAACACAATTTTTATGTTGTAAATAAATTACAAGTCATTGTTGTTTAACTCTTGTTCTTACCTTTAAGATTTGACTTTTAATTTGAATTAATCCCTTGTACATGTAGCTATAATATTTATTTCAATTTGAACTTAACCAGGTGCCAGCATTCTTCCTGGTCAAGTCAGCAGTCCTTGCTGCTTTTGCAAATGGGAGATCTACCGGTTTAGTCTTGGATTCTGGCGCTACACACACTTCTGCCATTCCTGTTCATGATGGCTATGTTCTACAGCACGCTATTGTCAAGTCCCCTCTTGGGGGAGACTTCCTGCTCAATCAGGTAGGCCTCTGAGTTCTGAATTGTTTGCTTGTTCATATTGTCCTTAACTTGTCATTTTGGGCAACAAGGCATAAGTTAATGTCACTTCCTTCACATTATTTGTCATATATATTTTAGATCTCCTTGTCAACTTGGACAGCTTACAATCCTGTGTAGTACTGTATTGTATGTGTTGATATATGTAGTACAGTATTTAGTTTTCTGTTTGTATGAAGTGACAGTAAAGTAGATTGATATGTTGTGGGAGACCATAGTAGAGTACAGTACATTTCAAATGACATCTAGATACAGTACAATAAATAACGTGAGAATGCATGCTACTCTTGCCTCTGACCATTAGACTAGTGAGGGTATGTAAGTCTGTTTATTATCTGTGCCTGAGTTAAGGATCATCCATTTGTCATCTACTCTAGTCATTCTCTGCTGGGCAGGGATGTAGAGCAGTCAGTGTGCGTCTCTGTCTTGAGTGTAAGTGTCACGTGTAACTTGTCTATCAATTTTCAGTAAAATTCCACAAAACTTGGTATAGTATAAACAGTCCAAGGTGGAGAAGGTACTGATAAAGTTACATAAGTTAAAGTTCAGTTACTTGTGGAGAAAGCTCCTTAAATAAGAGCAAAAGTAACCCTATTTAGAATTACTTAAGTAAAGCACTGAAGTACAGAAAGTTAAAAGTAACTCCCCTGAAATAATATTTGTGCTTTTCATACTAGATGAAGCATAACCCAAATACTGTATTGGTGAGTTGTGCGCATTATAAGGATGTAACAACGGCACGAGTGAGTATTTCTCGCCAAACCTGAGCCGATCGCAGGGACCTGTGAGGGTGAATGCCTTAGGCCCGAACCAATAAGAGAGCCTGTGAAATGTGACGCTATGAGGAGGTGGTGTCCTTTGTGAGAGAGACAGTTTTAAAACAACAGCTGGGTTTTGGAGAGAGTTAAGTGTGTGTGGGTGTCATCTCCCCATATGGCGGGGTATAATGTGAGTACCTTTTAGGTTATAACCGTTTCATGAAATGTATTGTGATTCATGTGACCCCTGGTTAGCTAGCTAGGAAGGTAAGTTATTGTTTAGAAGTGTAACTGTTCATTTTGAGTAACGACGTTAATAAACGAAGAACCGTTATGATTAGTTCTCAATTCCCTTGTGTATGGAGTAGAGTACAGGTGCTCCTCTACTTAAGAACGTTCAACTTACAAACTTTCAGAGATACAAACATCATCACTGAGGGGGTTACCTGCCATTACAGGTGTTTAATGTGGATGAGACTGGATTATTTTGAAGAAAATTCCAGATAGAACAAACATTACCTAAGAGAAGAGTGAGCCAGGTTTTAAGGCTGTATTAAAGGGTGTAGCTGTACTAAATATCCATAATCATTTAATTTTTTACAACATGTTTGGTATCTACAAGAGTAAAGTTGGACTTACAAACAAGCCTCAGGAACGTAACTCGTTGGTAAGTGGAGGAGCACCTGTATTGTCCTCTCTAAGTGCCTTTGGTGTATGCAGTAATATAAAGTCCCATAAGTAATAAAATACCTTTTTCATATTTCCCCTTAGTCCCCCTTAACACCATCTCAAACATAAACCTCACTCAGTCCCTCCTTTCCTCAATTCTTCCTCCACCATCTTACTAGTATAAAGAACAGAGAAAGAACAGAAGAAAAAAGAAATATAAGGATGACCAATAAACCCCGTAGTATTGGGTAGAGAAAGAGTCGGGCTTCTCTTTGAAACAAGAATCGTATTTGGACGACATTCATCACCATCAATGGGAGCGCCTCACATCAAAGGTTTATGTCGTGTTTTCTCAAAGTCTTGGCTAGGGTCAAAATATTGTGATGATACACTATCACTAATTGAAGGACTAACGTAAATAGAAACTGAGATTTATCCAAAGTTATTTAACCCTTAAGCCCCTGTCTAGGGTGCTGTACCTCTCACCCGGGGGTAAATCAAGAAAAGTCAACGTTAACAAAAATTATTGTTAATCTTTTAAAAAGAGAAAACAATAGAAAAGAAGTAAGAAAAACGATTTTTGACCCTCTAGAAACTTCCTTGCCAGCGCAGAGGGAGGGGAGGGGGGGAGATAAGGGGACAGCTTGTTGACGGCTAGCGCTCGTGGTCACTATACACTTAGTAGCTATTTTGAGCTTGCCTTTGTGTCTGGGATGGCCAGTAATGCATATATTTACTGATCATAATAATTATTTCCTATAAATAATTACTTAAAATATATTTGCATTATTTTTTCTTAAAATGTACTCGGCGACACATGTGGAGTGTGTTGCCAGGCTGTCTTTGTGTTTGGTAGAGCAAGTAATGCATAGAAATAATCATTGGAATAATAATTCCATAGATAAATACATTGATAACATAATCATAGCATTAACATCCAGTAATACTTCACTACAATACAACTACACTACTTTTAGCAATATTACTTTGATACAACACGATAAAATGAAATGAACAAAAGTCCAGGAAGCTTCCCTGTGGCAGAGTCTGTGGCGTGACAGGTAAATAGTCATGATAACCCGCACTGGACATTTAAACAGTGGCGGGAAAAGGAGCTCGTTCTGAAACGTCACCCGGGGCATAAGGGTTAAGTAAAACTAGCAAAGAAAAAAATTACATTCAAGTTGTAGATTGATGTTGAAGTACTGTCTCCCACCTTACTGTAGATGGGGTACAAGGACACATTAACCCGAGATATAAACCTTTGATGCAGTGTGTGATGGATGAACTGTCTGCCATCATCACCTTTGTTGACAAGTCTTCCCTGCACCTGTGGTCTTTGTTGTCAAGTCTCCCTGCAGCTGTGTAGTAGATGTGGTCTTTGTTGTCAAGTCTTCCCTGCAACTGTGTAGTAGATGTGGTCTTTGTTGTCAAGTCTTCCCTGCAGCTGTGTAGTAGATGTGGTCTTTGTTGTCAAGTCTTCCCTGGAGCTGTGTAGTAGATGTGGTCTTTGTTGTCAAGTCTTCCCTGCAGCTGTGGTCTTTGTTGTCAAGTCTTCCCTGCAGCTGTGTAGTAGATGTGGTCTTTGTTGTCAAGTCTTCCCTGCTATTATTTAATTTGATAAAATAACTCCTCTGGGGTTGGGTGTGGGAGTCTTTTTTTTGGTGATAATTTTATGATAATGTTTTATCAACCTGTACCAAGTGAACCTAAATAATATGGGAATTATGGTCAAATGGTATCAGTCATTCAGAGTACAGTACTGACTTCATATCTGAGGGTTGGCTACCACAGTCCTCCACTCTAAATGTTCTGGGGCTGTTTTTACCAAGCCTCTAAAGTTTTGTATCTCTGGGGCCCCAGTTTTTAATTTAATTCATCCATCTCAGTCTCTGCCTTCCTTTCTTCCTACCCTCAACTTTGCCCATTAATTCTTCTGTTATTATTCCCTCATCCCCAATTACATGCCCAAAGTACAGTAAAATCTCAATGATGCAATTCCTTTTGTTTTTTCGATTTTCTGTTTTCTTCCCATCATTTTAGGCGACCTATGTGAATCACGGAGATACGTTGATATTTTTTTTTGGGGGGGGGGGGGGGATGACCATGAGCCAGTATAGTGGCCACTGCTCTACATGTTCATGCATTACATCATGTACTCTATCTCTCATTGGCTGAGTGTTGCTTGTGTTGTATTCTATTCGTTGATTTTTAGTATTTAATTAAGATCAATGACGTCATACACCGCCACTATTAGAAGCATTATAATATAACCCTCCACCTGATCCACCCTCGGTGAGGGAAGGGTTAAGCATTTTTCAATATAACTTACTTTCTATAAACACTACACTTAATGATGATCACAATTTATTCTGTAACCCATGTCATATTTCATAGTATTATAAGCAACTCAGTAGGGTGTGTGTGTGTGTGTCCCAGGGGGTCAGGACATAGGGCAGGTGTACCCCCCCCCCCCCCCCAGTTAGTAAATGTTATTCGCAGATTTAGCAATTTGCGGCCATTTTTAGAACGTAACCCCCCACGAATTTGAAGGGCCTGTGTGTCTTCTGAAGTTTTTGCTAATCTTAGTACTTCTTCATTTGCTTCCCTGACAGTGTAACTTATTTTTAGCATTCTCCTATAACACCACATTTCAGAGGCCTCCATAACCTCTTTCTGGTGAAAGTGTCCACACTTCTGACCCATACATTAGTCTTGACCACATATAGAGTTAGCTCCACACTTACAGTACAGTACAGTATTTTGGTGGAGTGAATGGTGCATGTTGCCAAGAAAGTGTACACAATTTCCTATAAAACATGTTCATATGTTAATTTGTTGTAATTTTCTCTCTTTTTTAAAAACATCGCTTATCCTATTCAGGCTCTGGGTGCATAGGTGTATCGAAGGGAGGGGGGGGGGGGCGATGGAGCGACCCCCCCTTAAGTTATTATATTTCTCTCTCTCTCTCTCATATATTAGCGTCTTTATTCACAGGCAAACAACTACCTTAAAGAATCACAAGTGGATATAGTCCCTTCTTACCTGATAGCTGATAAGCAACTGGTTAAGGAAGGTGATCGACCCAAATGGACGAGGAAGAACAATGTGGCGGAGGTGACCAGCTCGTGGCACAACTACATGAAGAGGGAAGTTGTACGTGATTTTCAACAAACGATGCTGCACTGCTCTGAAGCTCCTTATGATGAGGAGACCATTACCAGCATCCCTACTGAGCCATTTGAATTTCCAACTGGATACAACAATGTGAGTTCCTATTGTACAATTAGACAACAATTAATGAATCATGAATACTGTACAGGCAGTCTGCACGTATCCCTGTATACTCCTTACTAAAATCTGTAAGTAAAATCCCATTTTGACATGACTGTACAGTACAGTACTATATGTTGTTTAACATCACTTTATTTACAGGTATTTACGTTATTTGTTATGAATGGGGCATTATTGTTGTTTTGCAAGACTTATTTTTCCTTATTTTATGTCTTTATATTACTGCACAGTATTTTATTTAATAATAAGGCTCACTAGCACATTGAAGTGGCTATTCTGTGGTTACTTACACATAACAAAGCTCGGTCATGTGAGAGGTGACTGCCATATTTTGTTGTGGTAAAAATTTGACACTTCTATTACTTCTTATGGTTGTTTTTACATTATATCTTGTGCCTTTAAAGATATTCATGCATCATAATCAGGTACACACAGACTCATTATAAAACAGTGGATGATGCAGATGACATACAGTATAATGTATGTGAAAAATTTACCTAAAATGAAGATTTCTTCCCAAACAGTATGTGTTAGCAACAGTTAATGTACAGTCACCCAAAAAAGTCCTGTCGCGAACCATTAACCCCGAGATTCAGACTTGTGAACGTGAAGCAGTAGACACTGATACATTATTCTGTCCATAAATGCTTCGGATTCAAAAGTCTGAATCTCGGGGTTCATGGTTCGCGACAGGACTTTTTTGGGTGACTGTACATATACTGGTACTGTATAATGAGAACCCCCTGTACTGTACAATAGTGTTGTAGAGTACTATACAGTGCTCCCTTCTTACCATACATATACAAGTATACATCACAACAGTACTGTACTATACAGTGCAGTGTTCCCAACGTTCACTCTGTCATCGTTGCAGTACCTCCTCACACACTGCCATTCACCTGCTTACTTCATGGCCAATATTTACCTAACACAACCAAACCTTCAACCTCAAAACATCTCTGTGGTTGTTACTAAGTACGTGAAGTTGAATAGTGTTATATTCCGAGTCCTCTGAAGGAAGCAAAAATCCTGTCTTGTCTGGGGGTTCGGTTACCTTCCCATAAAAATTGACACTGTACGGAATCCTGAAAATTTGTTCACGTCGAAGTCATCATGTCTTAATGGTGTTATTTTGTTACAGGAGTACGGGATTGAACGATACAGGATCACAGAGAGCCTCTTTGATCCTAGTTACATCAAGGGTGTTGGTTCAACTATGCTTGGAATGTCGCATGTTGTCTCGACAAGTATTGGCTTGTGTGACATAGACCTACGGCCAAGCCTCTACTCTGGTGTGATTGTAACTGGCGGAAACTCGCTCTTGAATGGATATGTTGAACGTCTCAATCGGGATCTGTCGAGCCGAACGCCTCCCAACATGAGATTCAAATTGATATCTGCTACAGGCACAACAGAAAGAAGATTTGGGTCATGGATCGGAGGCTCAATCCTTGCCTCATTGGGATCCTTCCAACAGATGTGGATAAGCAAACAGGAATATGAGGAATCAGGCAAATCACAGGTTGATCGAAAGTGTCCATAGAGTTACTGTTCATTATTTTTGAAGGAAAACTGTCATGCATTAACATAATATATTTTACTGCACTTAAGGAAATTATTGTTTGGCCTAAAATTATTTGTAAACTTATTGTAAATGGTTTAAAAAATAAATGACAAAGGGCATTGTAACTGCAACCAGTAACCAGAAATTGAGAACATCTTTCTGAAAAGAAGTTGAAACTAATGAAAGTAGAACCGTGATGCTAGTGTAAGTGTTTTGGTGAAGATCATTTGACCAATTATATTGAAAGCTTGTGCTTAGTGCTGGAATATGGAAGTACTGTACCTCTATAATAAAAGTCTTTTCGCCTGAAAATATTCGATGACTCGAGTATAGAAAAAATTCTCTGTCATTTTGGACGTTTTTATGTAAGCTGCTGTATGTGTGATAATGTTAAGGTTAATCTTGGATATGTTGTGTAAGACTTTTATTAAATATAGAAGTAAAATATTCCTAATTTTTTCCTGTTAGGTCACACATAAGACATCTGGGTACAGGTATTGTACTGGCTGCCAACATCATGTGAGAGAACAAGATTTATGTTGGAGAGAAATGTGAAGAATAGTATGAAGTAATGGGGCTGTCCTTGGCCCCCCCAACAGAGAGCTGTTGTCCAGGGGAGTAAGTCACCACAGGTAAAGGGGCTGTCCTAGGCCCCCCCAACAGAGAGCTGTTGTCCAGGGGAGTAAGTCACCACAGGTAAAGGGGCTGTCCTAGGCACCCCCAACAGAGAGCTGTTGTCCAGGGGAGTAAGTCACCACAGGTAAAGGGGCTGTCCTAGGCCCCCCCAACAGAGAGCTGTTGTCCAGGGGAGTAAGTCACCACAGGTAAAGGGGCTGTCCTAGGCCCCCCCAACAGAGAGCTGTTGTCCAGGGGAGTAAGTCACCACAGGTAAAGGGGCTGTCCTAGGCCCCCCCCCCCCCAACAGAGAGCTGTTGTCCAGGGGAGTAAGTCACCACAGGTAAAGGGGCTGTCCTAGGCCCCCCCAACAGAGAGCTGTTGTCCAGGGGAGTAAGTCACCACAGGTAAAGGGGCTGTCCTAGGCCCCCCCCCCAACAGAGAGCTGGGGGAGTAAGTCACCACAGGTAAAGGGGCTGTCCTAGGCCCCCCCAACAGAGAGCTGGGGGAGTAAGTCACCACAGGTAAAGGGGCTGTCCTAGGCCCCCCACCCCCAACAGAGAGCTGTGTCCGGGAGTAAGTCACCACAGGTAAAGGGGCTGTCCTAGGCCCCCCCAACAGAGAGCTGTTGTCCAGGGGAGTAAGTCACCACAGGTAAAGGGGCTGTCCTAGGCCCCCCCAACAGAGAGCTGTTGTCCAGGGGAGTAAGTCACCACAGGTAAAGGGGCTGTCCTAGGCCCCCCCAACAGAGAGCTGTTGTCCAGGGAGTAAGTCACCACAGGTAAAGGGGCTGTCCTAGGCCCCCCCAACAGAGAGCTGTTGTCCAGGGGAGTAAGTCACCACAGGTAAAGGGGCTGTCCTAGGCCCCCCCCCAACAGAGAGCTGTTGTCCAGGGGAGTAAGTCACCACAGGTAAAGGGGCTGTCCTAGGCCCCCCCAACAGAGAGCTGTTGTCCAGGGAGTAAGTCACCACAGGTAAAGGGGCTGTCCTAGGCCCCCCCAACAGAGAGCTGGGGGAGTAAGTCACCACAGGTAAGGGGCTGTCCTAGGCCCCCCCAACAGAGAGCTGGGGGAGTAAGTCACCACAGGTAAAGGGGCTGTCCTAGGCCCCCCCAACAGAGAGCTGTTGTCCAGGGGAGTAAGTCACCACAGGTAAAGGGGCTGTCCTAGGCCCCCCCAACAGAGAGCTGTTGTCCAGGGGAGTAAGTCACCACAGGTAAAGGGGCTGTCCTAGGCCCCCCCCCCAACAGAGAGCTGTTGTCCAGGGGAGTAAGTCACCACAGGTAAAGGGGCTGTCCTAGGCCCCCCCAACAGAGAGCTGTTGTCCCGGGAGTAAGTCACCACAGGTAAAGGGGCTGTCCTAGGCCCCCCCAACAGAGAGCTGTTGTCCAGGGGAGTAAGTCACCACAGGTAAAGGGGCTGTCCTAGGCCCCCCCAACAGAGAGCTGGGGGAGTAAGTCACCACAGGTAAAGGGGCTGTCCTAGGCCCCCCCAACAGAGAGCTGGGGGAGTAAGTCACCACAGGTAAAGGGGCTGTCCTAGGCCCCCCCAACAGAGAGCTGTTGTCCAGGGGAGTAAGTCACCACAGGTAAAGGGGCTGTCCTAGGCCCCCCCAACAGAGAGCTGTGGGAGTAAGTCACCACAGGTAAAGGGGCTGTCCTAGGCCCCCCCAACAGAGAGCTGGGGGAGTAAGTCACCACAGGTAAAGGGGCTGTCCTAGGCCCCCCCAACAGAGAGCTGGGGGAGTAAGTCACCACAGGTAAAGGGGCTGTCCTAGGCCCCCCCAACAGAGAGCTGTTGTCCAGGGGAGTAAGTCACCACAGGTAAAGGGGCTGTCCTAGGCCCCCCCAACAGAGAGCTGGGGGAGTAAGTCACCACAGGTAAAGGGGCTGTCCTAGGCCCCCCCAACAGAGAGCTGTTGTCCAGGGGAGTAAGTCACCACAGGTAAAGGGGCTGTCCTAGGCCCCCCCAACAGAGAGCTGTTGTCCAGGGGAGTAAGTCACCACAGGTAAAGGGGCTGTCCTAGGCCCCCCCAACAGAGAGCTGTTGTCCAGGGGAGTAAGTCACCACAGGTAAAGGGGCTGTCCTAGGCCCCCCCAACAGAGAGCTGTTGTCCAGGGGAGTAAGTCACCACAGGTAAAGGGGCTGTCCTAGGCCCCCCCAACAGAGAGCTGGGGGAGTAAGTCACCACAGGTAAAGGGGCTGTCCTAGGCCCCCCCAACAGAGAGCTGTTGTCCAGGGGAGTAAGTCACCACAGGTAAAGGGGCTGTCCTAGGCCCCCCCAACAGAGAGCTGTTGTCCAGGGGAGTAAGTCACCACAGGTAAAGGGGCTGTCCTAGGCCCCCCCCAACAGAGAGCTGTTGTCCAGGGGAGTAAGTCACCACAGGTAAAGGGGCTGTCCTAGGCCCCCCCCAACAGAGAGCTGTTGTCCAGGGGAGTAAGTCACCACAGGTAAAGGGGCTGTCCTAGGCCCCCCCAACAGAGAGCTGTTGTCCAGGGGAGTAAGTCACCACAGGTAAAGGGGCTGTCCTAGGCCCCCCCCAACAGAGAGCTGTTGTCCAGGGGAGTAAGTCACCACAGGTAAAGGGGCTGTCCTAGGCCCCCCCCAACAGAGAGCTGTTGTCCAGGGGAGTAAGTCACCACAGGTAAAGGGGCTGTCCTAGGCCCCCCCAACAGAGAGCTGTTGTCCAGGGGAGTAAGTCACCACAGGTAAAGGGGCTGTCCTAGGCCCCCCCCCAACAGAGAGCTGTTGTCCAGGGGAGTAAGTCACCACAGGTAAAGGGCTGTCCTAGGCCCCCCAACAGAGAGCTGTTGTCCAGGGGAGTAAGTCACCACAGGTAAAGGGGCTGTCCTAGGCCCCCCCAACAGAGAGCTGTTGTCCAGGGGAGTAAGTCACCACAGGTAAAGGGGCTGTCCTAGGCCCCCCCAACAGAGAGCTGTTGTCCAGGGGAGTAAGTCACCACAGGTAAAGGGGCTGTCCTAGGCCCCCCCAACAGAGAGCTGTTGTCCAGGGGAGTAAGTCACCACAGGTAAAGGGGCTGTCCTAGGCCCCCCCCCCCCAACAGAGAGCTGTTGTCCAGGGGAGTAAGTCACCACAGGTAAAGGGGCTGTCCTAGGCCCCCCCAACAGAGAGCTGTTGTCCAGGGGAGTAAGTCACCACAGGTAAAGGGGCTGTCCTAGGCCCCCCCCAACAGAGAGCTGTTGTCCAGGGGAGTAAGTCACCACAGGTAAAGGGGCTGTCCTAGGCCCCCCCAACAGAGAGCTGTTGTCCAGGGGAGTAAGTCACCACAGGTAAAGGGGCTGTCCTAGGCCCCCCCCAACAGAGAGCTGTTGTCCAGGGGAGTAAGTCACCACAGGTAAAGGGGCTGTCCTAGGCCCCCCCCCCCAACAGAGAGCTGTTGTCCAGGGGAGTAAGTCACCACAGGTAAAGGGGCTGTCCTAGGCCCCCCCCCAACAGAGAGCTGTTGTCCAGGGGAGTAAGTCACCACAGGTAAAGGGGCTGTCCTAGGCCCCCCCCCCAACAGAGAGCTGTTGTCCAGGGGAGTAAGTCACCACAGGTAAAGGGGCTGTCCTAGGCCCCCCCAACAGAGAGCTGTTGTCCAGGGGAGTAAGTCACCACAGGTAAAGGGGCTGTCCTAGGCCCCCCCCAACAGAGAGCTGTTGTCCAGGGGAGTAAGTCACCACAGGTAAAGGGGCTGTCCTAGGCCCCCCCCCCAACAGAGAGCTGTTGTCCAGGGGAGTAAGTCACCACAGGTAAAGGGGCTGTCCTAGGCCCCCCCAACAGAGAGCTGTTGTCCAGGGGAGTAAGTCACCACAGGTAAAGGGGCTGTCCTAGGCCCCCCCCAACAGAGAGCTGTTGTCCAGGGGAGTAAGTCACCACAGGTAAAGGGGCTGTCCTAGGCCCCCCCAACAGAGAGCTGTTGTCCAGGGGAGTAAGTCACCACAGGTAAAGGGGCTGTCCTAGGCCCCCCCAACAGAGAGCTGTTGTCCAGGGGAGTAAGTCACCACAGGTAAAGGGGCTGTCCTAGGCCCCCCCAACAGAGAGCTGTTGTCCAGGGGAGTAAGTCACCACAGGTAAAGGGGCTGTCCTAGGCCCCCCCCAACAGAGAGCTGTTGTCCAGGGGAGTAAGTCACCACAGGTAAAGGGGCTGTCCTAGGCCCCCCCAACAGAGAGCTGTTGTCCAGGGGAGTAAGTCACCACAGGTAAAGGGGCTGTCCTAGGCCCCCCCCAACAGAGAGCTGGGGGAGTAAGTCACCACAGGTAAAGGGGCTGTCCTAGGCCCCCCCAACAGAGAGCTGTTGTCCAGGGGAGTAAGTCACCACAGGTAAAGGGGCTGTCCTAGGCCCCCCCAACAGAGAGCTGTTGTCCAGGGAGTAAGTCACCACAGGTAAAGGGGCTGTCCTAGGCCCCCCCAACAGAGAGCTGTTGTCCAGGGGAGTAAGTCACCACAGGTAAAGGGGCTGTCCTAGGCCCCCCCAACAGAGAGCTGTTGTCCAGGGGAGTAAGTCACCACAGGTAAAGGGGCTGTCCTAGGCCCCCCCCAACAGAGAGCTGTTGTCCAGGGGAGTAAGTCACCACAGGTAAAGGGGCTGTCCTAGGCCCCCCAACAGAGAGCTGTTGTCCAGGGGAGTAAGTCACCACAGGTAAAGGGGCTGTCCTAGGCCCCCCCCCCAACAGAGAGCTGTTGTCCAGGGGAGTAAGTCACCACAGGTAAAGGGGCTGTCCTAGGCCCCCCCAACAGAGAGCTGTTGTCCAGGGGAGTAAGTCACCACAGGTAAAGGGGCTGTCCTAGGCCCCCCCCCCCAACAGAGAGCTGTTGTCCAGGGGAGTAAGTCACCACAGGTAAAGGGGCTGTCCTAGGCCCCCCCAACAGAGAGCTGGGGGAGTAAGTCACCACAGGTAAAGGGGCTGTCCTAGGCCCCCCCAACTGAGAGCTGGGGGAGTAAGTCACCACAGGTAAAGGGGCTGTCCTAGGCCCCCCCAACAGAGAGCTGGGGGAGTAAGTCACCACAGGTAAAGGGGCTGTCCTAGGCCCCCCCAACAGAGAGCTGGGGGAGTAAGTCACCACAGGTAAAGGGGCTGTCCTCGGCCCCCCCCCCCAACAGAGAGCTGTTGTCCAGGGGAGTAAGTCACCACAGGTAAAGGGGCTGTCCTAGGCCCCCCCCCAACAGAGAGCTGGGGGAGTAAGTCACCACAGGTAAAGGGGCTGTCCTCGGCCCCCCCAACTGAGAGCTGTTGTCCAGGGGAGTAAGTCACCACAGGTAAAGGGGCTGTCCTAGGCCCCCCCAACAGAGAGCTGTTGTCCAGGGGAGTAAGTCACCACAGGTAAAGGGGCTGTCCTCGGCCCCCCCAACTGAGAGCTGTTGTCCAGGGGAGTAAGTCACCACAGGTAAAGGGGCTGTCCTAGGCCCCCCCCCCCCAACAGAGAGCTGTTGTCCAGGGGAGTAAGTCACCACAGGTAAAGGGGCTGTCCTAGGCCCCCCCAACAGAGAGCTGGGGGAGTAAGTCACCACAGGTAAAGGGGCTGTCCTAGGCCCCCCCCCCAACAGAGAGCTGTTGTCCAGGGGAGTAAGTCACCACAGGTAAAGGGGCTGTCCTAGGCCCCCCCAACAGAGAGCTGTTGTCCAGGGGAGTAAGTCACCACAGGTAAAGGGGCTGTCCTAGGCCCCCCCCAACAGAGAGCTGTTGTCCAGGGGAGTAAGTCACCACAGGTAAAGGGGCTGTCCTAGGCCCCCCCCAACAGAGAGCTGTTGTCCAGGGGAGTAAGTCACCACAGGTAAAGGGGCTGTCCTAGGCCCCCCCAACAGAGAGCTGTTGTCCAGGGGAGTAAGTCACCACAGGTAAAGGGGCTGTCCTAGGCCCCCCCCCCAACAGAGAGCTGTTGTCCAGGGGAGTAAGTCACCACAGGTAAAGGGGCTGTCCTAGGCCCCCCCCCCCCAACAGAGAGCTGTTGTCCAGGGGAGTAAGTCACCACAGGTAAGGGGCTGTCCTAGGCCCCCCCAACAGAGAGCTGTTGTCCAGGGGAGTAAGTCACCACAGGTAAAGGGGCTGTCCTAGGCCCCCCCAACAGAGAGCTGTTGTCCAGGGGAGTAAGTCACCACAGGTAAAGGGGCTGTCCTAGGCCCCCCCCCCCAACAGAGAGCTGTTGTCCAGGGGAGTAAGTCACCACAGGTAAAGGGGCTGTCCTAGGCCCCCCCCAACAGAGAGCTGTTGTCCAGGGGAGTAAGTCACCACAGGTAAAGGGGCTGTCCTAGGCCCCCCCCCCAACAGAGAGCTGTTGTCCAGGGGAGTAAGTCACCACAGGTAAAGGGGCTGTCCTAGGCCCCCCCAACAGAGAGCTGTTGTCCAGGGGAGTAAGTCACCACAGGTAAAGGGGCTGTCCTAGGCCCCCCCCCCCAACAGAGAGCTGTTGTCCAGGGGAGTAAGTCACCACAGGTAAAGGGGCTGTCCTAGGCCCCCCAACAGAGAGCTGTTGTCCAGGGGAGTAAGTCACCACAGGTAAAGGGGCTGTCCTAGGCCCCCCCAACAGAGAGCTGTTGTCCAGGGGAGTAAGTCACCACAGGTAAAGGGGCTGTCCTAGGCCCCCCCAACAGAGAGCTGTTGTCCAGGGGAGTAAGTCACCACAGGTAAAGGGGCTGTCCTAGGCCCCCCCAACAGAGAGCTGTTGTCCAGGGGAGTAAGTCACCACAGGTAAAGGGGCTGTCCTAGGCCCCCCCCCAACAGAGAGCTGTTGTCCAGGGGAGTAAGTCACCACAGGTAAAGGGGCTGTCCTAGGCCCCCCCCAACAGAGAGCTGTTGTCCAGGGGAGTAAGTCACCACAGGTAAAGGGGCTGTCCTAGGCCCCCCCCCCAACAGAGAGCTGTTGTCCAGGGGAGTAAGTCACCACAGGTAAAGGGGCTGTCCTAGGCCCCCCCCCCAACAGAGAGCTGTTGTCCAGGGGAGTAAGTCACCACAGGTAAAGGGGCTGTCCTAGGCCCCCCCAACAGAGAGCTGTTGTCCAGGGGAGTAAGTCACCACAGGTAAAGGGGCTGTCCTAGGCCCCCCCAACAGAGAGCTGTTGTCCAGGGGAGTAAGTCACCACAGGTAAAGGGGCTGTCCTAGGCCCCCCCCCCAACAGAGAGCTGTTGTCCAGGGGAGTAAGTCACCACAGGTAAAGGGGCTGTCCTAGGCCCCCCCCCAACAGAGAGCTGTTGTCCAGGGGAGTAAGTCACCACAGGTAAAGGGGCTGTCCTAGGCCCCCCCAACAGAGAGCTGTTGTCCAGGGGAGTAAGTCACCACAGGTAAAGGGGCTGTCCTAGGCCCCCCCCCAACAGAGAGCTGTTGTCCAGGGGAGTAAGTCACCACAGGTAAAGGGGCTGTCCTAGGCCCCCCCAACAGAGAGCTGTTGTCCAGGGGAGTAAGTCACCACAGGTAAAGGGGCTGTCCTAGGCCCCCCCAACAGAGAGCTGTTGTCCAGGGGAGTAAGTCACCACAGGTAAAGGGGCTGTCCTAGGCCCCCCCAACAGAGAGCTGTTGTCCAGGGGAGTAAGTCACCACAGGTAAAGGGGCTGTCCTAGGCCCCCCCCCAACAGAGAGCTGTTGTCCAGGGGAGTAAGTCACCACAGGTAAAGGGGCTGTCCTAGGCCCCCCCAACAGAGAGCTGTTGTCCAGGGGAGTAAGTCACCACAGGTAAAGGGGCTGTCCTAGGCCCCCCCAACAGAGAGCTGTTGTCCAGGGGAGTAAGTCACCACAGGTAAAGGGGCTGTCCTAGGCCCCCCCCAACAGAGAGCTGTTGTCCAGGGGAGTAAGTCACCACAGGTAAAGGGGCTGTCCTAGGCCCCCCCCCAACAGAGAGCTGTTGTCCAGGGGAGTAAGTCACCACAGGTAAAGGGGCTGTCCTAGGCCCCCCCCCAACAGAGAGCTGTTGTCCAGGGGAGTAAGTCACCACAGGTAAAGGGGCTGTCCTAGGCCCCCCTCCAACAGAGAGCTGTTGTCCAGGGGAGTAAGTCACCACAGGTAAAGGGGCTGTCCTAGGCCCCCCCCCCAACAGAGAGCTGTTGTCCAGGGGAGTAAGTCACCACAGGTAAAGGGGCTGTCCTAGGCCCCCCCAACAGAGAGCTGTTGTCCAGGGGAGTAAGTCACCACAGGTAAAGGGGCTGTCCTAGGCCCCCCCCAACAGAGAGCTGTTGTCCAGGGGAGTAAGTCACCACAGGTAAAGGGGCTGTCCTAGGCCCCCCCAACAGAGAGCTGTTGTCCAGGGGAGTAAGTCACCACAGGTAAAGGGGCTGTCCTAGGCCCCCCCCAACAGAGAGCTGTTGTCCAGGGGAGTAAGTCACCACAGGTAAAGGGGCTGTCCTAGGCCCCCCCCAACAGAGAGCTGTGTCCAGGGAGTAAGTCACCACAGGTAAAGGGGCTGTCCTAGGCCCCCCCCAACAGAGAGCTGTTGTCCAGGGGAGTAAGTCACCACAGGTAAAGGGGCTGTCCTAGGCCCCCCCCCCAACAGAGAGCTGTTGTCCAGGGGAGTAAGTCACCACAGGTAAAGGGGCTGTCCTAGGCCCCCCCAACAGAGAGCTGGGGGAGTAAGTCACCACAGGTAAAGGGGCTGTCCTAGGCCCCCCCAACTGAGAGCTGGGGGAGTAAGTCACCACAGGTAAAGGGGCTGTCCTAGGCCCCCCCAACAGAGAGCTGTTGTCCAGGGGAGTAAGTCACCACAGGTAAAGGGGCTGTCCTAGGCCCCCCCAACAGAGAGCTGGGGGAGTAAGTCACCACAGGTAAAGGGGCTGTCCTAGGCCCCCCAACTGAGAGCTGGGGGAGTAAGTCACCACAGGTAAGGGGCTGTCCTAGGCCCCCCCAACAGAGAGCTGTTGTCCAGGGGAGTAAGTCACCACAGGTAAAGGGGCTGTCCTAGGCCCCCCCCAACAGAGAGCTGGGGGAGTAAGTCACCACAGGTAAAGGGGCTGTCCTAGGCCCCCCCAACTGAGAGCTGTTGTCCAGGGGAGTAAGTCACCACAGGTAAAGGGGCTGTCCTAGGCCCCCCCAACAGAGAGCTGTTGTCCAGGGGAGTAAGTCACCACAGGTAAAGGGGCTGTCCTAGGCCCCCCCCAACAGAGAGCTGTTGTCCAGGGGAGTAAGTCACCACAGGTAAAGGGGCTGTCCTAGGCCCCCCCAACAGAGAGCTGTTGTCCAGGGGAGTAAGTCACCACAGGTAAAGGGGCTGTCCTAGGCCCCCCCCCCAACAGAGAGCTGTTGTCCAGGGGAGTAAGTCACCACAGGTAAAGGGGCTGTCCTAGGCCCCCCCAACAGAGAGCTGTTGTCCAGGGGAGTAAGTCACCACAGGTAAAGGGGCTGTCCTAGGCCCCCCCCCCAACAGAGAGCTGTTGTCCAGGGGAGTAAGTCACCACAGGTAAAGGGGCTGTCCTAGGCCCCCCCCAACAGAGAGCTGTTGTCCAGGGGAGTAAGTCACCACAGGTAAAGGGGCTGTCCTAGGCCCCCCCCAACAGAGAGCTGTTGTCCAGGGGAGTAAGTCACCACAGGTAAAGGGGCTGTCCTAGGCCCCCCCAACAGAGAGCTGTTGTCCAGGGGAGTAAGTCACCACAGGTAAAGGGGCTGTCCTAGGCCCCCCCCCCAACAGAGAGCTGTTGTCCAGGGGAGTAAGTCACCACAGGTAAAGGGGCTGTCCTAGGCCCCCCCAACAGAGAGCTGTTGTCCAGGGGAGTAAGTCACCACAGGTAAAGGGGCTGTCCTAGGCCCCCCCCAACAGAGAGCTGTTGTCCAGGGGAGTAAGTCACCACAGGTAAAGGGGCTGTCCTAGGCCCCCCCAACAGAGAGCTGTTGTCCAGGGGAGTAAGTCACCACAGGTAAAGGGGCTGTCCTAGGCCCCCCCAACAGAGAGCTGGGGGAGTAAGTCACCACAGGTAAAGGGGCTGTCCTAGGCCCCCCAACAGAGAGCTGTTGTCCAGGGGAGTAAGTCACCACAGGTAAAGGGGCTGTCCTAGGCCCCCCCCCAACAGAGAGCTGTTGTCCAGGGGAGTAAGTCACCACAGGTAAAGGGGCTGTCCTAGGCCCCCCCAACAGAGAGCTGGGGGAGTAAGTCACCACAGGTAAAGGGGCTGTCCTAGGCCCCCCAACAGAGAGCTGGGGGAGTAAGTCACCACAGGTAAAGGGGCTGTCCTAGGCCCCCCCAACAGAGAGCTGTTGTCCAGGGGAGTAAGTCACCACAGGTAAAGGGGCTGTCCTAGGCCCCCCCAACAGAGAGCTGTTGTCCAGGGGAGTAAGTCACCACAGGTAAAGGGGCTGTCCTAGGCCCCCCCAACAGAGAGCTGTTGTCCAGGGGAGTAAGTCACCACAGGTAAAGGGGCTGTCCTAGGCCCCCCCAACAGAGAGCTGTTGTCCAGGGGAGTAAGTCACCACAGGTAAAGGGGCTGTCCTAGGCCCCCCCAACAGAGAGCTGTTGTCCAGGGGAGTAAGTCACCACAGGTAAAGGGGCTGTCCTAGGCCCCCCCAACAGAGAGCTGTTGTCCAGGGGAGTAAGTCACCACAGGTAAAGGGGCTGTCCTAGGCCCCCCCAACAGAGAGCTGTTGTCCAGGGGCCTCCACATATTACAATATTTGATTTATATGTTTATTCATTTGGGTTATTTTTATTTCCATTCTTTAAAATTCATGTTTATCTATTCCATCACATAAAACTATGTTCAGCAAGAAGCGTGATAGAAATTAGGCTAGCTACTCCTTGAAATTCATGAATACCTGGTTTTCCTATGAACGGTATATTTTTAATGAATGCTATTGTTTGTGTTGCAAATAATATATTTAGAATTCCACAAACATATATTGATTAAAAATGAACTAAATGGAATAACGAAATTGAGATTAAAAAAAAAACTAATAAAATAACTGCATATGACTACAATTTCTCCAAAGAGGTGTTCAAATTTCAAAATTTTCCCGGGGGGCTTACAGCGCCCCCCGGAACTCCCAGATGTTTAAGCTCGCTTCACTCGCCACCCAACCCTCTTGGGTAGTTATAATGAGGGGCCTCCACAAAGAGGCTGCTCATGGGCCTCCACATGTCTAAATCCGGCACTGAATAGAGTGACCTTCACGGTACGGTACGGAGTCTTTAGTTATGAGGTGAAAGAAGATTATTAGGGGTTGAAGGAAAAGTGGTGAAACTGAAATACAGTAGGAGTAGAGAGAATCTGGGCTCAACCAGAAGCTTCATGTTTCCTATTGGTGTTTTATCTTTGTTCTGCTCCCTTCACGGCTAGGCTGAGGAGTATTTATGCGAGTCTGTAGGATCAGAGAAGAGAGGTGTGAAGTGAGCAGCGCTGCTGAATGGCTGAGGTGAAAGCGGTAACGGGCCAATCACCTCGCAGTCCGGGAGTGAAGCCCGGTCTTGTGGAACTCGCTGCTGATTGGCTGGTATCCGACGGCAAGTGACCAGTCAGCAGTTGTAGGGGAGAGTATCCACTACACCCCCGGTTCCCACGGGGTCCCCCATTATTGTTGGGGGTAGGGGGGTCAGGACAGTTTTAAAGGTAAAATTCATTCAAAACACAGGACAAATAAATTTTTGAGTCGCTAGAAGATTATAGGACTAAAAGTAAAATTTACCTGAATTTCTACCGTCACTGTGGTCCGTGGCCGGTAGTGATCCAACGAGGGAGAAATGATAGTTTATTCTGCCGACCAGCAGTTAGTGTAGATGAAGAGGAAGAGATAAGACATAGTTCAGTACACGCTGACTCTCGCAACACACAAAACATCGCTAATTATTCATAATGTTTTAATGTTAGTCACAATAAACTCCATCAATCGTTTCACCATATATAAACATACTAGTGGTCGTTTGTTCTGTTACCCTCATCACCTTTATTATCCATTGAGAATTACAAAACGTATTTCGTAATTATATAAATGAAAAATAAGTAAGGTGCATCTCGTTAATTACAGCGTTATGAAACAGGCGTAGGCTACCTTTTGTTGCTGACCCACAACAAGCATAAGAGTGACCGCCTGTGACGTGGACATCCGCTTCCTCTGTCATATCCTAGTGTTGTGGTAGAGTAATGTGGCCCTTCCTATCCTCTGTATTAACGTAGTTAGTCCTGTTAATAACTCGCTTATTGTCGTATTCATAATTAAACAAATGAGCAACTCAGCAAAGTGAAAAGGGAGAGAATATAGATCAGGGTCAGGTTGTGTGTGGTGGCGTGAGGGAGGAGTGTCAGTGTGACGGTGGTCGTCCAAGTTTACTGTACGTCATGATCTACATCACCCTCACCACGCGGTATGTACAGTATACAACTTCTCCTCTACTTTCTTTCAAATTTATCCATGAGTTGGCTACCTAATGAGTAGCAATGGTCCTTCAGGGAATCTCAGAAATATTTTCGTAAAAGTTACTCAATTGTTATCAACTTGAAGTAGCTACTTGTACTGTATTGTACAGTACAAGTAGCTACTTCAAGTTGATACATATACAGTGTGTACATCTATGTTAGACATCTTAAAGGTTTCGGACTCCAGCTGGATGTGTGGAAGAAACTAAATACTTAAATTTTGGTTACACAAACTAATAATCAGGAGGCAAGAGTGAAAGATGAATTTTTTTTCCCATTTTAAGTTGTGTTGTGGAACATGTAACCCCCCCCCCCCCCCACACACACACTACCGGCTCCCAATAATATAGTGTTGCTGTGTCATTTTTCGCCAGTTTACATTCTTGCTTTGTCTTTATCAGCTAATGGTTATCTTGACTTTGTTTAGCAGGGAACGATACTTCATCTCTTGCTCTACAACCAACCAACACCTTGCCTCACACCATGGCTCTAGTCACTGGCTGGGAATAAGATTTCGATAGATGAGTAATTCGTAAAGTCTGGTGGCCTTCCCAGGTGTAGTTTTTACATTAAATAGTTGAACCTACACAAACGTTTCCTCTACAAATATTTTTATGTGATCTGTTTCTCCTTCAGATTATTGTTGAGTCTCGCGATCTCGGCATCTTGTGCCAGACTGCCTGAGGATGCCTCCGCGCCATCACACACGGCCACGAGACCCACTGCCCACGTCCGTCCTACACCCACGACGCCTGTGATGGACTCTGTCGTCCCTCAAGTCATGTCTGAAACGACTACTACTACTGGGGCCCACAGTGACAGTCTGACACGGTTGACACCTGAAGTGACAATAAAACCAGCGTCGGTCGGCCTGGTGGCTGACGCTGTAGATATCGATGACTGGAGGGGGGAAAGTGGTGAGAGTAATAAAGATGGTGATAGTGATGAAGAAAATGACTATGAAACCGAATATTATGATGACTCGTATGACGATGGAGACTTTGAATATGATATCGAGAATTATGATGATGACAGAAGTAATGAAGACGAGAATGACGATGATGATATAACTGATGAAGAGTATGACGATGATGATATAACTGATGATTATGACGAGGTTTACTCCGACAAAAATATTATCTACGAACAAGATAACTACATCGATGGTGAATACAATGGTTACATATTAAACTACTGGGAAAAAGAGGACAATAACGAGACACACAATGAAGACACTTATGTTGAAATGATGGAAGGTGGAGACGAGAAACAGAACCAGCTAAAGGACAGTGATGCTGGGATGGTGTACATGTACCTCCAGGGCAACGATTCCACACTCATCACTCCCTTCTTCCTCGGGGGTCACAAGGATCCCAAACAGGAGATCCTACTCGGGGGTGAAGGACTTCTACCACCACCACTTATTGACTTACCTATCGTGGTTAAAGCTGGGTTAAGTGAAGTGGAAAAGGGAAACGATAGTAATATATTGTTTGAGGACAACAGAGAAACTCCTTACATCCTTGGCGACGGTTACATACCCAAGGGCGATACCGTCATAGTGTTAGGTGACGAGCAGCTCAGAAATATCGATCCGTTGATTAATGCTGACTTTGAAAGTGGATGGAGAGCTGTGTTTATGGAGGAAGACGCGAGGAAGGATACTGCGTCACCTGCAGCCACCTACAGGTACGATAATAACCGGGAGGCGACAACGAGGGTTCCAACTACCTATAACCCATTCTATAACAACATTGCCAACAACAACAACACCAATACTACCAACAACAACACTGTCATCAACAAAGACAACAACAACAACAACAACAACAACAACAACACCACCACCACCACCAACAACAACACCACCACCACCACCAACAACAACACCACCACCAACAACAACACCAACAACAACAACACCACCACCAACAATACCACCACCAACAACCACCAACAGGAGGAGTACCGGTACATCACGCAGGAAGAACTTGACGACATCCTTGAACGCTACGATGACTCCCTCCTCACCGACGAAGGTGTGGAAATGTATGAAGAGGGTGTGGCCGAGGGAGGAGAGTTTAGTGATGGTTCAGGAGAGACTCTAGGCTCAGATAACTTTAGTACTGATTTTAATGGCAACTTGGTTTTAGAAGACTATACCGGGAGGAAGGAGCAGCCTGCATCACCCCCCTCAGCTGCTGCAGGAGTAGAACACGATGATTCGGAGAACTCCACAAGAGAAGGACTCAACTCGGGGATACAAACTCCTGACTTGTTTCAGATCTACCAAGAACTAGCGCAGTCTGACCAACTGACCGCAGAGGAAAAGCTACAGTTGAGTCGCCTGGAACAACTCCGAAGGACATTGAAGACCTTGGGAGGGGAAGATGCCTTTGGTATGAACCCTGTGGCGCATCACATCGTCAAAAGACAACTGAACGGGAAGGAGGCTTGCGGGGCCTTCAGAAGGAGACGAAGAGACGTTAACACGGCCGACCCGACAGTTGTTGGCTTCGGAGCGAGTAGCGGTGAGGTGGACCAAGTAGTGAGGAGGAGGAGAGGAGTCAGTAATGTGGGACAGAGACTGGAGCAAGGCAATGCGGGTTTCAGACAACTCTACACCCAATACAAGAAGATGTGTGACTTTATTGCCATGACGGTATTTGAGAAATAGTTTAAGTTACGCCATACCGCCGCATGGCGTAACACAAGTAGATATTCACTAAAGTCGTTTTAGCCATCATTTCTGAAATTATTTGAAAATCTGCGACTTCTTTCTGACAGACGATAAAACGTGTTAAGTCAGTCAGTCAGTCTTCCCAAGCCACTAGACAATCAGAGATATTTAATGTAATCTATAATAAATTAATATACAGTAATTGTTCTTTTTTTAATTTAAATTATTCCGGTGAAGAACGATCCAATGCAGATTTGTTGCTATTACTGTACACTACAGTATTATAACTACACTTTGTAAACTTACCGTTTATGGTGTACTTGAGTTTAACAGCAGTTGTTAATATCAAATATTATTTCACCTGGTGTGCATGTTATTTATAATCAAATGATAATAATAACAATACAAATTACGAAAAGAAGAACGTAAGAAAGTTCTTATGTACGATATTTTGCCGATAATTTCGGTGCCAAAGATGCCGGGGAAACAGGCCCTCCTTGAGAGGGAGACAACTCACCATGGTCTTACTGCACTGCACACACGTGATTCATAGTAAGACACGTCTGTTATATGCGACAGGTGAGTGGATACAGTGATCAACTGTTTATATGGTCACTGCTTGGTGCTCAGGGCCACCTCCAGTAAGGCAGCTGTTAACTGAAAATGTCCAGAGGACCACCAGGTGCTTGCACTACAGTTACCCAGAGAGATTAGAGTGCCGGCAACTGCCTACCTTATACTACAGACGGACAATGGACAACCTAATTGAGGCATATAAACATCTCAGAGGGCACTACTCAGTCGAGTGTCCATGCCTGCAGCTGGCGGACGCTCGCCCCACAAGGGGTCACAGCTCATGGTCAAAGAAGCCACAAGTCCAGAAAACTGTGAGGGGTAACTTTTCCGAGTGAGAGAGTTGTGAACTCTTAGAACAACCTGCCAGAGAGTGTTGTGACGGCACCGAGTGTGAGCTGTTTCAAGACCAGACTTGACCAACACTGGAGCAGGTTCAGGTCACCCCTACCAGTTACTCCACCAGTCACCCCTACCAATTACTCCACCAGTCACCCCTACCAGTTACTCTACCAGTCACCCCTACCAGTTACTCCACCAGTCACCCCTACCAGTTACTCCACCAGTCACCCCTACCAGTTACTCCACCAGTCACCCCTACCAGTTACTCCACCAGTCACCCCTACCAGTTACTCTACCAGTCACCCCTACCAGTTACTCCACCAGTCACCCCTACCAGTTACTCCACCAGTCACCCCTACCAGTTACTCTACCAGTCACCCCTACCAGTTACTCCACCAGTCACCCCTACCAGTTACTCCACCAGTCACCCCTACCAATTACTCCACCAGTCACCCCTACCAGTTACTCCACCAGTCACCTCTACCAGTTACTACCACCAGACACCCCTACCAGTTACTCCACCAGTCACCCCTTCCAGTTACTACCAACAGTCACCCTCACCAGTTACTCCTACCAGTTACTACCGCCAGTCACACATACCAGTTACTACCAACAGTCACCCCTACCAATTACTCCACCAGTCACCCCTACCAGTTACTACCGCCAGTCACCCCTACCAATTACTCCACCAGACACCCCTACCAGTTACTACCAACAGTCACCCCTACCAGTTACTACCAACAGTCACACCTACCAGTTACTACCAACAGTCACCCCTACCAATTACTCCACCAGTCACCCCTACCAGTTACTACCAACAGTCACCCTCACCAGTTACTCCTACCAGTTACTACCACCAGTCACCTCTACCAGTTACTACCACCAGACACCCCTACCAGTTACTACCAACAGTCACCCCTACCAGTTACTCCACTAGTCGCCCCTACCAGTTACTCCACCAGTCGCCCCTACCAGTTACTCCACCAGTCACCCCTACCAGTTACTCCACTAGTCGCCCCTACCAGTTACTCCAACAGTTACTCCTACCAGTTACTACCACCAGTCACCCCTACCAGTTACTCCACTAGTCGCCCCTACCAGTTACTCCAACAGTTACTCCTACCAGTTACTACCACCAGACACCCCTACCAGTTACTACCAACAGTCACCCCTTCCAGTAACTCCACCAGTCGCCCCTACCAGTTACTCCACCAGTCGCCCCTACCAGTTACTCCACCAGTAACCCCTACCAGTTACTCCACCAGTCGCCCCTACCAGTTACTCCACCAGTCACCCCTACCAGTTACTCCACCAGTCACCCCTACCAGTTACTACCAACAGTCACCCCTACCAGTTACTCCACCAGTCACCCCTACCAGTTACTCCACCAGTCACACCTACCAGTTACTCCACCAGTCACCCCTACCAGTTACTCCACCAGTCACCCCTACCAATTACTCCACCAGTCACACCTACCAGTTACTCCACCAGTCACACCTACCAGTTACTCCACCAGTCACCCCTACCAGTTACTCCAACAGTCACCCCTACCAGTTACTCCACCAGTCACACCTACCAGTTACTCCACCAGTCACCCCTACCAGTTACTCCACCAGTCACCCCTACCAGTTACTCCACCAGTCACCCCTACCAGTTACTCCACCAGTCACCCCTACCAGTTACTCCACCAGTCACCCCTACCAGTTACTCCACCAGTCGCCCCTACCAGTTACTCCACCAGTCACCCCTACCAGTTACTCCACCAGTCACCCCTACCAATTACTCCACCAGTCACCCCTACCAGTTACTCCACCAGTCACCCCTACCAGTTACTCCACCAGTCACCCCTACCAGTTACTACCAACAGTCACCCCTACCAGTTACTCCACCAGTCACACCTACCAGTTACTCCACCAGTCACACCTACCAGTCACACCTACCAGTTACTCCACCAGTCACCCCTACCAGTTACTCCACCAGTCACCCCTACCAGTTACTCTACCAGTCACCCCTACCAGTTACTCCACCAGTCACCTCTACCACTTACTACCACCAGTCACCCCTACCAGTTATTCCACCAGTCACGCCTAGCAGTTACTACCAACAATCACCCCTACCAATTACTCCTACCACCAGTTACTACCAAGTCACCCCCACCAGTTACTACCGCCAGTCACACCTACCAGTTACTCCAACAGTCACCCCTACCAGTTACTACCACCAGTCACACCTACCAGTTATTCCACCAGTCACGCCTAGCAGTTACTACCAACAGTCACCCCTACCAATTACTCCTACCACCAGTTACTACCAAGTCACCTCCACCAGTTACTACCGCCAGTCACACCTACCAGTTACTCCAACAGTCACCCCTACCAGTTACTACCAACAGTCACCCCTACCAGTTACTACCAACAGTCACCCCTACCAGTTACTACCAACAGTCACCCCTACCAGTTACTCCACCAGTCACCCCTACCAGTTACTACCAACAGTCACCCTTACCAGTTACTACCAACAGTCACCCCTACCAGTTACTACCAACAGTCACCCCTACCAATTACTCCACCAGTCACCCCTACCAGTTACTACCAACAGTCTCCCCTACCAGTTACTCCACCAGTCACCCCTACCAATTACTCCACCAGTCACCCCTACCAGTTACTCCACCAGTCACCCCTACTAGTTACTCCACCAGTCACCCCTACCAGTTACTCCACCAGTCACCCCTACTAGTTACTACCACCAGTCACCCCTACCAGTTACTCCACCAGTCACCCCTACCAGTTACTACCAACAGTCACCCTTACCAGTTACTACCAACAGTCACCCTTACCAGTTACTACCAACAGTCACCCTTACCAGTTACTACCAACAGTCACCCCTACCAGTTACTACCAACAGTCACCCCTACCAATTACTCCACCAGTCACCCCTACCAGTTACTCCACCAGTCACCCCTACCAGTTACTACCAACAGTCACCCCTACCAGTTACTGGCACCAGTCACCCCTCCCAGTTACTACCACCAGTCACCTCTACCAGTTACTACCACCAGTCACCCCTACCAGTTATTCCACCAGTCACGCCTAGCAGTTACAACCAACAGTCACCCCTACCAATTACTCCTACCACCAGTTACTACCAAGTCACCCCCACCAGTTACTACCGCCAGTCACACATACCAGTTACTACCAACAGTCACCCCTACCAGTTACTACCAACAGTCACCCTCACCAGTTACTACCAACAGTCACCCTCACCAGTTACTCCTACCAGTTACTACCACCAGTCACACCTACCAGTTACTACCAACAGTCACCCTCACCAGTTACTCCTACCAGTTACTACCACCAGTCACACCTACCAGTTACTCCACCAGTCACCCCTACCAGTTACTACCAACAGTCACCCTCACCAGTTACTCCTACCAGTTACTACCACCAGTCACACCTACCAGTTACTCCTACCAGTCACCCCCACCAGTTACTACCAACAGTCACCCCTACCAGTTACTCCACCAGTCACCCCCACCAGTTACTACCAACAGTCACCCCTACCAGTTACTCCACCAGTCACCCCTACCAGTTACTCCTACCAGTCACCCTTACCAGTTACTACCGACAGACACCCCTACCAGTTACTACCAACAGTCACCCCTACCAGTTACTACCACCAGTTACTACCACCCCACCAGTCACCCCTACCAGTTACTACCACCAGTCACCCCTACCAGTTACTACCACCAGTCACCTCTACCAGTTACTACCACCAGTCACCAATACCAGTTAATACCACCAGTCACCCCTACCAGTTACTCCACCAGTCACCCCTACCAGTTACTCCACCAGTCACCCCTACCAGTTACTACCACCAGTCACCCCTACCAGTTATTACCACCAGTCACCCCTACCAGTTACTACCACCAGTCACCCCTACCAGTTACTACCAACAGTCACCACTACCAGTTTCTCCACCAGTCACCCCTACCAATTACTACCACCAGTCACCCTTACCAGTTACTACCACTAGTCACCCTTACCAGTTACTACCAACAGTCACCCCTACCAGTTACTGGCACCAGTCACCCCTCCCAGTTACTACCACCAGTCACCTCTACCAGTTACTACCAACAGTCACCCCTACCAGTTACTCCCAACAGTCACCCCGACCAGTTACTCCACCAGTCACCCCTAACAGTTACTACCACCAGTCACCCCCACCAGTTACTCCACTAGTCGCCCCTACCAGTTACTCCAACAGTCACTCCTACCAGTTACTCCACCAGTTAATAACAACAGTAACCCCTACCAGTTACTCCAACAGTCACCCCTACCAGTTACTCCTACCAGTTACTCCACCAGTCACCCCTACCAATTACTCCACCAGTCACCCCTACCAGTTACTACCAACAGTCTCCCCTACCAGTCACCCCTACCAGTTACTACCAACAGTCACCCTCACCAGTTACTCCGACCAGTTACTACCACCAGTCACAACTACCAGTTACTCCTACCAGTCACCCCCACCAGTTACTACCAACAGTCACCCCTACCAGTTACTCCACCAGTCACCCCTCCCAGTTACTCCTACCAGTCACCCTTACCAGTTACTACCGACAGACACCCCTACCAGTTACTCCACCAGTTACTACCAACAGTCACCCCTTCCAGTAACTCCAACAGTCACTACCACCAGTCACCCCTACCAGTTACTACCACCAGTCACCCCTACCAGTTACTACCACCAGTTACTACCACCAGTCACCCCTACCAGTTACTACCACCAGTCACTACCACCAGTCACCCCTACCAGTTACTCCAACAGTCACCCCTACCAGTTACTACCACCAGTCACCCCTACCAGTTACTACCACCAGTCACTACCAACAGTCACCACTACCAGTTTCTCCACCAGTCACCCCTACCAGTTACTGGCACCAGTCACCCCTACCAGTTACTCCTACCAGTTACTACCAACAGTCACCCCGACCAGTTACTACCACCAGTCACACCTACCAGTTACTCCACTAGTCACCCCTACCAGTTACTACCACCAGTCACCAATACCAGTTAATACCACCAGTCACCCCTAGCAGTTACTACCACCAGTCACTCCTACCAGTTACTACCAACAGTCACCCCTACCAGTTACTACCAACAGTCACCCCCACCAGTTACTCCTACCAGTTACTACCAACAGTCACCCTTACCAGTTACTCCACCAGTCACCCCTACCAGTTACTACCAACAGTCACCCTTACCAGTTACTCCACCAGTCACCCCTACCAGTTACTACCAACAGTCACCCTTACCAGTTACTCCACCAGTCACCCCTACCAGTTACTACCAACAGTCACCCCCACCAGTTACTCCTACCAGTTACTACCAACAGTCACCCTTACCAGTTACTCCACCAGTCACCCCTACCAGTTACTACCAACAGTCACCCTTACCAGTTACTCCACCAGTCACCCCTACCAGTTACTACCAACAGTCACCCTTACCAGTTACTCCACCAGTCACCCCTACCAGTTACTACCAACAGTCACCCTTACCAGTTACTCCACCAGTCACCCCTACCAGTTACTACCAACAGTCACCCTTACCAGTTACTCCACCAGTCACCCCTACCAGTTACTACCAACAGTCACCCCTACCAGTTACTCCTACCAGTCATCCCTAACAGTTACTATCACCAGTTACTACCAACAATCACCCCTACCAGTTACTCCACCAGTCACTCCTAGTCACCTCCATACTCCACCAGTCACTCCTACAGTCACCCCCATACTCCAACAGTCACCCCCATTCTCCACCACTTACCCCCATACTCCACCAGTCACCCCCATACTCCACCAGTCACTCCGACAGTCACCCCCATACTCCACCAGTCACCCCCATACTTCACCAGTCACTCCCATACTCCACCAGTCACCCCTACAGTCACCTTCATACTCCACCAGTTACTCCTACAGTCACCCCCATACTCCACCAGTCACTCCAAGTCACCCCCATACTCCACCAGTCACCCCCATACTCCACCAGTCACTCCCATACTCCACCAGTCACCCCCATACTCCACCAGTCACTCCCATACTCAACCAGTCACTCCAACAGTCACCCCCATACTCCATCAGTCACCCCTATACAAGACCAGTCACCCCCATACTCCACCAGTCACTCCTACAGTTACCCCCATACTCCACCAGTCACCCCCATACTCCACCAGTCACTCCCATACTCCACCAGTCACCCCCATACTCCACCAGTCACCCCCATACTCCTCCAGTCACCCCCATACTCCAACAGTCACCCCTGTCGTCAGTGGTCAAGTTTAGAACAAAATAATATGACTCGTTAGGACACATCACCTGGCTGCACCTGCTGACGCCATGCATGAACAATGGACGGATGAAGGTTACGTCACAGACTGCCAGCATCACGGATCTGTCATTATTCATACAATGGAGGCTGTAGCACTTACCCATACATTGTATTAAGAATTACTTCCCCATGATAATAATATGGGTATCATATACAACAAAACTCAGTATGAGACAAAGGGCTAGTCTTTGCCACAAATTTTCGCCAATTATTTTATCGCGTCACCATACACCCATCCCAAGTTATTCATTTTGATAAATTCAGTATCCACATAAATAATCACTGTAACCAACACTTCGGGGACTAATATACAGTACACAACTTTTAGTGGATAGTGTTTGAGACGAGAGTTTATGACACACAGATCAACAACTGTGCCACCCAACACACTCAGGGACACAACCTCCCATCATATATAAAACAAAGAACAGGAAGCCTGAACAACACTAAGCCAACAACGTGATGTTGAACAATTACTGAGACGTGCAAGAATTAAAAAAACAAACCTTGTTTTCATTCCAGGGAAATATTGTGGTGTACGGTACTTGGGAATTCCTCGTACAGTACTGAACAGTTTCTCTACATGTCCATTTTTTTTTTGTTTTGCAAATAACAAGTAAACAAAAATATAGTGTATTTGTCTCACTCACCAAAGTATCGGGTCCCGTGATTATCGAGGATACATAACTCAAAAGTCTCTTTATAACCCCGCTCCTGCTTTGGCAAACATTATCACTGAACAGAGTTGTAGACAGAACACTTCTTAAATATTTTTTCCATTCTTACTGATAGTTTTCGCTGTTGATTCCACCATCCCCAAAGCGCATATAATATCCACAGACCTCTCACCTTTTCCATATCATTTTAACATATCTAGTTTCTCGGCTAAGCTTATACAGTAAAAGTCCAAAAATCCGGATGCCAGAAATCCGGACCACCCGAGAATCCGGACTTTAAGGAATTTTTTTTTTTTTTTTTTAGCGGGCTTTTGTGTGTATGTGCGCATGCGTGAGTGCCACAGCTGCACAGCGACAACATGTGACCACGTGGTCGCCACTTTAAAACGAGCAATCAAACTGTGACAACGTTTGTAATTTTGAGTCCTACTCTTTTCATTTACAGAGTACTGTACTGTACTGTACAAGCCCATAATAATGGCTCCTAAAGTAGATAAACTTCGTTGTGTGAAGAGAAAGAAGAACACGTTGAAATTGAGTGACACTCGAAATAATTAAGAAACTAGAACATGGTGTGAGCAATACTGTTCTAATGGAAATATACGACATTGGAAAGTCTACAATTTATGATATAAGAGGGGCAAAGAATAAAATTCTAGAATTCACAGCTTTTTCATTAAAACTGCTCGTTTTGGTAAATGAAGCATGCTATATTTGCTAATGAATAAACTATCAAAATGTACCTGTTCATCTCTTCTTTATTCCTCCTTAAATTTGAATTTTAAAAGTACTGCCTGAGAATCCGGACCAACCCAATCCCCAAGCAGTCCAGATTTTGGACTTCTACTGTGCATTTCTAATAGACTTTGAACCAGCACTACCATCACTTGCTCATGTTGAATAGGGATGCAAAAATGTCGTAAGAAACCTGAGAAAGTTTTTCTCCTTTTTCTGTTCAGGTGTGAAAAAGAAAGGCCTGCCAGCTGTGACTGTCTATACTAGTGATGCTGGCGTCACCACTAACAAGCTCAGCAGCCTCCGTGCACAAGGCGTGTTTTTTTTTTATAATACTTATGAGGATTTAGTTATTATTTATATGAAAATTTAAAATAATGGTGTAACTTGAATTGGGTCCTAAATTAACCAGGGTCTTAAATATGAATCATCGTTAGTAGAACTGTCGTTTTTGGAGGCTTTCCTCTACAGTATTTTTTTTTACTTATAAGCCACATTACAGTACAGTAGGATCGGGAATATAGCGACTTTATATAACGAATTTTTTATATCATGACTACCAAAATTATCGACATTTTCCTATATATAGCGATATATTCATTGAAAGTAGACTCACAACTTACGTGGGGTTATGTTCCTGGGACCTCACATAGAGCCCAAAACCCATAAAGTCAGAAACACTCCTAATAATACCATAAATTGACCCCAAAAATAAGAGTTGAATTTTCTATCTCTTGAACAAAATATATGATGTATATATTCAAATTATTCTCTGTCATGCAAGGATTCCACCAATGTAATTTATATTCTGCTAACTTTAGACTGTCATTTATGTCAAGTTTAGTCAAGTTTATTGGCCTCCAGAACCTAACCCTATTTTCCCCATTGATTACATGTAATTATATATAGCGAACATCCTTGGACCCTATCTGGCGATATATCCTGACCTTACTATATTGTAATGATGTACTGTACTTGAACCACAGAATCCCCAGTTTTTTCCAACTTCCCTCCTGAATCTTTCCCAGTCAGTCAACGATTTGTATTTATTATTATTATTATTTTTTTAATTTTTATTTTATTTATTTATTTAATTTTTTTTTTTTTTGCGGGGAATAGCCCACCCGGGCACAGGTCAAACGACCCACAGTGGGGCCTGGGGGACGAAAAAATAGGAACAGAAAAAAATTGAAAATAGAGAAGAAAAAGGTTATACTGTACTGTGTTAATCTACACCATGAAGATGCCGGAAAACCAGCTTTTTAAAGTGAGACAGATTGTATAAGTATGGAAACACAGGAGAAGGCAGAGCATTCCACAGTTTGGCTGTGTGAGGAAAGAAGGATGTACTATAACGGGGTATTCTCATGTGACCGACACACACACAGAAAAACGGTGGGCACCGCGGACAAGACGTGTGTTACCAGCCCACGGCCTTACCGGTGGTACACAGGATGCCAAATCCACCGAACATTGCCCGTTAAAGTACCTGTAAAAGAGAGAGAGTGAAGCAACATTGAGGCGAAGAGAAAGGGAAGAGAGATTGTCGACTAAAGGAGGAGAGTTAATAAGACGAAATGCCTTTGATTCCACCCTATCTAATAGTTGGACAGAAGAAGAGCCACCCCAGATATGAGAGCAGTACTCCAAGTTAGGACAAATGAATCCCTTATATATTTGGAACAACTGCTCAGGAGTGAAGTAGCTATGGCATCTGTACAGCATTCCCAGTTTTTGGGAGGCAGCTTTAGCTATACTACAGATGTGTGATTTCCATGACATATTGGAGGAAATAGTGAGGCCTAACATATTTATTTCAGAATTTGTGAGGATGATAGCGTCCTGAAATGTAATTGGTGGGAGATCGTCTAATTTACAAAGTGTAATTGGTAAATATTGAGTTTTATTACTATTGAACTTAACCAAGTTTGTATCTCCCCATTCAGAGATGCTGCACATATCCGCGTTGATAGAAGTAATGATATCAGTTCTAGAAACAGATCTAGTTTGAGAGTTAGGAGGAAGGGGAAACTGTGAAGAAGAGTGAAGAGTAGAATCATCAGCGTAAGAATGGATAGAATTAGTTGTAGTGTGAAGTAAATCATTGATAAAAAGGAGGAAGAGAGTTGGTGAAAGAACAGAACTCTGTGGGACGCCACTACTGGTAGAGAAAGGGCGAGAGGTCGATCCCTCGACAACAACTGCCATGGATCGGTTCTCAAGGAAGCTAGAGATGAGAGAACAAAGTGGGGGAGAGAAACCAAAAGAGGGAAGTTTAGATAGCAAAGACTTGTGCCATACCCTGTCAAATGCTTTGGAGATGTCGAGGGCCACGACGAAAGTTTCCCCATTATCCCTAAGAGAGGATGACCAAAGATGGGTGCAATAGGAGAGCAGATCACCAGTAGATCTCACCTGGCAAAAGTCATACTGGTGATCCAACAAAAGAGAAAGGCGTTCAAGGTGACGGAGAAAATGGGAGTTCAAGATAGTTTCAAAAATCTTAAAGAGGGATGAAGTTAGGGCAATGCGGCGATAGTTAGAGGGATTAGAATGGTCACCCTTCTTCGGGATGGGCTGAACCAAGGCAGGCTTCAAAGAAGAAGGAAAAGTTTGGTTTTGACGCAAAGGCAAAAGAAGCGAGCAAACCGAAAATTTACAATTGTTAAACAACAAAGGGCATTAAAAATTTTGAATTGCTAAACGAAATATCATGAAATGAATGATCATTAAACGAGAGATACCTGTGACTCGTTGACTTAGGCAATGGTGGTGAGACTGGTTAGAACCATTGTCACTCACGAAAACAATGCCGTCTTGTCTCCTCGTGTGTGTTTTAATATTCTACGTATTCATTTCAAACATACCAAGATTAATCCAATCAAATACGTATTCAATAATAAACAAAAATGAATCTTTTGTACATATTCTTAAAAAGATAAATGACGCTGCATTTCCTTAAATGCCCAAGTATATGTTGGTGTTCCCAATCCATCTCATTTTTTTTTTTTTTTTGCCATTAGTGGTTAGCTACTTCTATTGTTCCATTTATTAGCATTAAACAACATTACTTAAAACATATACATTCATTTTTTTACATTCATTTTACTACAGCTACAACCGAGGTCTTATTTTTTTCATTTTCTCGTGTAGAACCATTGTCCCGGACTCCCGGCTGTAAACACAAACGAAAACAATAGCGTCCCATCTCCTCTTGTGTGACCATATTATTATTCATTTATATTGTATAAGGTGCATTCAGAAACATTATTTAAAGAATATAGTTTGCAATTTTCATTAATTGTATTGTTTTGGGGGAAAAGACGGTAAAGAGATATGAAAAGGTCACACTTGGGAACACATCTCATTATTATTGGTTTATTTTAATGGTAATTAATGATTCGCTATAAGACGATTCACCTCACACTGCAGTACTGGAAGACACATCACCGTTGTTATTCGGGGCTTTACTGTATCGTGCCTATAAAGTTGTCAATTGTAATTTTTCAATATTATATTTGACATATTTATACAGTGTTTATTATGATCCTGAAATTGAATGGGTATTTGAAGTTTAATTTAGAAGAACCTGTGACATTAATTAGGTTGAGAATATTATGGGTCAACATGACACTAGCTTATACTGTCCTACAGACAGGCAAGAGGTGACTTAATTTAAGTGTATAAACATCTCAAGAGGGCATTAATCAGTCGAGTGTACATTCACTAAATATACTCTGCACTCTTGGCTCTGAAACCATCCACAATAATCACTGGGACAGAAGCAGTGATGAGTGTTAGCAGATGTCTTGGTCTAGTGTGTCATATTATATAACCCAATAAAGGTGTACAATAGTCTTTTAGCGAGTGTCCATACCTCAAGGTTGAAGAAGCCACAGTCCAGAAAACTGTGAGGGCAAACTTTTTCTGAGTGAGAATTGTGAACTTTCAGAACAATCTGCCATAGTGTGTTGTGACGGCACCGAGTGTGAGCTGTTTCAAGACCAGACTTGACCAACACTGGAGCAGGTTCAGGTACATTCAGGAGCCAGTACTTGCCCAGTACTTGCCAACAGTGTGTAACAGAGACGTGACCGACCGCCCAAGCGGCTAACGAGCCGATCAGTGGTGAAGAGGATAAAAGTGAAAAAGTATTTTTGAGGTTTTACTAAAGTTGCATCTGATAGGAAGCCGCACCCCCAGTTATTCCTCGTTTAGCGATAATTTTGCTTAACGTTTGTTTGTTGAGGAGTGTAAGCCCATCATTACATGAGGGATACCTACGCTACTACAACAAACTTTCCATAATTTTTTTTATTTGTTGTGACTTTTGCCCCAATTAAAAAACAAAATAAATAAATATTGTACAATACATAAATGTCTGTGTCTTAGCCATTATACTGTATATACTGCAATGCCTTAAGTAAGATATATCTGTGCCAACTTTCATAATAATTACTCCCAGCATGAATGAGCACCTTCTCAAAGTCCTCAGAAGCAACCATCTGGGCACACTGACTATGTTAATGGTACAGTACAGGTCTGCTATGTTTACCTCAGAAGTGAAGGAGTGAAACATAAATGTTTTAAAGAAGAAGAAAATATCTCTCACCTTAATGGGGACATAAGAGTGTACTGTACCAAGAGAACAGTGAGTTAACCCCTTGTGTACCTCCCAGGTGTCAGGTCTCTCTCTTCAATAAAATATGAAAAGTGGCGTCCCGTAGTGAAGGGATTACACATCTGACCCCCAACACTCTGGATACATATCTTATAACCCACAACATATTGTAAACTCGCTCCAGAATAAATTATCTTTACCGAGGGCTCCGTTGATTTTCAAAATGGACGCCACGACTCCCGTTGTCTCGGTGAGGTTGTCAAAACCCTTCGTCCACTGTGTAAAATTGTCTCGCACAAAATCGCAGAGAAAATTTTTGGAGCGAGTGTAAAGTACATTACTGAATGATGTAAACTGCTTCATGCTGTTCTATTCTTTTTATTAGCAGCTCCAGGTTATATAAATTGTAAAATTAATAACATTGTAAACAGTCTATGCCTCCTGAATTATATACTGTATATATACTGTACAGTGTCCTATGTATGACTAATTATATACAAGTTAGCTCCTAACAAGATATAAATACCTGCACAGTACTGTATACCAAACAGGTGTATAGCTACAGTACCCATAAATTTATTTATTTTTTACATTACTGTTTTATACTGTATGCAGTATATGCAAATTGGAATGATCACCTGTTGATTAGTACAGTACAGTACAATTGTATTACTATGGTACACAACTTACAGCAAACTCTCCTGTAACCAGATTAAATATGTGCGGCCATTCTGGTTACTTGGAGAACATTTCCTTAACCAAACAAAACTTTCCTTAACCTGAACATAAAATTATAAAACTTTCTAGACTGACATTGTGGAAATGTGAAACAATAATCATTGGGGAGTAAAGACTGCATCCTCAGCTCATCTTCCAATAATATCAATGAAAAATAAAGACTGAATCCTAACCTTAATAATTGTGGCCCCTACAAAATTGGCCTAAACTTTAATGGGTACTGTACTGTACCTCCAAAGACATAATGGCCCCCCCCCCCCCCCAAGTGGGTCTTAAATTTAAAGACAAACTCTCATAAATCCAGTTATTGGAGATTTCTGATTAAAAGAAAACAGTGTGGTTAAAGGAGAAGTTGCTGCCCTTAAGTTAACAGTCACTCCAGGTCAACATTTGCTGGTCTATACCTTACCCACATCAGGTCAACGCTTTTATTGTACAGTCGTAAACAACAGTCCCGTCGTCGCCTCTTGTGCTGCTCCACAAACCCCGAGATTCAGACTCGTGAACCTGAAGCAGTAGACACTAATGCTTTATTACATCCATAAATGCTTCAGGTTCACGACTCTGAATCTCGGGGTTTGTGGAGCAGCACAAGAGGCGACGACGGGACTGTTGTTGGAAACTCTACATTAAAGGTATGTACAGTACAGCACAGTATAAGGTTTGGATTCAATTATCACATTAGTTATTTTGATTTGTTAATTCTACAATAATGCGGTGAAGTTCTTTGTAAAGAATTCCATTGCAGTTTTTCCTAGGAACATTTGTCACAGCAATTACAGTGCAGTAACCTTACCATCTGTCACATAGGAGCCTCTGTAATGACCTGTTGTCTTAGTAACATACTGGTGACAGTGGGTACAGTAAAGATCTAAAACTCAAGGCTTGGCCAGTGAGTGGATCATAACTCTGTACTCTACGTACTGCTAATACTTCAATAATCTACGCGCCTGTTAACAAATTCTCTTTAATCTTTACATATTTATAATGAACACACAGACATAATTAATTTTCCTATAATTGTTTTTGCTATACTGTACAGTAATATTACATTCCTGCTAATAAATATATGATAGAACATTTTCTGTGAAGATTAAAGACATTAAGTATTAAGCTTTGGACATCACTGTACTGTACTCAGTGCTACTCATTATTTGACCTTTGTTTTCAAAACTCTCTGGAGAGCAGAAACACGCATGAATGCCAACACGGTCAGGAGAATGTTGACAAAGTACGTGGTGACACAGACGACACAAAAGTCCTTGAGCACGAAGTACAGCAGATATGCCAGGTAGACACTCATCAGGTTTGAAAGAGTTATCAAACTCCGCTGAAACTTGGCCACTCTCACACTCCTGATTTCTCCTGATAAAAGAAAAGATTGATGTACCAAACTGTACAGTGCTGTACAGTCAACCCTCGCTTTTCGCGGTCCCACATTCCGAGTTTCCACGTTTACGCGGTACCCTGCCAAAACAGGAATGCTCACATTCCGCGGTGCGTGTACCCCTTTACACGGAGAGCGGCTGGCGAGCCGCGCCATTTTTGGATCCAAACCTCCCGCCATGTCTCCCGCCATCCGCCATGTTGTGTAAGCGGCGCGAGCAGGGTGCGCACAAGGTCGCCCAGTCATCAAAACATTACCGAGTTCTTCACCCGCCACCCACCACAGCCGGCCCAAGTCAGTGATAGTGATAATGATAGTGAGGAAATGGACTTATATGGACTTTGAGGGGTTTGACAAAGAGGCCCTGCAAGCCTCTGTGGTGGATAGTGATACAATTGATACAAGTGATACAGGTGAGGGCCAATAATCTGCCCTCTGCTTCGGAACCAACCACCCATCCCCGTGTGCCTAGCCATCTTTTCTACTAATGTAAGTGCTAAAAAACCTAATATTATTGATATTTCTCTTAATTATTAATTGTGTGTGCATGCCATCATAAAGTTAAGATAAAATTTTTACTACAACATAGTTGTGTGTCGTCAAAAAGTGGAGTTTGGGGATCGGCCCGGTCTCTATTTCAATTAATCCCATATGTTATGTTGTTCACTTTACGCGTTTCTCACTTTCCGCGGTACCCTGTGGGTTGAATTAACTACGTAAAGTGAGGGTTGACTGTACATCACCATGTTGTACAGTCTTCATATGACACCAAAAACAGTGGAGAGATCATGAAATACCATTTCGTGACCTAATTTGGGGTCAACCAACGCTGTGGAAAGCATGACAACCTGTACTGTACTGCACTGTACAACCTGTACTGTACTGCCCTGCACTGTACAACCTGTACTGTACTGCCCTGCACTGTACAACCTGTACTGTACTGCACTGTACAACCTGTACTGTACTGCACTGTACAACCTGTACTGAACTGCACTGTACTGCACTGTACAACCTGTACTGAACTGCACTGTACAACCTGTACTGCACTGTACAACCTGTACTGCACTGTACAACCTGTACTGCACTGTATAACCTGCACTGTACTGCACTGTACAACCTGTACTGAACTGCACTGTACAACCTGTACTGCACTGTACAACCTGTACTGCACTGTACAACCTGTACTGCACTGTACAACCTGCACTGTACTGCACTGTACAACCTGTACTGAACTGCACTGTACTGCACTGTACAACCTGTACTGCCCTGCACTGTACAACCTGTACTGTACTGCACTGTACAACCTGTACTGTACTGCACTGTATAACCTGTACTGCACTGTACAACCTGTACTGTACTGCACTGTATAACCTGTACTGTACTGCACTGTACAACCTGTACTATACTGCACTGCACAGCCTGTACTGTACTGCACTGTATAACCTGTACTGCCCTGCACTGTATAACCTGTACTGTACTGCACTGTACAACCTGTACTGAACTGCACTGTACTGCACTGTACAACCTGTACTGAACTGCACTGTACAACCTGTACTGCACTGTACAACCTGCACTGTACAACCTGTACTGCACTGTACAACCTGTACTGCACTGTATAACCTGCACTGTACTGCACTGTACAACCTGTACTGAACTGCACTGTACTGCACTGTACAACCTGTACTGAACTGCACTGTACAACCTGTACTGCACTGTACAACCTGTACTGCACTGTACAACCAGTACTGCACTGTATAACCTGCACTGTACTGCACTGTACAACCTGTACTGAACTGCACTGTACAACCTGTACTGCACAACCTGTACTGCACTGTACAACCTGTACTGCACTGTACAACCTGCACTGTACTGCACTGTACAACCTGTACTGAACTGCACTGTACTGCACTGTACAACCTGTACTGCCCTGCACTGTACAACCTGTACTGTACTGCACTGTACAACCTGTACTGTACTGCACTGCACAACCTGTACTGTACTGCACTGTATAACCTGTACTGTACTGCACTGTACAACCTGTACTATACTGCACTGCACAGCCTGTACTGTACTGCACTGTATAACCTGTACTGCCCTGCACTGTATAACCTGTACTGTACTGCACTGTACAACCTGTACTGAACTGCACTGTACTGCACTGTACAACCTGTACTGAACTGCACTGTACAACCTGTACTGCACTGTACAACCTGCACTGTACAACCTGTACTGCACTGTACAACCTGTACTGCACTGTACAACCTGTACTGTACTGCACAACCTGTACTGTAATGCACTGTACAACCTGTACTGCCCTGCACTGTACAACCTGTACTGTACTGCACTGTACAACCTGTACTGTACTGCACTGTACAACCTGTACTGTACTGCACTGTACAACCTGTACTGTACTACACTGTACAACCTGTACTGTACTGTACTGCACTGTACAACCTGTACTGTACAGCACTGTACAACCTGTACTGCCCTGTATTGTATAACCTGTACTGTACTGCACTATACAACCTGTACTGCCCTGTATTGTACAACCTGTACAGGCACTGTGTTGTACTATACTGGGTGGTGTTTCACTTACTGTAACAACTCATGTACTGTAGTTTCATTAAATGTGGTTCACTTGTCTCTTTCCTCATCCATCCGTTACTGGGAACCATTAATATTATTATATTAGTCAGGGGAATTATGAAGAGATAACTCACTCATTATATTTATTCAACAAATGACATGATCTTTAGTTATATGTCTTGATCCTATTAGTAACTGTGCAGTATATACCGGGAGGAGGCCATTCACTATACACCCGTACGACTACAGAAAAAAACGTTCACTCAACCTCACTACGACGGCCCACACTACACAAACTGTACACCTAACATTACCTCTTGGCTGTAGCGAGTATATTACGAGTGTCCAATCAGAGTCTGTTTTTCAAAGATTCTTTAGGCACTTTTGCCACCGATTGGCCAGTTCACAATATGGACGTAGTCACGTCGGTTCTATGGGCGGAATTATCTTCATGGCACCTTGGTATAGGCATCTTGTCACCCTTGAGTGTGGTGATGGTAATGGTCACTATCAACACACAGGATCTCGCATGTCAATTATTAAGTTCCTCTTATAACAGGTGTCCCTTTTATTACAACTGAACACTGTATTGTACAACCTGTACTGTATAGCACTGTACAACCTGTACTGTGTTGTATAACCTGTACTGTATTGTACAACCTGTACTCTATAGCACTGTACAACCTCTAGTGTACTGCACAGTACAACCTCTAGAGTGCTGCACTATATTGTACAACCTGTCAGTACTGTACAACTTGTACAGTACTGCACTGTATTGTACAACCTGTAGTAAATAAATAATAATGGTTGCCCCTCGTGTAATGATGATGGCTGGCCCTAGGGCCATCTAGGTGTGAATTTGTTTAAGGTGTAGAAGCTGTCGCCAAGACAACAACCACACCCTAAGTTAACGAGCTGCATGACCCGGTGTCAAGGAATAGTCCGAGAAGACCGGACAACTCGTCAACTGGTAGTAGGCAGCTACCAAACAGGGAGGTACTACCGCCTGGGAAGATATTGGAAGCATAATGTGTTGTCTAATGGTAGACCCTGCTGCCATATGTGACCAAGTCCCAGGTTGATGATCTGACTTTCTGCCTCATTTACACACAAATGAAGGTCTCAATTGTTTTTCTTACCCTTGACAACACAATATACATACAGTGAACCCTCACTTTACGCGATCAATTGAACCCACGGCGGCCCGCGTAAAGTGAACAACATAACATATGGGATTAATTGAAATAGAGACCGGGCCGATCCCCAAACTCCACTTTTTCAGACACAATACCTACGTTGTAGTAAAAATAACTTCTTAATTTTATGATGGCATGCACACACAATTAATAATTATGAGAAATATCAATAATATTAGGTTTTTTAACACTTACATTAGTAGAAAAGATGGCTGGGCACACGGGGATGGGGGTTGGTTCCGAGGCAGAGGGCAGATTATTGGCCCTCCCCTGTATCACTATCCACCACAGAGGCTTGCAGGGCCTCTTTGTCAAACCCCTCAAAGTCCATATAAGTCCATATCCTCACTATCATTATCACTATCACTGACTTGGGCCGGCTGTGGTGGGTGGCAGGTGAAGAACTCGGTAATGTTTTGATGACTGGGAGACCTTGTGCGCACCCTGCTCGCGCCGCTCTCCGCGTAAAAGGGTACACACACCGCGGAAAGTGAGCATTCCGGTTTCGGCAGGGTACCGCGTAAACGTGGAAACGCGTAAAGTGGGACAGCGTAAAGCGAGGAGTGACTGTATATTGTTTCTCACTTTTGAACTTTTTCATTTTCTTTATGGTTCCTTATTATTATTATTATTATTATTATTATTATACTACATTATTATTATTTTTTATTTATTTTTTTATTATAAATTTTATTTTATTATGAATTATTATTATTACGTATTATTATTATTATTATTATTATTATTATTACATTTTCACCCCCAAGGCCCTGATGTGGGTCGGTGACCTATGCCAGGGGGGTGCTAATACCTGTAAAAAAAAAAAAAAAAAAAAAAAAAAAAAAAAAAAAAAAAATGCACTGGCTAACCATTACCCTGGAACACAATCCGCAAATTGATTTAACATCCAGCTCCCCAATTACTGCATTGTATTGTACAACCTGTACTACACTGTACAACCTGTACTGCACTGCACTGTATTGTACAACCTGTACTGTACTGTATGTTTGTACGAAATTTGAACAAAATCTACATCATGACCTAATCTGCCAAAACACAAGGTATTAGGTCAGATGTTTGCAGGGCCACTTACAGCTGTTTTATGGAAAGATAAAACTAACTTGTTTAAATGGTAAAGTTAGTCTATACTGTACTGTACTCTAGAGAAAATATATAATGTATAAGGGAGATTTAAAACTCAAGGGCACTGCATAATTCATCTTAGAAATATTCTAAAGGTTTATTTCCTTCCAAGAGCCATTAACTAGCACCATTTACTCAAAATTTTAATTACGAACCCAGATCCTTGACCAGCATGTACTGGTATTGCTGTTTAGCGATAATTCGGCCGAGGGATTTAACCTTTCTAACACCCTTGGTTATTTAACAACCTGCAACTGTTTGTTTTAGTGATCTCCAACTCACTGGGAAAAATTCAGGAACAAAATAAAAAAAATGGGGATTCTATGGTACTGTACAAGTAGACATCTCTATTGGGTGGGTGTACTGTATATGGGCGGGTGTGAGAACATGACAGGTGGTAGGGTAGTAGCGGGGCGGGTTGGGTGGGTAGGCGGGCAAGCAATAGAGGAGGATTCAGGCATAGTTGCGAGACATGGGAGGGAGGGAGCCATGTGGGCGTGTGTGTGTGTGTGTGTGTGCCTCTACCACCACCAGCACTGCCTTACCCGATACCTTGTCAAGTGCAGACTCCTAAAAAGTGCCTCAGTTAATAATATCTACATATTTGACTACAATAAATAGTAAAATAAGAGTAGAATTATGTAAATGTAAGTTATTTTTAGTAAGCCAAATTCCATTTAGAAGTGTCACCTACAGTAAGTCCTCGTGTAATGTTGAGTTGTATGCCTGCCTCCCAACACGACAGCACTGATGCAGCTTATGGACCAAGGCGTCATCACCGTATTCAAGGCATATTATTTACGCCGTACCATGGCGTAGAAGCTCAAGGCTACAGACGGAGAAAATAAACCAACGATCCGAGAATATTGGCGCGGTTTCAACATTCTTCATGCAATTGACAACATTGGCAAGGCATGGGAAGAGGTTTCAGAAAGTTGCCTGAATGGCGTGTGGTGTAAATTGTGGCCCGAGTGCGTCAACAGTTTTACAGGATTCACGGACTTAGTCCCAGCTGTGAATAGGGATATCCTCAGCTTGGCTAGACAGGCAGGCTTTGATGAGCTGGAATCAGAGGATATTGAGGACGTCCTGGCGTCCCATACAGAAGAGCTCACCAACGAAGATCAGCAACTGTTAACAGAACACAGTGCTGCTGAAGGTGACGACGAAGAACCTCAACGAACACTAACTACCAAGAGGAGAGCAGAAGCGTTCAATATGATCCAGCAAGGAATGCAAATTACGTTAAATACGTGTTAAAATGACTCAAAATTTTAATATAAAACTTGGAATATTATTGAATAGTACAACCTTCTTGATATTTATGCATCCCCATAAAACAGTTCATGTGCATGAAATTTTAAGAAAATCCAGTGGCACACCGCTGTATTTTGTGGTGTAGAAGACGCTGCATCGTGGAAGACGCTCCCTGATTTTGGAAATGTAATTCTAGGAAAAACTTTTAATACTTACTAACCGACACCAGTGGTTGATATACAGCCCTTTTGGCACAAGTACACACACCTCTTTGAATATCATCACTTAGAACTGCTTATCAGTCATCATTTTCATCAATTAAAAAAATATCTGTAAGGTGAAATCTTTAAGACAGCGCTCATTTTCTACACCTGGTCACCTCTGCATCTAGCGGACCGTAGTGTTTACATTCTTTCTCTTGATTTTGTCGGCAAGACAATGACGCAATTCCTCAATAGATGGCGCTGCCGCACCACTGCCATTAGTAAACAAACCGCACAGCAGCAAGGGTTGTGTAGCTGCAGCCGTTTATTTTTTACCTACTGGGTAAGTAAATAATCGTATTTTTTGCAGATATCAACAATATTAGTTAAATCAATTGTTTTATAGTATAGACAATACTTGTAATTCCTAAGTAATGAGGTAACAGTCTTTGTAAGGGGCTGATTTCAGTTGACCCTAAGAAAACCTCCGCTACAACCCATCAACCAGTGTCGTGGAAGACGCATGGTAATTTTCAAGGTATATTTTTGCAATAAAAAGTGCGTCTTCCAAGCCGAAAAATACGGTATCTTTTTCTGTGAGTTGGAACTAATTACCCAGTATCCCATTGAAATAATAGATTCAGTTAACGAGACTTTCAGTGAACAACCGACTCTGTGGAACCAATTGTGTTCGTTAATCGAGGGACCACTGTATAATATAATATAAAACTAGTACACCATATCTTCTACAGAACACATAACGGGCAATCTTTTCCGCATAAAATTAATTATGGGTAGAAATAGTCACCGCATAAACGTGAATTTGCATATAGTGAACGTACATAAAGTGAGGGTCCAGTGAACTGTACTGTACCTGTACTACATGTGTAGTATGTCGGTGAACTATAATTAATCTTTTTAATTAAGACCATTATTAGATCCGACTCTGACACGGCCGGGCCCTGGTGCCCGGGAACACAAGTCTCTACAGTTACCCAATGATAAAATATTTGTCATTTTTCAAAAGCTTTAACCACTTGAGTACAGGATCACCTCTGTACTGAATAAAATCATCTGACATTAGCCAAATAAAATATTAAAAGTGGCGTCTCCATAGTGAAGGGGTTAACTTAGCATGCAAGAGGCACACAATATCTTCCCCGAGTAAAATTTAAAGAACAGAATGTTTGGTTTGTACTGTAGTACAGTACTTCTTCCAGTTACAATACTACAGTATCAGATAGCAAAGCTGAGTAAGTGATACCCAAGGATTTTTAAGATTTAATGTTTAAGTCACCAAACAAAGGTACTGTACTTACAGTATTTGTGCCCACGAGGTCTGCCAGGTACGTAAACCTTTTTAACCCTCACAAATATGTATTGTTGTATGTTTACGTGGATACTTTCTTACGTACTGGATATGAAATACAGTACAGTATACTCTTTCTGGGGCCTTCAGGAGGGAGGTGGAGGCCACCAGTATGAATATTTTACTGTACAGCTCCTCCCCGACTTACGACCTACTCGACTTACGACCACCCGCACTTACGACCTGCCTCAGTCGTACCAAAATTTTGTCAAATTACATATTTTTGAGTCCCAACATCAGTACACAGACAAAATTTTCGTTTGTAATTCACTTTAAAATGGCTGGCAAGCTTAAAAGTGAGAGTTTTGTGGTGCTGAGAAGAAAAAGAGACACCCATTTTAGATTTTCTATGTATTATTGAAGCATTTCCGACTTACGACCATTTCAACTTACGACACAGATTTAGGTCCCTAACCCCGTCGTAAGTCGGGGAGGAGCTGTATTTATTTTTTCTTAAGCTTTTTACCAATTATCAACTAACTAGTTGTTTGGTCAGTTGGTCTATCCAGTGTTAGTAAAGAAGGAAATTGGAATCAGGAAACCTGTGAAGTTTGGTAGTGAGTCACACTGGGATACACGTGTCTGGTGTACTGCGCACATCATTGTCATTCCTAAAAACCCCATTTAATTCATATTACGCTATATAAAATTCAAATCCACCGAACTTGTAGAACCTCAGAAAACGGGAAACATTGATAAAGGATAACTCACCTACTCAATGTTACTAGACCATGTGTTGTATTGTACCCAGGTACAGTTATATCATATTAATTGTATGTATTCATAGCATTAAGGAGAACTCAGGGTATGCATAAGATGAATGTTAAAGTCCAGTTGAGCCGGGCTAGTGTACTGTAGGACTAAGTGGGGATCAGGGTTTGAAGGTCATACTATTTACGTCTGTGAACGTGTAGCGAACATAACTTCCACAGATATTATATGAAAATACATGAGAACAATGATCTGGAAAAAGGATAAATGTATCAGAAATATGTGAGGTGTTGACAGTGATCCAGAAACTATACTTGAAAGGAAATATCTTTTATGCGTCGGTGTGAACTTAATACACCTCGTATCCTCACGTGACATATACCCACGACAGGTACAGTGATCAGAGAATCTTATGTCTGTGTTCAAATAGTGCAATGTGTGAGAGGAGGATCCCTCATTACAGTTTTAAGTGAAGTTGATACACCCCCGCCATGAACATTCGGCCTTTGTTTTAAGGCGCGTCCTGCACCCGCCTCGAGTGTGCCGTGTTGATATTATAACCCAGTGAATTTACCCACGAATTAGCAAACCAAGACCTTACCTCAGTTTGTACTTTAGGGTTAAAATGTGTTTATAAGGCATGAGTGACAATATACCGAAAAGTGTTCAGGTGAGAACCGTAAGAAATAAAAGTAAAAATTAATGATTGGAAACTGTAGGCCTACACAGTGACGAGCGGCAGGGCACTGCACTCGGTCCCTTTCGTTCTACCGTCACCTAAGGCCAGTGTCCTATCGGGCTATATCCCGCCCTATAATTAAGGCTTATACAGAAGTTATTACAGTTTAAAGCTTTGCCTGATGTATAAGTGTAATAGTAATGTGTTAGGGTGTGTGATAACCGCCCGTCAGGCATTATTTCTCAGTACCCTCCGTTCTACCGTCACCTCAGGTTTCATGCGGTTGGAGTGCCTTGCTGGGCGGCGGCCATTATCCCTATGAGCGTCCCAACAGGTGGTGACTGCTCCCAGCTATGCCGATCCACTGTGAACCTGTGGATTTCCAGCACACCACTCCAAATGAGTAGTCACAAATAAGGAGACCGTGAGAAACTCTGCGGTCGTCACTTGGAGCGACCTATAATACCAGGCGTAGAAATAGTGCTGGTATGTCTCTGGGTGAAGCCCTCGTCTTTACCCACCGAGGGCGGTGTGCGAACGAGGTGCCTGTTGGTTATACCTTTAAAGTTACAAGGAGTCCCATACCTGCAGGGGTGGAGTGTAACATGTGTGTTGAGATGGTGCTACTATGTATGATAACCGACGGTGCTAAATTCCATACAGGTGGAGCAGTCTGATGTGTTAAGGGATAGTGTAAGAAGGAATGACCATTGACCAAGGTAAGGTGGTCACAGATTGTTATGCAATAAGTAGGTGGATGACACGCCATTAACGTAAGACGTCTGGTGCCCATCTGGGTAACCAACATTTTCGTTGTTCTTCTGAGGAAGACCAATTCATTTGTATGTTTTTTACCAGTATGCTTTATAAGGAATAAATTAATTAAGACATGTTATGGTTTCACCGTTCTTTCCCCTTATCGATCGCAGTAACACCTTTAGTTCCGTCCAAGGGACCTGATATCAGAATTGCAATACCCATGTGCCTAGACCCTCGACATACTACCAAAAAGAATTGAGGTTATGTAGTAACCATTGAACTGCAGTAAGTAGAAAGAACAATTGAAAGAACTAAGACATGTTATGGTTTCACCCTTCTTTCCCCTTATCGATCTGGTCAATGGAAAACCTAACCCAATGCCTGGTCCACTCTGCACACTACCTAACGAGCTACATGCTGTCCAGAGGGGGTCTGGTGGCAGCGAGCCTTAGAAATTAAGATTAGTTAAGTATTCCCCCTTAGCGTTAGTGAGCCCGAGTCAGGCAGTATACTGGGCCGAGCAGGATTCAACCTTTAACATACAGTACCACCAACATATACAGTGGGGTATGCTATAACGAATCTAATTGGTTCTAGAACCTTGTTGGTTATAGCATTCATTCGTTATAGGATTAATCCGCTCCAGGCCCCCAAATACAACCACTTAACACTGAAAAATATATAAAATTGTAAAAATGTGCATAAATATGCATCTAAACCCCTGAAATAAAGAATATCATTAATACTTGTAATAAAAAACAATGAATTAGAAAAAAAAAATTTTTTTTTTTAAATAATGTTCGTTGTAGGAGTTTCGTTCGTTATAGCATTCTCAATTTTATAGGTAAAACCGTTCGTTATAGGAATATTCGTAGTAGGATCCGTTCGTTATAGCATACCCCACTGTAGTTATAAATTGTCCTAAGAAAACACTGCAAGTTATTTTCAGTATTATAAACTACTGGCGTGTAGAGCAGAGGGGTGACTGTACTGTACCTTGTTATTAACTCACCGAGGAGAATGACAAGGCAGTAAAAGATGATCCCAGGGATGCTGTTGGGTTGGTTCAAGATGTGGTCTTTACCCAGAACCTCCCCAATGATTCCAAATCCCCGGCCATACCTGTTGAAGCAAAAATCACTCTATTATAGTAATGCTGTGTACAGTATAATAATGTTATGTACAGTATAATAATGTTATGTACAGTATAATAAAGCTATGTACAGTATAATAATATTATGTACAGTATAATAATATTATGTACAGTATAATAATGCTATGTACAGTATAATAAAGCTATGTACAGTATAATAATATTATGTACAGTATAATAATGCTATGTAAGTCCCGGACAAAAGTTCTCGATACAGTCAAGGTGGAGGGTCTGCCCCTACCTTTACTGGATGGCAGGTACCTGTACACTGCCCCCAAGGTGGAGGGTCTGCCCCTACCTTTACTGGATGGCAGGTACCTGTACACTGCCTCACCACACAAACAAGCACCCAAGCAGTTCAAAGTTCACCTTCCATTTCTCAATATGGACAGGGAAAACATGTCATTGTTTTCTTTAATAAATTCATGAATCAATTTACCCAATTAAGTTTTAGATTATTTAACATAATTGGTTAGACCATTATTAGATAATCAGGACATAAACATTACAATACCAAAGACAGAGTGAAGAGTGTGTGTTTGGTGGCTGGGGATCACATGGTTAATATCCACCAAGCTGTATTGTCCCTCAGAATGGTAGCCAGTTAACTAATGTGAGGGATAATATGGTTCATAAGAGAGTGCTCTGTGGTAATGGCCTTATCATAAGGTCTACTGTGTGTAACCTTGGTTTAATGGAAGACATGATAGGGGTATAGCTGACACAATTAACATAAAAGTGTGACACAACAAGATGTAAGTCACAACATCATTGATTAGTATTGGATAGATAGGAAAATAAGGTCAAAGCAGCATGACCATTATTAGTATAGTCTCGATTTACGCGGTCAATTGAACCCGTGGAGGTCCGCGTAAAATGAGAAAAGCGTAAACGAAATAACAGAACATATGGGATTAATTGAAATAGAGACTGGGCCGACCACCAAACTCCACTTTTTCCAACACAATATGTACGTTGTAGTAAAAATAGTATCTTAACTTTATGATGGTATGCACACACACATAATATAGAAGATAAATGTCAATAAGAGAATAATATACTGTACCAGGTAAAATAAAAGTCAAGGTTTAACACTTACGTTAGTAGAGGAGATGGGTCGGCATACGGGGATGGATGGGGGCTGGTTCCGAGGCAGAGGGTAGGCTACTGGCCATCAGGTGAATCACCATCACTATCCACCATAGTTGTCAGGGCCTCCCTGACAAACCCCTCTGTCACCATCACTCACTATCACTGACTTGGGCTGGCTGTGGTGGGTTGCTGACGGCTAGTGTTGATGTGGTCGTGATACACCTGGATGTACTGCTCCATACTTTGGTCTAGAAGGTTATTGAAGACTTCATACCGGTGATTGACATGGTCGTTGGAAAGGGTGAGCTTTAGTTTCTCGGCAAACCGATGGCATCCTTTACATCACCATGCGTTAACTTCTGTTCTCTTGCTGCCGCTCCACCTGCCTCCTCACTGACGTCATCGTCTTCCAACATTTCGTCGGCAGTCACCTCAGGATCACTGATCACCTCCATGATGTCGTCGTTGGTGGTCTCGGAGAAGCCTGCAACTGTAACACATTGTGCAGCTGATCACCTGGTTGTCGGTGTACTGTCCTTCCTCCATAACTTCTCGTAAGAATGGAGGAAAATTCATGGCGGCACCACGGTCAGCACTGGCTCCTTCACCAACAATGTTAATGTTGGTAATCTTGTTCCTTTTCTTAAACCCTTGCAGCCACCCAGAGGAAGCAGTGAAGGGTTTGGGCTCTGCAATTCCCATCTTGCACGCCACTGATGAGTACAGTTCATGAGCGTAGTCCTGCACTGCCCGCGTGTCGACCGCCATGTTACGTCATGCCTGACGAATTAAGTAGCTCACCAGTAAGTTCTCAGTCTTGAGCAGCACCTTATTCTAACAATACTTCACCACTGAAGCACCTGCAGACTTTGTGATGCTCGTGTGTTTTTTAATCTTGGCGGCATCCTTCTTGATCGTCCGGATCGTAGATTCGTTCACGCCATGCTGGCGCGCCAAATCAACTTGTCTCGTTCCTTTCTCTAAATCTTACACGATCTTGTACTTAACTTCGTAACTTAGGGCACGTCGTATCTTCTTGGGCTTGGGGCGGCTGGGTCCAGGTAATGCAAGGTTTTTCTGGGATGGAGGGGGTCCAGTGGAAGACATTGTTGTACAGATTAGCAAGCACAAGAGAGAACAGTATACGCGGCGACTGAGAACAATGAGACTGACGCGGCTGGGTCAGTAGCTTCCCTCCCGTGCCAGGCCACGTCATATACCATTAGACCAATCACAGCTAGCGGCGGAGGGAGGTAAGGATGCGTGACCCAATCACAGTCCAATACGTCATATGACGTCAGCGATAATGCAACAGCGACATACTGCGCATCCATATCCGCGCCGCTTCCCTCGTATGGTCGAGAATTGACCGCGTGAATAAAAAATGGAGCGGCGCGTCTGGATCTCCAGCCACTCTCCGCGTAAATGACCAAATTGACCGCGTAATTAAAGCATTTACATTCTGCCAAGGCACCGCATAAATGACCAAACGCGTAAACAAAAACCACGTAAATGCAGACTATACTGTACTCTTACAGGTAACCATAAATGCTGTCCTGCTAATGTTATATAAACTCAATGTCTTTGTAAATATTTACAGTTAAAAAAGATAAAACAATGATTCCAACAAAATATTCTTTAGATTATAAAAATTATACCTAAAACATATTTTCACAAAAACTTTTAATTCAGTAGCCAATCCAGCCATTTTAATGAGGGCCTGATGGGTGCCACCAGCACTGGTCTACCCCTCTACTATTCCCACTGTTAGGTCTGTTAATGTACAATATAGTATAATGTCAAATAATGTAAAGTTTGAGTGGATAAATTGTTTTGTGAATTTATTAAACAAAACAGTGACATCCTTCCCTAGTCCTTATTGAGAAATGGAAGTATCAGAGCTGAATGTTGAACTGCTTGGGTCTTTGTTTGTATGTTTGGGACGATGACCGCACAGCGACCAGTGGGGTCACTGCTTCATATTTGCTGCTATTTCATGAAAATTTTATCCTAACCTTGGAAGCTTTAAGGGGACTTGTCCGGTTGAAGCACGAAATTCAGTAATTACTGATCGATCATTATCAATTTCCTGTCACCAATTAGGGACACCAGATACAGTTTTTCTATACCCCTGAATTGGTTCTGCCTAGTCCCTGATATTTCCCTTACCGTATATTTTTATCAATTTTCAGAATCCTACTTCTCCATAACTTCTTGCTAGATGATGTTGAAATTCACATGGAATATAGGTACAGTACAGTTATTTACTCCTCTTGAACATAACATATAGATATTTCTGGTTATCCCTTTTGTTGTGGGTGCAGGAATTTTTTCTTAACTTACCATTTTTCCTCCAAATATTTTAAAGATAAATCAGCAAATAATAAACCAAACCAAATACTATAAAGAAAATCTATATGTTGCACCAAGCACAATATGTTATTATACTACTGTACTTAGTTTTTGTTTTAGAATTGACCGATAAATGGCCAAACCTTAGGGATTTGAAGGTTATAAAACCTAGTTTTGAGATACAGGCCAATAGAGGTGGTGTGAGAGCAACTCAAGATCATACCTCACTCTCACATGTTTGATGGGTCACTGATTTCTGTCCTGTTGTTAGTTGGCTGAGAAGGGCGCCAGATACTGATTTTTTCCAAGTGATTTATATTACTTGACACCAAAATATTATTATAAACACTTTTCTACAGCTTTTGCTACGTAAACTTGCTACATAAACAAAAGAGCCCTCTAAATGAAAGGGGGGTAGAACAATCATGCATAGCTACATAAATATTATAAATTACACAATAAAAATAGGTCCGCATATAGTCATAGGCAACAGCTTTCCTCAGGAATTTTTCTGAACACTTTTGTAATTTTCCAATTTTCATTGTATTTTCAGGCAGACGCTCCCATTAAAAACAAATTTCAAAACCTTCGATACATTTAAAAATTCTAAAACTTTTTAGTATTATTATTTTTAATTTAAGAATCATGATTAGATATGACAATGTTCTTATGGCATTTAGTGTGTTAAGTACAGTAATCTGGTAAGTATAATGGCACCCCTGGGCCCCACGACTCACCAATTTTGCACTTCTTAAAAGCTTGAATCCTCCTCCTTTTATTTAGAAGGAATTGTAAAATTTAATGTTTTAGTTGCTGTAGTGTAGAAGCAACTAGTAAAATTAATTACTTAGTAGAGTACACTAAACTATTACTACAGTACAGTACAATAGGTCTACTTGTTCAGATCTTAAGTAAAATCTCTGCCTTTATTTACTCATATAGAACTTTAGTTTAGTCTCGTCTCACACCGTCCAGTGAATAGATTTTGTTTTACTGTATTTTGTAATGTAAAATACTGAGTGTGTTGTAATGTAAAATACTGAGTGTGTTTTAATTGGATTATCTAATATTTTCATGTTTATATATATTGTATTTGTGTACAATTGTAATGATTAAAATTAAAATACTGTACATACAGTAATATCTTGTATTTCAAGAGTAATATAGACTGGAAAAATTGCATCAAATTCGCCAAATGCCAATACATAAACTACTCCAACCTCTGATGTTCCCATTTATAACCTCCAGATGATTCAAATTCTGCCTTTATTGACATGATTGTGCTTACCGCAACTTAATCACACGCTGCTTATCTTGCATCGAGTACTTGGCAAACTTAACTCCCTTATGATAGTCCCACTTCTCCTTATTTGGCCGCTCAGGTGAGTCTGTCCTACCCCCCACCAGTAGGACCCCCAGTAGAGGTAGAGGCCATTATCTTGACTCGACAGGTGGAGCACCACCCAAAACGGCACACAATACCAGCCCGGGCGGTCGCTAGGATGGTGCGGGCTACAACGCGATAGTTGCGTTTTTATAAACCTCTTTTATGTTCACCACCGGCAATTCGATCACCAGAACGCTTCTTGAAAACATTCTTCTTGCCTTGTCTTTCCGTGTTCATCGCTAACACAACAAAATTGAAGAAAACAGCGAAAATCACGGAGTAATCGACAGAAACCGCGCGATTCAACCGATCACGTGATGTAAACAGAGAGCGCTGGTGTAAACCATTATTGGTCCTCACTGCGAAACATTCTTTTTACCTATTCTTTTCGTACAGTATTTATAGGTAATGGCTAAATTTGCAAAAAAAATAACCAAATTTACAGAGTACTGTACCTCTCAAAAAAGACTTCACTAACAACACATGAATCGATTGAACATGTGATGTCGAACGTGGACTGTAAACATTGCATAACCCCGCGCCGCGCTTAAAACATTGAGGATGGAATTGTGCCATAGCCAACATTTGCATGCAATAGCGTTTTACAAACAGCGTTCCCCTATTCATCAATTGCGTTACAACCAATTAGAGTTGACAAAACACTTGTTGTAGCAGAAATGACTAACTGGTATGAGGGCTGTGACATCATTCAAGACAGTGGCCAGCATTCAGCTGGCTGGATCTGGCGGAACTCACGATAATTTACGCCAAATATAAGACTTGGCTACATTAGGGAGTGCTCACAAAATAAAAAATGCAAAATATGAGATCTTACTGTAGTTGTATGAGATCTTACTGTAGCTGTATGAGATCTTACTGTAGCTGTATGAGATCTTACTGTAGCTGTATGAGATCTTACTGTAGCTGTATGAGATCTTACTGTAGTTGTACTGTGATTGGAAATAATTTTGTCATACCTTAAAAAAAAAAATTTGTGGTGAGGAAAAATTAACCCTTAAGCCCCGGGTTAGGGTCCTGCTAAACAATTATATTAATGAATTAGAGACTCATAGCTGCCACAAGATTCTCACATCAAATTTTCTTAATTATTAAACAAATATACGAACACTTGGAAACTTCTCACGACCTTAATAACAATGACTAATTTATTATTATAAAAATTCTCCCTTTGGTTTGTTTAATATTTATCCTGACAGTAATGCAGCCAAAAACAGATCCACCAATCACAATCACCTTTACATAGAGCCTTACTTAACCAACTATTGCCAGGTAAGCATGAGACCCAGGGTGGGGTCGGCTGACTGTACCTCCCTGTTTGATAGCTGCCTACTACCCACTCTCTCTAGCCCAGAAAAAAATCCCACATCCCAGGAATTTTCCAGAATGATGCATTATTTCATCTCTCAAGCCCGGTAAAAATCTCCCATTCCCAGAATTTCCGGGTATAGTAAGGTCGGGATATATCGCCAGATAGGGTCCAAGGATGTTCGCTATATATAATTACATGTAATCAATGGGGAAATAGGGTTAGGTTCTGGAGGCCAATAAACTTGACTAAACTTGACATAAATGACAGTCTAAAGTTAGCAGAATATAAATTACATTGGTGGAATCCTTGCATGACAGAGAATAATTTGAATATATGCATCATATATTTTGTTCAAGAGATATAAAATTTAGTCCTTTGTACTAAAATGTACTAAATTATTACTAAAAAATTTTCTATTGCAAACTATAGCATGTTTATATTAATCACTACAGTAGGGTCGGGATATAGTGGCGAGGTAGGGTCCAACAATGTTCGCTATACAGTGGTCCCTCAATTAATGAACACAATTCGTTCCACAGAGTCGTTCGTTAACCGAAAATTTTGTTAACTGAATCTATTATTTCAATGGGATACTGGGTAATTGGTTCCAATTCACAGAAAAAGTATACATACAAAGTAATGTATACCAGTAATAGAAATTAACAAAACATTAAATATAGACTAAATACAGTACTGTACTGTACAGAATAATGTACAATAATAAATAAAAAACAATAGAATACCTGTACTCTATTTTAACTTTCTTTGAGGTGTGTATGTCGTATTCCCGGCAGCTTTGTTCACATGTCAAACAGGTGATTGTAGAGGCAGTCGATGATGACATGCCAGATTCCTAACAGAGTGCATTGGTTCTAATGCCTTCTTCATGTTTCATAATAATTTATGCACTGCATATTATCAATATGTTAACTAAATTTCAGAATGATCAATAACTTTAATAAATAAAATGCAAAAATATTCAAGAACACAACTTTCTTGATATTTACTCCACTGGAAACGAATGTAAACATAGAACAGATTACTGTATTGGTGGAGTAGCCCATCAGCTGATGCTCACACAAGGCATGTTTCTCGTAAGGCTGTCGTTAATCTAAGTTTTGTTCGTTATTGGAACTGAGAATCCTTTTGGGAGCCAATTCGTTAACGAAAATTTTGTTAATTGAACCGTTAGTTAATCGAGGAACCACTGTATACTAAATCGCTATAGTGTATATAATTACATGTAATCAATGGGGAAAATAGGGTTAGGTTCCGGAGGTCAATAAAAATTATTTTAGCTTGACTTGACGAGTTCATTTTCTTACTAACTAAAGCACCAATGAACCTTTGACTCGGGAACAACAGACTGTTTCAATATCAATATCAAGGAACACCAGACTTAGCAGCTGACGCACCATCCTGGGAACACGAGGATGGTGATTGGTCGAAAAAAATTCGCGTGATATCAATACCTCATTGGTCATGACTGGATGATGTCAGTCAACATTGCGCATGCGTGATACGCAGTTACAAAGGTACTCAAACTATCCAACCAGGAACGAACTCGTAACTATGGTTTTAAATTAGACAAATTTAGATGTAGGCGAGAACTAGGTAACATTGGTTTGGAAATAGAGTAGTGGATGAGTGGAACAAGTTACCAAACATCATCATTAACTCGAATAAGCTGGATAGCTTCAAACATAGGTTGGATGGATATATGAGCAATAGAGCTTGGGTGTAAACGGGACTGCCCAGTATGGGTCAATAGGCCCGCTGCAGTTTCCTCCATTCTTATGTTCCTCACAGATGAAGACTGAAAACTACTTAAAATCAATTAAATTCAATTGTGTCGCCAGCATACATTTCCGCCATGTATATATGGGGTTCAAAATACTCAGAATAGCGAGATCTAATGTTTCAGTAGTTTATACGGGGTCCGACTAATTACCCAAATGTACCCAAAGGTAGCCGCAATAAAGTCAAATAATGGTCCTAGATGAATAAATCGGACTGCCAATCACTTCTCGACTAGTGTTTGGTGTCATAAAGTCACAAAAAATTGGTAAACTTAATTTAATCCGAGTTAATAGATCGAGTGCATGTACCTAACCTAACCTAACCTAACACAACTCAGATTAAATTAAGTTTATCAATTTTTTTGTGACTATCTGACACCAAATACTAGTCGAGAAGTGATTAGCAGTCCGATTTATTCCTCTAGGACCATTATTTGACTTCATTGCGGCTACATTTGGGTAATTAGTCGGACCGGTTAATACGTGTCGGGGCGCTGTGTCCGGAGTAAAGTAATACCCAAACAACTTTCAGTGATATAGAGGTTTCATAAAAATTTACTTGGAGGAACATTAACCAAGACACAGCAGCTCAGACCTACTTGGAGGTGAAGACTTTGGAGCAGGAGACGGAGGGGCTGATGTCACACATGGCCTGGAAGTCTCGGTCACTCTCCTTCTTTATCTCCACATATAAGGCGTAAAGAGACAGTCCCATGCCAGTAAGTGCCAGGAGAACCATGCCACAACGGATCTTCTGGTAAGACTCATAAGGGGAGACAGACGCCATGGCCACCACTGTTGTTGTGGTCCTCAGGGGGCACTTAACTCCGGGTCAACTACCGCTGTTTTAATGTCTTTTTTTTACTCTTTTAAGCTACATATTTATAATTTTTAACGTATAAATCTATATAATTAATATTATTTTATCATAATGTAACCAGAATATAGTTTATTAGTGTTGTATGACCTGATCTGAGTGTCAGTTACTTCTCGGGTTCTCAACTACCATTAAGGTCTGTCTTAACAAGGTCATTGAAAATTTAATGCCATTATGTTTTACCTGGAACTTTCCATGAAGTATTCAAAATAGGCTGAATAATGTCGCGGTTTTAACTAATTAAGGTAAGGTATTTTAATTTAACTACATAACGAGCTAAGTTCTGTTAAAATCAGTAGTTAAGTGGAATTTATTATCGAATTACATGAAATTTTTTATGAATATTCAATATTGAAACAGTATAATTAGCCAGAAAAACACAGATACAGTCAATGATAATAAAAATTTTAACATGGCTGAGCCAGTTGAGAGCCTGGCATATATATTGCCAGTGAATGGAAAGTGGCTTATGTGAGTCCTATCTTCAAGAAGGGCGATCGTCACTATAGACCGGTGAGCCTGACCAGCGTAGTATGTAAAGTACTTGAGAGTATTATCAGAGATGACGCCATGGAACATCTACGAAACAACCTTGTAAAGGATTGCCCACACGGTTTTATGCCAGGGCGCTCCTCATTAACACAATTGCTCAAGGTATACGTCTGGCAGCAATACAGACTACACTTACTTTACTCGAATTACTTGGCACATGATTATTTCACGATGTTAAAACATGAACACTGATATTCACAAAATTGACGAAGTTAAACTGACTTAACATGACAGAAACAATCGTTCACACACCTGGAGATGGGTTGAGGACGAGTCACAGAGACGTGACTGATCGCCCAAGCGGCTAACGAGCCGACCTTTTGGTGAAGAGGATAAAAGTAAGTAAAAGTGTGAGTCTTCCTTGTGCATTCGTTTATATGTGAGCCTGGGGAAGTTCCGGCCTACTCATATATACCAGAAAGGCTAATCTCACCAACAACAGACATTCTATTCAACCCCGTCGCTGTACACTCAACTATGAAAATCAGTGTCACGGGTCAGGTGTATTTCTTATATCTACTTTTATAATCTAATCAGAGATTGAGTTTGTCAGGAAAAAAGTGAAATGGACGTTAAACAAGCACTAACAACTCTACTTTCCGGAAAACCACAAACCACAGCCAAGGAATTCTTCCTGAGGAGCATTTAGGTCTTGGAGATTTTGCTTTAACTTTACTTTTATTCTCTTCACCACTGATCGGCTCGTTAGCCGCTTGGGCAGTCGGTCACATCTCTGTTACGCACTGCTGACAAGTACTGGGCATGCACCGGCTCCTGAATGTACCTGAACCTGCTCCAGTGTTGGTCAAGTCTGGTCTTGAAACAGCTCACACTCGGTGCCGTCACAACACTCTCTGGCAGATTGTTCCAAGAGTTCACAACTCTCACTCCGAAAAAGTTTGCCCTCACAGTTTTCTGGACTTGTAGCTTCTTCAATCTTGAGCTGTGACCCCATGTGGGGTCACGCTTCTTGCTGAACATAGTTTTACGTGATGGAATAGATAAACATGAATTTTAAAGAATGAAAATAAAAATGATCCAAATGAATAAACAAATAAATAAAATATTGTAATATGTGGAGGCCCCCAGATTGTGGAAGCCCCTGAGCAGCTGCCCACTTTGCCCACTCCTGAATCCCGCCCTGCAACTAGGTCCCCCCTTGCCCGTCTGTAGTATAAGCTAGGCAAGTTCAGGCGCTCCAATCTCTCAAGGTAGCTGAGGTGCCGAAGTGCAGCACCAGTCTGGTGGCCCTCCTTTAAACATTTTCAACCAACTGACAGTCCCTAACATATCTCGGGGACCAGACGGGGTGACAGTACTCCAGATGGGGAAGCACTTCACTCTTGAAGATCGTTATGAGGGACGGACCGTCTAGATATCTGAACGGCCTTCTTATAAGACCCAATAATTTATTTGCCTGATTTACCTTCTTCTCGCAATGGTCCGAGAACTTCAGCTCATTGTCAACATACACACCTAGGTCCTTCTCACATTCAGTCTCAAATAGTGCAGTTACTTCATCCCGTTGGGACATATGATGCGCCTTCCTTACCGTTGGTACGCCCCAGGTGCATCCTCTTACACTTCGTGACATTGAATCTCAGCAGCCATTTCTTCAACCATTCTTGGAGCCCACAGAGGTCCTTCTGCAGCTCTTCACAGTCCGCTTGGTTCTTGATTTCCCGAAATAACTTGGAGTCATCGGCAAACATTTGTATGGAGGAGTGTACAACGTCAGGCATGTGTAAAACTCTGGACACACACACACACACACACACACACGCTAACGAGCCGATCAGTGGCGAAGAGGATAAAAGTAAAGTAATTATTATAGCGACTATTACCACTACTATTAATAATAATAATAAAAGTTATTATCTTAATACTGTTATCATTATCAGTTGTAATATTGTCATTATTACTATCATTCCCATCATCATAATCACTAAGCTGCCGTTAGGAGGTTGTGAGGGCCGGCGGAGGGACCAGGGGGGATTGTGAGGGCCGGGGGAGGGACCAGGGGGGGGGGGTTGTGAGGGCCGGAGGAGGGACCAGGATGGTTGTGAGGGCCGGCGGAGGGACCAGGGGGGTTGTGAGGGCCGGGGGAGGGACCAGGGGGTTGTGAGGGTCGGGGGAGGGACCAGGGGAGTTGTGAGGGTCGGGGGAGGGACCAGGGGGGCTGTGAGGGTCGGGGAAGGGACCAGGGGGGTTGTGAGGGCCGGGAAGGGACCAGGGGGGTTGTGAGGGTCGGGAAGGGACCAGGGGGGTTGTGAGGGCCGGGAAGGGACCAGGGGGGTTGTGAGGGCCGGAGGAGGGACCAGGGGGGTTGTGAGGGCCGGGAAGGGACCAGGGGGGTTGTGAGGGCCGGGAAGGGACCAGGGGGGTTGTGAGGGCCGGGAAGGGACCAGGGGGGTTGTGAGGGCCGGAGGAGGGACCAGGGGGGTTGTGAGGGCCGGGAAGGGACCAGGGGGGTTGTGAGGGCCGGGAAGGGACCAGGGGGGTTGTGAGGGCCGGGAAGGGACCAGGGGGGTTGTGAGGGCCGGGAAGGGACCAGGGGGGGTTGTGAGGGCAGGGAAGGAACCAGGGGGGTTGTGAGGGCCGGGAAGGGACCAGGGGGGTTGTGAGGGCCGGGAAGGGACCAGGGGGGTTGTGAGGGCCGGGAAGGGACCAGGGGGGTTGTGAGGGCCGGGGGAGGGACCAGGGGGGGTTGTGAGGACCATTGTCAGATACTACCTCTTCTGGTATTCCATGTTCAGCAAATATTCATCTTAATTCATCAATAGTGCTACCAGCATTAGTACTGTACATGTGCTTAACATCAATCCAATTTGAATGACTATCAATTAATACAAGAAATTTGTCTGTTCCCTTATCACAGAAGTCAATGTGTAGTCTTTGGAAGGGACGGGTAGGCCATTTCCAGGTTTTCAAAGGTGTGCTGGGAGGCATACTCCTAACATTCTGACAAACAGAGCACTCACGTACCATCATTTCTATTTCACCATCCAGTTTAGGCCACCACACAAAACTTCTGGCCAGTGCTTTCATAGCTCATATACCTGGATGTTCAAAATGCAGTTCATTCAAAATTTGCCCTCTAAAACACTGTGGAATTAACACCCTCATACCCCACAACACACATCCCTGTTCTACTGATAATTCTTTTCTTTTACTTTTATCCTCTTCGCCACTGATCGGCTCGCTAGCCGCCCGAGCGATCGGTCACATCTCTGTCACGCACTGTTGGCAAGTACTGGGCATGCACCGGCTCCTGAATGTACCTGAACCTGCTCCAGTGTTGGTCAAGTCTGGTCTTGAAACAGCTCACACTCAGTGCCGTCACAACACTCTGGTAGATTGTTCCAAGAGTTCACAACTCTCACTCCGAAAAAGTTTGCCCTCACGGTTCTCTGGACTTGCGGCTTCTTCAATCTTGAGCCGTGACCCCTTGTGGGGCGAGCGTCCGCCAGCTCCAATGATACGGCTGAAAGTCTAAGGATGGACAAATCTCTGGCCATTCATTTAGTGTATATTCCAGGACTCTTCCAAATACAACATCTTTCCTAGTTTCATGAGCAATCATTCCGGAGGTGACTAGAAAATCTTCTGCTAACATGGTTACAGCATAAACCTTAGACTCTACTCCATAATTTGATCCACTACATGGCAACCTGGACAAAGCATCTGCATTGGAATGATCCTCTGAACGTCTGTACTGTATCTCATAGTCATATGCAGACAATATCACAACAAATCTCTGCATTCTTGCCGCAGCAAGTGTAGGAACAGGTGATTTAGGACCCAAAATTGCCAAGAGAGGCTTGTGATAAGTTATTAAGACAAAATCCCTACTATATAAATACTGGTGAAATTTCTTTACTCCAAATATGATAGACAAAGCCTCTTTCTCTATTTGTGCATAATTTTTCTCGCTCTGGGTAAGAGTTCTCGAGGCATATGCAATGGGTCTTTCTTCACCGTTATCCATTATGTGACTTATGACAGCACCTAATCCATAGCCCGATGCATCACAAGCAAGCTTTAGTGTTCTACTGGTATCATAGTGGACCAAAACATCAGTACTAGACAGAGCAGCTTTACAATCTTCAAATAACTTCTGAGTTGCACTGTTCCATTTCCATGGAATCCTTCTTTAATAGTTCATGCAGAGGGGCTAAAACTGATGAAAGTCCACCCAAGAACCTTGACTAATACCGTATCATACCTAGGAAAGCTTTCAATTCACTGTCATTTTTTGGAGCAGGTAAATTTACTATGGCTCTTACTTTTCTTCTACAGGTCTCAGCCCTTCTGCATTCACTTTGTAGCCAAGATAAGTTACTTCTCCAACTAGGAATAAACATTTGCTCTTGTTGAGCCTGACATTGTGTGCCAACAATCTTTCGAATACTGTGGCTAGGGTTTTGACATGATTTTGGATGTCACTGTCAACAATAAGGACATCATCCTGAAGACATAACACATTGGGAAGACCCACAAGAATTTTGTCCATGATGCACTGAAATAACTTTGGTGCACTTTTAACACCATAAGGCAACCTTTTGAACTTATACAATCCTTTATGAGTGTTGATGGTGAGGTACTGTTGACTTTCAGCATCAACAGAGACCTGAGCATATGCTTGGGACAAGTCTAACTTAGTGAAAATGGTTCCACCTGTTAGTGCAGCAAACAAATCTTGAGATGTGGGTAAGGGATATTGCTCGTCCTCAACAGCTTGATTAATGGCAACTTTATAATCACCACATAGTTTAACAGATTTATCAGCTTTAGGTACAATTACTATAGGAGCAGCCCAATTGCTCTTGGCAGTTTTCGCAATAAATTTGTACGGGAATTAGCCCACCCGGGCACAGGTCAAACTACCCAGAACGGGACCTGGGGGCGACAAAAAAAAGAACAGAAAGAAATTGAAAATAGAGAAGAAAAAGGTTATACTGTGTTAATCTATACCACGAAGATGTCTGAAAATCAGCTTTTTAAAGTGAGACAGATTGGATAAGTATGGAAACACAGAAGAAGGCAGAGCATTCCACAGTTTGGCTGTGTGAGGAAAGAAGGAGGTACTATAACGGGTTATTCTCGTGTGACCGACATCCACAGAGAAATGGTGGGCACCGCGGGCAAGACGTGTGTTACGAGCCCACGGCCTTACCGGCGGTACACAGGATGCCAAATCCACCGAACATTCCTTCTCAACCTCACCTTTCAGTGCATAAGGAACAGGTCTGGACTTAGCATATATGGGTGTAACATCTTTGTCAATGGTGATATGAGCTTCATAACCCTTCATACCATCCTGTCCCTTAACAAATAAAATCTTGTATTTTTCAAGCAATTTTCAAGACCTAGAACACTGTTACACATTCTAACACTAAATATCTCCTTCCAGTCCATCTCAAGTTCACACAACCAGTTCTTACCTAACAAAGTTGGTCTATTCACATAACTAGCTATAATTAATGGCAACTTTAAATTCTGATTTTTGTTACTTTACCTAACACTCTAATTTACCTTCTGTGTTCAAAATCTCTCCAGTATAGGTTCTCAACTTGACACCTGAGTCTTTTAAAGGCACATGCGCAAATAGCTTCTCATACATATCTCTACTCATTATGGAGAAATCAGCTGCAGTATCAACCTCCATGGTTACAGGCGAGTCATTAATACACAAGTCCACATTATACCCACGTTTAACTTGCTCTTCATGACTGGTGTAAATAGTAAACACATGGGCACTCTTATCATTATCAGATCCAAAATTACTAACACTCTCATGAATTCTGTTTTTCATTTCCTTCTCATCACTTTCAACGACATATACTCTACCTTTATCACTTCTGGCAGGGGCGGTAATTTCTTTCTCATGGGCAGGAACAATATGTCCAATACGCTGACAATTGTAACATCTTGAATTCTTGAACTTATACTGAAAACTTTCATGTCAACCTAGGCACCTCTTACATTTTAAATCAGTATGTGTTCCTTGTTTTGTGGCATAATTCTTCCTTTTAGCTATACTGTAGTTACTTTACACACTGAGCCACTACTGCCAACTGTTTCACCACCGGCATTGGGAACAAATTCTCTGGTGTTTTTCTCTGCTAATTCCATGCTTGTAGCTATCTGACATGCTTTTTCAAAAGTTAAGTTAGTGATGTTCATTAACTTATTCTGTATTTTTTCATAATTCAGACCTATCACAAACCTGTCTCTTAGAGCTCAGTTCAAGAACTGTCCAAAGTTACAGTGAATGGATAACTTCTTCAAAGCTACTATATAACCGCTTATTGATTCATCTTTCCCTCTATCGCTTGTGCCAAATTTGTAACTTTCAGCAATCTCAAGTGGAGCAGGATCAAAATGTTGCTTCAGAATCTTGGTAATCTGACTCAGTGAGGAGTCCTTGGGTTTGTCTGGAGCAAGCAGATTGACCAGAGTAGAATAAACATTAGCTCCTACCTCTGTCAAAAAGATTACTTTCCTTTTCTCTTCAAGGGCCTTCTTCTTCTGAGCATCACCTCCATCGTCCATTAATTCATTTGCCAGGAAGAAGAAGTCCATTTTCTCACAATATGATATGAAGTTCTCCTTGTCTGCATCATACTCCCCCACTCACTGACGCCAGCCATGGTTGTTCTCTTCACTCAAATTCTCCAGGTTCAGAGTAGCCTTCCCTTCAGTGGTCACTATCCTCTCTTCAAGGACTTCACCAACACTTTGTGAATCCCATCCTCGTTGCCAGTGTAGTATCTTACATGATTTAATGGGAGGAGAAGCCACATGCCGACTCTTACTCAGGTGGTTTACTGTTGTTGTTGTGTACCACGTGCCTAACACATTCGTGATTACACAGGCCTGAACACATTCTAACTTTGGTAAGAAGTAACATAATCTATAATGTATATATAATCAATAAAGGCAGCATATAAACATACACATATATAACAAAGTTGTCATTCAGATGTAACTGTTACTTGGTTCACAACAAAATCAGGCCAAAGTTTAAATATTACAATGGTAATTATGATGGGATGAGGGAGGAGATGAGGAGTATCCACTGGCCTGACTCACTAAGGCATAAGAACGCAGACACTACACTGAAGATCATCATAGCTGGTAAAGTGACCCATTTGATCGATAAATATATACCGAAGACCAAACCCAGTGTCTCTAGGAATACAAGGAGACCGCCACACATGAACCAGGTGACAGTCGACAAAGTTAAGAAGAAAACTCAGAATTTCGAGATGTGGGTTAGGACTAATGATGAGCAGGACAGGAGGATGTATGCCAAAGCCAGAAACCAAGCAAAAGCAGACTGTAGAAGGACTGAAAGGGAGTTCCAGAGGATGGTTGCAAGCGAGGTCATGTTAAACTAAAAAGCTTTTTACCACAACGCAAAGTCGAAATTAAAAAACCGAGTAGGCGTACCAGACCTGAGGCTTGAAGATGGTAGATATGCAGATTCTTACCAGGATAAAGCTGAGGCATTGAACAGCTTCTTTTCCTCGGTGTTCACAAGAGAGGATGCGATTAATCTCTATGCGTTTGAGGACGGACGGTTTGACACAGCACTGACCCACATTGTGTTCACAGAAGAGGTTAAAAGAAATAATTGTCAAAGCTAAAGGTTCATAAGAGTCCCGGCCCTGACTTGGTGCATCCCAGAGTGCTAAGAGAGTTGTGCAACAAGCTTGCTGAGCCCCTGAAGATCCTGTTCTGTAACTGCCTGGATGAGCAAAAGGTCCCCAGTGATTTGAAAATGGCTTATGTGAGTCCTATCTTCAAGAAGGGCGATCGTCAATCCGCGAACAACTATAGACCAGTGAGCCTGACCAGCACAGTGTGTAAATTACTAGAGAGCATTATCAGAGATGCCATTATGGAACACCCAGTCGAGTGTTCATACCTGGAGCTGGCAGAAGCCCCCCCCCCCCCCCCCCACAAGGGGTCACAGCTGAAGTTTGAAGAAGAAGCAGGTACAGAAAACGTTTTCGGAGTGAGAGTTGTGAACTCTTGGAGCAATCTGCCAGAAAGTGTCATGACGGCACCAAGTGTGAGCTCTTTCAAGACCAGACTTGACCAACACTGGAGCAGGTTCAGGTACATTCAGGAGCCGGTACATACCCAGTACTTGCCAACAGTGCGTGACAGAGACGTGACCGATCGCCCAAGTGGCTAACGAGCTGATTAGTGGTGAAGAGGATAAAGGTAAAAAAAAAAAAGTACAGGTATATGCAAAGAGCAACTGACATCTAACTGGAAGGCCAAGCCCCTGAAGGAAAGGTGGGGGAGAAGAGAGGGGGTTGGATGGGGGAGGGAGGAGAAGAGAGGGGGTTGGAGGGGGGGAAGAGAGGGGGTTGGATGGGGGAGGGGGAGAAGAGAGGGGGTTGGATGGGGGAGGGGGGAGAAGAGAGGGGGTTGGATGGGGTAGGGGGGAGAAGAGAGGGGGTTGGATGGGGGAGGGGGGGGGAAGAGAGGGGGTTGGATGGGGGAGGGGGGAGAAGAGAGGGGGTTGGATGGGGGAGGGGGGAGAAGAGAGGTGGTTGGGTGGGGGAGGGGGAGAGAAGAGAGGGGGTTGGATGGGGTAGGGGGGAGAAGAGAGGGGGTTGGATGGGGGAGGGGGGTGGTCGAGGTGCTAATGGACACAAGAAGATCAGAGGGAAAGTCTGCTGTCATGGTCACTGTCACCTGACCTGACGTCGCCTTACCTCAAGAGACCTCTAGGTATGTGACCGCGTGATGTCTCCACCCACACCACACCCTCTACCCACACCACACCCTCCACCCACACCACACCCTCCACCCACACCACACCCTCTACCCACACCACACCCTCCACCCACACCACACCCTCCACCCACACCACACCCTCCAACCACACCACACCCTCCACCCACACCACACCCTCTACCCACACCACACCCTCCACCCACACCACACCCTCCACCCACACCACACCCTCTACCCACACCACACCCTCCACCCACACAGCCCTTTTACTATGGCTAATAATTAATAAAATAATAACAAAATATATTATTAGTTTTCATGTAACAAGTACCTAGTGGTTTATGTTTTACCAGTTGTATTGGAGTTAAAGTACTAAAATATTTGAGTTCTTTTTAAAAAGTAAACACCCCAAAATGTTATTTGAGTACAGTAGTACTCAAGTAACATTTATTTTCTTATTTTTACAACTCTGAGAATTACTGTTTATTAAAGTAGACTACAGTACACAAGTGTGTCTCTGTGACCTGGTGGAAGTCTACCTTCCTGCTGTTGGTCTGTTCACTGATACCGATCGTCGGGAATTACCGGAGACTGGCGGGACAGTCAGTGGTAATTCAACAACTCTTGTGAGATACCTACTGCTTCTGTACATAAAAGCCTGAAAAAACCCCTCATCCCCGGAATTTTCCAGAATTTTCCGTGTAATGGAAAAATATTCTCGGAAGTTCCAGAAATTGTGCATTACATCGTCTCTCGAACCCAGAAAAGTAACCCCGATCCTTGGAATTTTCTGGGTACTGGAAAGAAATTTCTTGGAATTTCCTTAAAGTGCCCCAATTTTCATCTCTCATACCCAGAATATAAACCCATCCCCATAATTTTCCGGATACTGGTAAAATTTGTCAGATTTTTCTGGAAAATGTGCACCTCGGTAAATTGTTCCCAAAGCCAGAATTTTCCGGCTTTGGGAACGATTTTCCCCAAAAAATTCAATTCCAGCAATTGGAGAGTTCCGGGTCTGAGGGATTCCGGCCAACGGAGATATATACAGTATGTCTAAACAGGACAGTTGCTAATTAAAGTCAGTCGTTATAATTAGAAGTTTTTACAGAAGCTACAGCACAGTATAATGTTCTGCGACCTTAATACATTAACAAAGGCCAAACGCCACTATTAACATGTCTCAACAATTATTCACTATTGTTGTTCAAAGCAGAACACTTCTCACCTCTGTACACAGTCTGTGTTCCTAAATATCTACTGATAAACTTGACATTTTAAGAACCACAGAAGAAGTAAACCATGAGGCTAAGGTTTGGTCCCGTCCACAACACCTTCCTGCCGTCACTCTGCACCGTCAACATGTTTTCCTCACTCCTCCTATTTCCTTCTTCCATTCTTTTCACACATCTACCTTTAACACACAAAAGGAATAAACAGATTATTACCTTTATTGTGTGTCTGTGTGTGCGTGTGTCTGTTAACACACACACACACAGATCATTAGATCTATGGATATTTATTGAGTAAAATTATAATACAGTACAAGTTTCATTAATTCAGCAAGTACCTAGACGATGTAGGTATACAATGTACTGTACCTAGACAGTGTAGGTATACAATGTACTATACCTAGACAGTGTAGGTATACAATGTACTGTACCTAGACAGTGTAGGTACAGGTATTCAAGTATAAACATTTAGACAGTACAGGTATACCCAGAAAGGCTCAAGAGAAATCCTACTTACTTGCAGTGTTGTCAAGAGCTACCACTTGAGCTTGCCTGGACAGTACTTGTCTATGAGGGACTGATAGTATGGGAGCAGCTCCTCAATATTAGGAATCTCTTCTTTTTTTGTGTACAGGTCAAACTTGCTGCAAAGAAAGAAATTTAGTGAATACACCTTTGAATTACAGTAAAACCTTGATATATATGAGGCTTATATGCCTGAAAAAATATCATGTGCTGTACAGTATATTGAATAAGTATAAATAAATTTTCTCAGGTTAAAAATTGGTGAGCATCCCTGAGTCTTAAAATATTGACTTAATCCCCAAAATCATACTTCCTCAAACTTAATAAACATTCAGAAATCCTCAGTTATAGAAGAATGTTATTTAGCCTCACACAACTGTCTTGTACACAATTACTGGACATAAATAATAAAGATCATTGTACGTCGCCCTCACTTACTGGGTCATCCCATATTGAGACACAAATTTGACTTTGTTCTAGTAAATACAGTACAGTACAGTACACATGTATTTATTTTGTATTGAATTTATCAATAAAGTTTTTGGTACACCACTTCCTCTTGGTCACAGAAACATGTACAGTATATAGCAGGCTCGGAAGACTTGCCCTGGTGTGAAGCCATTGTTATGAATTAAGGTAAATATTAAATGGTCAATCCAAGACACCAGGATATACCTTACTGTACAGTACTTTTCCTTATAGGTAGAGCAATATCTCCATCAGCTAGAATCCCTCTTAGCGGGAACTCTCTGACAGCCATAATTAAAATTTGCTCAGAATTTTCCAGAAAATTCTGAGTTTGGGAATGATTTTCTGGAAAATTCTGAGAAAACTTTCCCGGTACAGTACCAGTAAAAATTACGGGAATGGGGGATTTTTCTGGGTTTGAGAGATGAAATAATGCTTTGTAATAACCACGATTCATATTACGCTCAATAGCTCACAAAACATGTAGCTATGCCTTCTTTATTGAGTCCACTGTCTGAGGTGTCCGTTTTCCCATCACTTCAGGACGCCTGAGTCCTCTGTTTTCCCTCAATCTTAGAGTGCACTCGAGACTCCGTATTCCTTAGTGTAACAACACAAAATTTGAAATTGCAACTATAGTCGTATCTGTTAAGGCAACTTAGATATATCTGATTACAGATGGAACATTCAAGATCCCTTGTGAGTGATGATGAAAGCTTCAACTGTCTTTATTGTTAGTGAAACTTGTTAAGTGAGTGAGTGTCAAGTCTGCCAGTACGAGCGGCACGTCCTTATATCGTCCTTGGGGATAGCGATGAGTTTATAAGTACTTCTGGAATTAGATCATTATGTTGCCCAAACATCAGAGAATCTGATGTTTGTAGTATAGTTAGTGTCAGTTGTCTATTTAAGAAAGTCATTAATCTCCTGAACGATCCTGTCAAACTGTATAATCTCCAAAATCTAATGTATCCCCGTGAATAGTTCCTTGTTTGTAGTTTTGCTGAGCTTGTGAAAACATTGTTGTTAGTGTGTGCATTTGACATCCATTTCCCTTTTTCCTGGCAAGCTCAATCTCTGATTAGATTATAAAAATAGACGTAAGAAATTCACCTGACCCATGGCATTGATTTCCATAGTTAAATGTACAGCGACGGAGTTTAATGTAATTTCTGTCATTGCGTGATTAGCCTTTCTGGCATGTGTAGCACACAGGCCTGAGTTGCCAGTTAGCCGTATATAAACTCGTGTACGAGGAGCAGCGTCACATCTCTGACGCTGTTCCATCATATTTCAGGTATGTGCATGTTCCCACGCCCACCATATTCAGTCAGTTTAACTCGGTGAATTTTGTAAATATCAGAACATGTTGTGACAACGAAATTATCGTCTACTCAGAGAAAGAATTAATGTAACGTAAATATCGTCTGTCGTTGCCAGACGAAAGATTGTTTGTGATTGAGTAATTTTTGTGACATCTCTGACACTGTTCCATCATATCTCAGGCACAGTGTGTGTGTTAGCTGAATACCCGACAGTCACCAGGGGACCGGTAGTTGCATACCAGCTGGCTGTCTTGCAGGATGTCGTTAATTCAGCACGACTAAATTGAGCGAGTCCGCACCCTGGGAACTAGACCCAAACTCCCTCGCAGTGTGTCGGACTGTAACCGACTCAAACATCGCTTTTCGTTTGTTGTGGTGACACTAGTATGACACCCTGGGGCACTCCTTACAGTTATATGGGCCAAAGTATTAGTGTTGTATATGATTGGGGATAATTAGAAGAAATATAGTTATCCCAGGTTGAGTAGTGAACCCATAAATATTGGTAGTACCAGTGTTATGTGGGTTGAGTACATCATTATAGTTATCCCAGGTTGAGTAGTGAACCCATAAATATTGGTAGTACCAGTGTTATGTGGGTTGAGTACATCATTATAGTTATCCCAGGTTGAGTAGTGAACCCATAAATATTGGTAGTACCAGTGTTATGTGGGTTGAGTACATCATTATAGTTATCCCAGGTTGAGTAGTGAACCCAGAAATATTGGTAGTACCAGTGTTATGTGGGTTGAGTGCATCATTATAGTTATCCCAGGTTGAGTAGTGAACCCAGAAATATTGGTAGTACCAGTGTTATGTGGGTTGAGTACATCATTCGTATGTACGACCAACTGAGGGAAAAGTGCCATGTTGTTCATTCCGAAATAACATGATGTTATAAATAATATGTTAATTTGGGTTATTGTCAAGTGTGTCATAGAACCATCTGCATTGGCAATTAAATAATATAATGATTGTTTAATGTTGTAACCAAGAATTTAAGATTTATTTTGCTACTTGTAAAAGTAAGACCTATCTGAGCATGTAAAATAACCATCTTATTTGTCAAAGAAATAATATAACAGTCGTTTAATGATGTAATAAGCAATTGAAGATCAATTTTATGAATTGTAAAGTAAGACCTTAGGGTCTAGTTTTAGCTGAGTGTGTTAAATTGACATCTTCGCCACTCTTAATCTAATAAATATTGAATTAGTAAACTACGAGTATCACCGCTCTATTCCTTCTAGCCGTTGGTTCTCAGAAAATAACTATTGTAACTCAGGTGCCTAGAAGCTCGCTAGCACGCTACCTAACAGTTCAATGAGATATGTTATACAGTATTCTAAAAAAGTCTGGGTGGTGGCAGGCCACTGTGGTACGTATAATAAGTGTTGTGTAAGAAGGACATGGTTTTTCCAGACTAATCCATGGTATAGAATATAACTAAAGCAAGATAATAAATTGAGAGAAAGAAAAGATAAAAAATCTGGAAAATACAATAATATAAATGAAAGAAGATTAATTGAAAATATAGATATGAAGCAAGTATATAAGTATTGAAGAATAAATGAAGTAAAAACGAGCCCCCTCACAGCATCATTCTGGAAAATTCCGGGAATAGGGGATTTTTTCTGAGTTTGAGAGAGTCGTCTCGTTAGCCGGAAATCTCTCATTCCCGGAAGTGCTGTGCACCAATTGTTCCGGCTAACGGAAATATCACTGTATTACATAGTTTGTTTGAAGGGCGTAATTTCTTTTCATAATTTATGTACGGTGACACAACTCGCAACTCTAAATTTTGGCGTGCGAGAACAACATTCTCTAGTGATTATGTACACAGAATTTGTGAACATCAAGGGTCTAGTTAAAGTGTAACAGCAATTTGTATTATATAAATATATACCCAATTTATATTACCCATGTATTCACCAAGTCATTCATCCATGAGCGTGAATCAATTGGTGAGTTGACATTTCCTCCATGGAGCGAGCGAGGTCAGCGCCTCTCAACAACAACAACCTGACCCGTATCCTGTAAGGCGCTGGCCTGACAGAATGTGCGTGAGAGAGAGACTTTTCATATCACCTGTTACCCAGTGAACAACTCACTTAAGTGTTCTCCCATATAAGTGCACTAAGACACTTCCCTTGGTGTAGAAGAGAAGGTACAATATACTCTCAACTGAACTCAGTACCTGTGAAACTATATTTTTCTACAATAAAATAAAACCAATAAAGTGTTTACTTCAGCCCTGCCACTTATCAAATCAAGAAATAATATACTGTTTATACAAATATATATGCTGATAACCACAAGGAAGGAAGAAAACACGAAGTTCCCAAGCGCTTTCGTGTAATTCACATCTTCAGGGGTGAGTACAGACTGTACTCACCCCTGAAGATGTGAATTACACGAAAGCGCTTGGGAACTTCGTGTTTTCTTCCTTCCTTGTGGTTATCAGCATATACCTGAATCACGCGCAACTACAGTGATTTACTTGCACAAATATATATATATATTGTGTGACCAACACAACAGTCCTCCATGATTAGGAGGTGGCTAGGGTTGAGCATAGATGCATTGTCTATTAAGGCTCTTAAGTTCCTTTTATATCGTGGGCCAGTTTGGGGATCTGTAGATACACTCGACAATAAGTAAGTCTCCTCCTTTTAATTTAATTTTACACCACTTTGATTCTTCAAAAACATCCTCTCCCTGTACCCTCGCCAGGCTGGCTCTAAGGTCTTGCCTAGCATAGATAACCACAGCCCTCTTGCAAGTTTCTTGAGAAAGGTTCGTAAATGAGTCATATCCAGCAATACTGAACTCACATTCCTCTGGGTCGATTCTCCTGTTCTTGTACAACAGTTCTACAACTCCTACAATATCTGGTTGGTGTACCTTCAGTAGTGTTTCAAACTCCTCTCTCTTATCAAGGAACGTGTCAGTATTAGTGTACAAGACTTTCAAGCCAGAATTTGTTTGCGATAATGAATCACTGGTTGGAAAAATTCTGATAAGAAACCATTGGTGTTAACAAATGGACAGACAAACATTTGATACAGTACTGGTAATATAAGACCTACACTTACACCATAGTAACAAACATAAGAAAATTAAGTCTTCCAAATCTGAATTAATTGCTTTACAAAAGGAAACACACACGCCTAGACTGACTCACTTGAACTCTGTGATCCAAGGTAGCATCTCCAGGTCACGATTGTCACACAGGTGCATGTAGTCACCCCCAGTATGCCAGGGGTAGAAGGAGTGGAACCTGCAACAGCCTGCATCATTAGTGGAAGAATGTTGCATGAAGTACAGTACAGTATTGTGTGTTAACTGTATCATTTATAGTTAGAATATATTGGCCTTGCATCATGGGGTATAACTCATGGGTAGAATACTGTATATGAAACCTAAATTATGGTATTTAATTTAATGGATAGAATATATTATAGAACCTGGCTTTTGGGGTCAATATTATATAGCAGATGAGGAAATATACTGTGTAGTGGCAGCATAAAATATTATCACAACATCAAAAGAAAGTTGACAAATATGAAGGAATTGGTGGGATGACATAGACTATTTTTTTTATTTGTATATTTCGAGTATTTTATTAAACTAACATATTAAGAGCTTCACTAACACCTATGATTAATAACGTTACTTCACCATACCTTAACAAAACCTCAAAACATCATAACTTAAAAATATTGATTGAAATTATGGGACTTTTATTTATATTATTAAAGTTTAATAATATTAACCCTAAGCTGTCTCATTCAATGCCTCTCATCCATGTGTCTCACCCACTGGTTCTCACTATGTCTCATCCTGTCCCTCATCCAATATCTCACCCTCTCTCATCCAATATCTCTCACCCTCTCATCCAATATCCCTCACCCTCTCTCATCCAATATCTCACCCTCTCTCATCCAATATCTCTCACCCTCTCATCCAATATCCCTCACTTTCATCCAATATCTCTCACTGTGTCTCACTCTCCCATGACAAAAACACGTACACACACACACCTGATCATAAAGAGACCTTCCTCAGGCAATGTACACTTGTTGTGCTTCAATACTTGGTACATGTACTCATCATGGCCCCACGAGATGTACACATTCTTCAGGCCACAGTTGGGTTCGTACATGCCATATTTAGTACTGTGGAGATGAAGTACATGTACATTATATTATTTGTACATTATATTACTTGTACAATATATAACATGTGCAATATATTACATGTACATTATGTAATTTGTACAATATATTATTTGTACAATGTATAGTTAATAAAAAGTCCAGGGAAAGTGTTTGTACACAGTGAAAAATAGTGATGATGAAAGACAGTGATGATGATTTCTTTTTTCTGTGTTTTTTAAAAGACTGTGAGTGTGCATATGATCCACCATTCATAGGGAGATACAGTGTACATAGTGACAGCACATAGAGATACCAACAACTCGTTGAAGAGAACTGGAAAAAACACAGAAAAACGAGTCAAACTGTCTTGGACGGCAACACTGGATGGACGAGGGTGCCAGTGAGGATAAGACTGGCAGGGCAACTAAGTGATTCTTTTAAATAATATTAGTCTGCCACAAGGGCATGATCATTCACACATCTCAATTCACTTAGACTACAACTAGTAGATGTGATTATAAAGGAAGTCATCCCAGGCAGGAAGAAACTAAGTGTGGGAGCCCGGTGAGTGACACTAGTCATCGTAGCCGAGGTAAGCAGGCAGCAGATAGGGGGCTTTTAAAGGGACCTATCTCATCCTGGCACACTACGTGGTCTCTCTCTCGGGGAGCGTCACAGCCTCCCCAAGAGTTTTCTCCCCAGTCTTTGTTAAGCTTCTATCAGTGAATACAATACAAAATTATTGTATTATCTTATTAATTAAACATTAATATAGTTTATTTATCATTTTGGATGTATAATATATATTTTCTATAAAAATTCCATTGAATTTATGTATATGTAAAGTATTTTATGGGGCAAAGGGAGGCTGGGGATCGTAACTCCCGTATTGTATTTATTTCTTATGGGGAAAATTGATTCCATTAACGTTGTCTTTTACAAGAACGTAACCACAACGTTAAACGAGGAATGGATGTAAGAACATAAGAATGGAGGAAACTGCAGCGGGCCTATTGGCCCATACTGGGCAGTCCCGTTTACACCCAACCCCTATTGCTCATATAAGCACCCAACCTATGTTTGAAGCTATCCAGCGTATTCGAGTTAATGATGATATTTGGTCACTTGTTCCATTCATCCACTACTCTGTTTCCAAACCAGTGTTTACCTATTTTGCGCCTAAATCTAAATTTGTCTAATTTAAAACCATTGTTACGAGTTCGCTCCTGGTTGGATAGTTTGAGTACTTTTGTAATGTCCCCTTTGTTTAGCCCTGACTTCCATTTATACACGTCTATCAGGTCGCCCCTTGCTCTACGTCTCTCGAGGAGTGCAAATTAAGATGTTTTAACCTGTCTCTGTACTCAAGGTTCCTAATGCCAGGGATTAGTCTTGTCATTCTCCTCTGAATTATTTCCAAGGATTCTATATCCATTCTGTAATACGGTGACCAAAACTGAACTGCGTAATCCAGGTGTGGTCTCACAAGCGCAAGATACAGTTTTAGGATGACCTAGCTAGTCTTGTAACTAACACTCCTTTGTATGAACACCAAGTACTTTATTAACCTTGTTACAAGCAAAAACACATTGTTTACTTGGCTTAAGGTTCCTACTTATCATTACTCCTAAATCTTTCTCGCAGTAGGATTTCTCAATGGCATCATTGTTCATCTGGTAACTGGTTTCCCTGTTTACATCTCCTATACTGAGTACTTTACATTTGTCCACGTTGAATTTCACCTGCCATTTTTCAGACCATTCGAAAAATTTGGTTAGATCTTCCTGTAGTTTTGCGGAGTCCTCGTCAGATTTAATAACACGTCCTATTTTAGTGTCATCAGAAAATTTACTTATGTTGCTGTCTATGTCGATATCTATGTCGTTTATATATATAATAAATAATAATGGTCCAAGTACTGAGCCTTGGGGAACTCCACTAGTGACGTTGCTCCAATGGGATTTAGTGACGTTAATGCTCATTCGCTGTTTCCTGTCCTGTACCACGCCCTAATCCATTTAAGGATATTACCTTTGATGCCATGTGCTTCTACGTTTCTAATTAGTCTTTCGTGGGGGACTCTGTCGAAGGTTTGCTAAAGTCGAGATATACCACATCATAATTGTGCCCCTCGTCCACCGATTCGAAAACTGATGAAAAGAATGTTAATAGATTAGTTAGACATGAACGCCCGCTTGTGAAGCCATTCTGGGAATCATTGATCAATCTGTGCTTCTCCAGGTGATTTCGAATAGAGTTTGAAACAATTGCTTCCAGTAATTTGCCTACTATTGATGTTAGACTGATTGGGCGGTAGTTAGAGGATAGTGATCTATCCCCCTTCTTGAAAATCGGTATTACATTTGCTATCCTCCAAGATTCTGGTACTACACCTGTTTTTAAGGACATGTTAAACAACTTTGCTAAGGGCATACTAAGCTCTTCCTTACATTCCTTTAATACTCTGACAAATATCTCATCGGGACCTGGTGACTTGTTAGGCCTTTAGTTTGTTTATTTGCTTACTAACATTGTTACTTATGGTCGCTACTATCTCACTTAATTTGTTTTCTTCACCATCTCTGAATAGAGTCGGTGCCTCGGGTATCATGTTTAAATTTTCGGTGGTGAAAACTGTTGAAAAATATTTATTCAGATTATTGCTCATTTCTCCGTCGTTATCAGTTGGCTCGCCGGTATCTGACCGTATTGGTCCAATCTTTACTCGCGTTTTAGTTTGATACATTTGGTAGAATCCTTTGGGGTTTGTCTTCGCCTCCCTTGCTATCCTTACCTCATTATTCCTCTTAGCTTTCCTTATCTCGGTTTTAACCCTACTCGCCAATACCTTATAATAATCCCGGAGGTAAATTTTGCCACGATTTATCCTTCTACCTATAGCCTTCCTTTGGCCAATGATGTTCTGTAAATAATTATTAATCCATTTAGGGTCATTGTTGTCTGATCTGAGTTTTCTGTATGGTATGTTTTGCCTTTGTGCAATAAGTAACTCATTATTTAAATTGTCGTGGAACTCGGCAATATCAGATCTCGTTATCAGGTCAATCTCAACCGTCAGGTCTCCTGGTATGGTGAGGTCGCCCTTTGTGGGTACATTGTGTGAGGTCACCTCATGAGAGGTCATGTAGCTCACCCCCAAGCACGACACCCCCTCCCTCAGCTGCCTCTTTAAACTGTCAAAGTTTGCCCTTCTGAAATCTGGGACTTAAGTGGAATTTTCCTTTCGTTTGCCTTGAAAATCTAACTGGAATCTAATTTCTTTGTGATCGCTGTTTGCAAGTTCGTTCCCTACCTCGACATTACTAATGAGGTTTTCTCTGTTCGACAGAACTAAATTGAGTATATTATTACCCCGGGTGGGTTCGGTTATATGTTGACTTAGGAAACAGTCCTGGATAGTCTCGAGAAAATCCTCTGATTCTGAGTTACCTGTAAGGTCAGTCCAATCTATTTGGCCAAGGTTAAAGTCGCCTACTATACAGACTTTGTTGTGTATGGAAGCCCTGCGCATTTCATCCCAGATAAGTCGCTCATTGACTCTATCAAGATTGGGAGGTCTATATATTACTCCTGTGGTTAATTTTTCCCTACCGTCGATTAATTCTATCCAAATTGTTTCTGTATTCCACTCAGTTTTTATTTCCTTATTTATTTCACACTTCAGATTATCCCTGACATAGATTGCTACTCCACCTCCTTTCCTGGCCTGCCTATCGTATGGAACAATTTGTAACCTGCAATTTGGTATTCGACAGGTAACTCGCGTGAGTCCTGGTTGATCCGTGTATGAGTGAATGCTATTATATCGATTTTTTCAGTACATACCAAGGCCCTAATATCATCCATTTTGTTTCTCATACTTCTACTGTTTGCGTAGTAGACATTAAAGTTTGTCGTGTTCTGAGTCCTCCCTTTAACGCGGTGGGCTTAAGACTGAGTAAATCTGTACAGAGTCTGTACATGCCCCCACCCTCCTCCCAACAGCGACAACCATGAGGTGTAAGGAATCAGGGGCTGAAGCGTCAACAGGAAGTCTGTTGACATGTTATTACTGCAGGGCGGTAGGTCTGAGTAATTCTATTTTTGAATCATCAACAGAAGATCCAATAAATGCCTATTATTTATTTATTTTTTGTCCTATTTACTGTTCCCCTGTTATTGAATGTACGTATTTATTAATCAATTTACAGGCTAGACATTAAAACATACATACTGTACATGACCCTGATAAAATGTACGAGAAAATTACATCTAAAAGCTTTCAGTTTTTGCTGAAGAATCGACGAATTTTGAGAACCACACTGAAAATAAATAACGTGGCTAAAGGGTTAAATAAACAACATAAATCACACACACTTAAATAAACAACAACAATACCATAAATCACACACACTTAAATAACTAAATAAATAAATAATGGTTGTCCCTCGTGTAACGAGGATGGCCGGCCGTAGGGCCACCTAGGCGAGAATTTGTTTAAGGTGTAGAAGCTGTCATCAACACAACAACCACACCCTAAGTTAACAGCTGCATGACCCAGTGTCAAGGAATAGTCCGAGAAGACCGGACAACTCGCCAACTGCACTGGCTAACCATTACCCCGAAACACTATCCGCAAATCTATTAACATCCAGGTCCCCAATTACTGCTGGGTAGACAGAGGCAAATGGCGTAAAGAATGTTGCCCATAGTTTCACCCTGCCCCGGGATCGAACCCGGGTCCACTCACTTGTGAGGCGAACATGCTGACCATTACACCACACTTAAATAACTTACAACGAAAATCACACACACTTAAATAATTAACGACAACGACAACATAAATCACCCACACTTAAATAACATCATAAATCACAGACTTAAATACACAACACCACCATAAATCACACACACTTAAATAACAACATAAATCACCCACACTTAAATAACATCATAAATCACACACACTTAAATAACAACATAAATCACCCACACTTAAATAACATCATAAATCACACACACTTAAATAACATCATAAATCACACGAACTTAAACTTGGGGTTGTGAAGGTCAGGATTGTCGTGGAAGGTAGTGTGACGGTAGACTATCGACTCCCCAAACTCACAACCTACTGGGAATGTGTCTCCTACTGTTGACCACTGTGGCTCTCCGTAGAACACCATCACCTGTTCAGAGGTCACACAGGGTCACATTGGGTCATACGGGGTTACAGAGGGGGTCAAATTGGGATATACGGGGTTACAGAGGGGTCAAATTGGGCTACACAGGGTTACAGAGGGGGTCAAGTGAGTCACAAAGAGTTAAATTAGATTACAGGCATCAAATTGGTTCATACGAGGTCACAGGGGGTCAAATGGGGTCATACGGGCTTACAGAGGGGGTCAAATTGGCCACACGGGGTCACAGGGGGTCACAGGGGGAGTCAAATTGGAGTATCTTGGGTAACTTTTTAAATTCTCTCTCTCTTCTTTCCTCGAACCTTTCTAACTCTCTCTCTCTTTCCCTGTCACCTTTCTCTCTCCCTCTTCCACCCTTTCCGCTCTCTTATTCACCCTTCTCTGCTCTCTCTCTCTTCCTCCTTCCCTCTCTCATTCTCTCTTCCTCCTTCCCTCTCTCATTCTCCTTCCTCCTCCCCTTTCTCTTTCTGCCTCTTCTCCTCCTCTCCTCCCTTCCCCCTTCCTCTCCCCCCTCCCTCTTCCTCTCCTCTCACCTTGCCTAAGTCATGGATAAGACCAGTTAGATGGAACCAATCTTCATTGGGGTGAGCCTGACGGATGCGTTCAGCGGTCTGGAAGGCGTGAACAATATTGGGGACATCCACATCTGGATCACTCTCATCAATCAAGTTGTTCAGTTTCTCCAGCGTTTCCAACACTGTAGCCTCGAACTTGTCAAACTTACCCCAGTAGTTGTGCTGGTGGAGAGAAAACACTTTAATTATCTGTCTGCCTGTCTGTGGGCATATCATTTTTTGTTACTAGCATTCCTTACAGAAGCACTTTTCACGGTTAAATATTGATAAACTGAGATATTAAAAATTGTCCTTTATGTTTGGCTATATAATGTCTGTGTTTATACTATGTTTGGCTATAATCTTTCTGTGTTTGGCTATAATCTGTCCGTGTTTACGTTTGCTCATAATATTAGTCATCTGTCTCCACTGTAAACATTTCTCCTACGTCAACTTTGTAAAAATTTCTTCTTCTCCCCCATTTTCCTCTTCTTCTTCCTACTCCTCCTCCCCATCTTCCTCCTCTTACAGTCTCACCTTTCTCTTCACATAATCCACGCACTGTTCAGTATGCATCTTCATATATGTTTCCTTCACCATTTGTAACTTAGGGTCGTCTGAGCTCTCCGGGAAGTGTCGGAATCCCCACCCGGATTTCTTCACCGCCTCCTCCGGTCGGAACACCAGTGAGGGATCGATCAGGAGCACTTTCTTCTCCCATGACGAGTCCTGCGGGAGGAGGGTGTTGGGTAGAGAGAGAGAGAGAGAGAGAGAGAGAGAGAGAGAGAGAGAGAGAGAGAGAGAGAGAGAGAGAGAGAGAGAGAGAGAGAGAGAGAGAGAGATCAACAACAAATACTTATCATCAAGGTAAAAGGTTAACAAGATTATTGGTCGGTCTCTCAACACTAGAGTCATAACAACAACACCATGCTGATAACACTGATAACGTTACCACGAACTACATTAAACACTTCAACCATCTGACCGACCTAACCTAACTTTGAAATGACCTAAACTAACCTGACCTAACTTTGAAATGACCTAAACTAATCTTGACCTGACCTAACCTAACTTTACCTAGCCTAACTTAGGTTAATATATAGGACTAACCCGCCAGGGCTGCATAGCGCCGATGCAGCCGCATCATCTCACGTCCAGAAAATGCCTCAAATTTCACCATATCGTAGTAAGTTCTTTCTGTTTAATATACCGGGGAAGTTAGGTAAGGTTAGGTAGGTTTGTTTGATTGGGTTTGGTTGGTTATGTCTGTTCTTCATAACCGCAAATGTTAAGTAGCGTTTATTTTAAAAATAACCGTTGTTTAACACATTTCCACAAACTACAACAGTGTTCACTATAATATAACAATGAAAATCTGGCGTTTTTATAAATGTTTTCAATCAATTTTGCTCGCGGGTTAGTCCTATATAATAACCCTAACTTAACCTGACCTAACCAAACCAAACCAAGGCAAATCAAATGCAACCTAATCTAACCTAAATTACTGTACCCTTCCACCCATTACAAACAACTTACTGTACCCTCCCACCCACTACAAGCAACTTACTGTTCCCTCCCACCCACTACAAGCAACTTACTGTACCCTCCCACCCACTACAAGCAACTTACTGTACCCTCCCACCCACTACAAGCAACATACTGTACCCTCCCACCCACTACAAGCAACTTACTGTACCCTCCCACCCACTACAAGCAACATACTGTACCCTCCCACCCATTACAAGCAACTTACTGTTCCCTCCCACCCACTACAAGCAACATACTGTACCCTCCCACCCACTACAAGCAACTTACTGTACCCTCCCACCCACTGGAAACAATTTACTGTACCCTTCCACCCACTATAAGCAACTTACTGTACCCTCCCACCCACTACAAGCAATTTACTGTACCCTCCCACCCACTACAAACAACTTACTGTACCCTCCCACCCACTACAAGCAACTTACTGTACCCTCCCACCCACTATAAGCAACTTACTGTACCCTCCCACCCACTACAAGCAACTTGGTTAACACTCGCTGTACAAACAATACATGGGGTCTGGCCGGGGTACACATTATTGAATCACGGCAAAGCAATACACCTTGGCCCGGAATTCCCCTCATACATCAGAGCAGGTCACATTGAACATCAAGACATAGTACTAACAAACCAGCATCACCATCTTAACCTGCAAATGGAACCCGGCCCAATAACCACCAGTGACCATCTCCCTATCGTAGCCACACTCTCCACGTCGCCAATACAGATCCCTGCCAGGATGAGATACAGCTACAGCCGGTCCAACTGGGAGGAATTCCAAAAGCAGTTAAACAATCACCAAATCACCCAACTAAGCAACAAACACACTTCCCAAATAGACAACACACTAGAGATATGGTACAGAAACGTGACCCAAGCAATGGAGCACTACTTACCCAAGACCACTCACCGTACATTACCACACCCTCAATACTCGCATCAATCAAGAATCCTACAGACACAATTCAGTAATTTATTCAAATTAATCATAGAACAAGGATGGACGCCAGAATACAGAAGACAATATCACACCATACACGAACAACTAAGAAACATGTCCAAAGAAGCATACGTGAATAACTGGGAGAAACTAATAACACACAGAGGATGCACCTGGGGCGTACCAACAGTAAGGAGGCGTATCATATGTCCCAACTGGGTGAAGAAACTGCACTATTTGAGAATGTGAAAAGGACCTAGGTGTGTATGTTGACAATGAGCTGAAGTTCTCGGGCCATTGCGAGAAGAAGGTAAATCAGGCAAATAAATTATTGGGTCTTATAAGAAGGTCGTTCAGACATCTAGACGGTCCGTCCCTCATAACGATCTTCAAGAGTGAAGTGCTTCCCCATCTGGAGTACTGTCACCCTGTCTGGTCCCCGAGATATGTTAGGGACTGTCAGTTGGTTGAAAATGTTCAAAGGAGGGCCACCAGACTGGTGCCTGCACTTCGGCACCTCAACTACCCTGAGAGATTGAAAGCGCCTGAACCTGCCTAACTTATACTACAGACGGGCAAGGGGAGACCTAATTAAGGTGTATAAGCATCTCAAGGGGCACTACGAGCGAGGACGGGTGTACTCCTCGATTCCTCCCTTCTCTGCTTCAAGTCCAGTAGGAGCTTCCTGTGCTGTTCCCTCTGCATTACCGTGCGATCTGGGTGAATGAGTACACCCCGAGATACCTCGCTCCTTCCTAAGTTTTTGGCCTGCTTAATAACCTCCATTTTCTTTTTTTTTATTGGGCACCCCCCTTACATCCTTGTGTAAGGTGAAGCGCAGAAGCGTACAGCGCCCAACAGGGAAGCATGCTAAGTTCGTGCTTGCCTTTATGTCTCATGAGTTAAGGGCGTAGAAGCCTGAAGAGTCAAGGGCGTAGAAGCCTGAAGAATCAGTGTTTTATGTCCTCAAGTTATTGGAAGCTCCAAAAACTTGTCCCTGAATACGAATTCGCAACTTTCGACTTACAACAGGTACCTACTTTACTGCTAGGTGAACAGGGACTAATGAGGGCTAGGTAGTAAGTCCAAACAACTTCCACCGTCCAGGGAATCGAACCCGTGACATCTCGCTTGCGAGGCTAGAACGGTACCGCTTCTATTTCTCCCCCTCACTCACTAGTGTGATCTCGAGGGGGCGAGGCTTGTCCCCTGCCTTTGTTCCAGCCTCCTCACATCCTGAAGGCATCTTCAGGACGTCTGTACAAATATTAGCCACACACAAACGGTGCAAGAGACTGACAGAGAAGGACTCAGGGGCAAAAGTCTGAGAGAGAGAGAGGGCAGGGGGGGTGGGGCAGGGATAACACTCACAGCCATGGTGTCTGCGCAGGAACTGAATAAACGAGGTGTGTCAGTCACTCTGCCTCTATATACTGTATTACAGGAGCTGCTTGTCTTATCAGCACCACCTGGGCACTGATAAACCTGCACTCACCAACCAAAGGGGAGTCTGTGTACCTTCCTTAAAATCTCGATGAGATATGAGATGTAGGTGAGAGAGAGAGAGAGAGAGAGAGAGAGAGAGAGAGAGAGAGAGAGAGAGAGAGAGAGAGAGAGAGAGAGAGAGATCGCCTGACGCAGCTTATAATTATACATTCATACTGCAGTTACAGAGGCTGGTTGCACGCGAGGTCAAAGTCGAAATTAAAAACGCGAGTAGGAGTACCAGATCTGAGGCTTGAAGAAGATAGTTACGAAGATTCTGACCAGGACAAGTCGGAGGCGTTGACCAGTTTCTTTTCCTCGGTGTTCACAGGAGAGAATGTGAACAATCTACCTGCGTTTGAGGACAGACGGTTCGACACAGCACTGACCCACATTGTGTTCACAGAAGAGGGTATTAAAAATATACTGTCAAAGCTAAAGGTCCACAAGAGTCCCGGCCCTCACATGGTGCATCCTAGAGTGCTGAGGGAGCTGTGCAACGAGCTTACCGAGCCCCTGAAGATCCTGTTTTGTAAATGCCTGGATGAACAAATGGTCCCCAGTGAATGGAAAGTGGCTTATGCGAGTCCTATCTTCAAGAAGGGCGATCGTCACTCTACGAACAACTATAGACCAGTGAGCCTGACCAGCGTAGTATGTAAAGTACTTGAGAGTATTATCAGAGATGACGCCATGGAACATCTACGACGAAACAACATTGTAAAGGATTGCCAACACGGTTTTGTGCCGGGGCGCTCCTGTTTAATAAACATAATACAGCCGGCAGACTTACAATAACATTAGGTATAGTAGAAGTCTGTAGCCCTTGCGAGTTATTTTTATTTTTACGATGTTAAATAATACTAATGATTTCGCCTATCTAAACAACATTGTGTATAAAATGGTTGATGGGACTATTACAGACTACGCTATCTGCATTTACATCATCAGTCAAAACGGAGAAAAAATCCCGTATTTTTCCCCACTTAACTTGTACACGTTTTTATAGTATGAAGTACTGAGAGCAAGGTTCTGTAATCATTGGGCCATCGTAAAACCCAGCTGCTGTATATATATATATATATATATATATATATATATATATATATATATCTTGATAAAATCACACGGGAAATGGAAACAACGTGTGATTTTATCAAGATTTATCTTATCCACGTTTTCATTGGATTTTCATAATATATATATATATATATATATATATATATATGCAAGTAAATCACTGTAGGTGCGCGTGATCTAGGTATATGCTGATAACCACCAGGAAAGAAGAAAACACGAAGTTCCCAAGCGCTTTCGTGTAATTCACATCTTCAGGGGTGAGTACAGACTAGTCTGTACTCACCCCTGAAGATGTGAATTACACGAAAGCGCTTGGGAACTTCGTGTTTTCTTCTTTCCTGGTGGCTATCAGCATATATATATATATATATATATATATATATATATATATATATATATATATATATATATATATATATATATATATATATATATATAGTTCATTAGCCCAATAAAGCACGCTCCACTCACGCTCCACCAGGGACAGTCAGGTCACCATGACTCACACTCCACCAGGGACAGTCAGGCCACCATGACTCACGCTCTACCAGGGACAGTCAGGTCACCATGACTCACGCTAATGCGAATCCACCAAAACCTAACCTAACCCAATCTACAGAAGGCTAACCTAACGTAACCTACCTATAATGGTTGTCCCTCGTGTAACGAGGATGGCCGGCCCTAGGGTCACCTAGGCGTGAATTTGATTTAGGTGTAGAAGCTGTCGCCAACACAACAACCACACCCTAAGTTAACGAGCTGCCTGACCCAGTGTCAAGGAATTGTCCGAGAAGACCGGACAACTCGCCAACTACACTGGCTAACCATTACCCCGAAACATGATCAATAAATCGATTAACATCCAGGTTCCCAATTACTGCTGGGTAGACAGAGGCAAATAATTATTTAAAGAACATCATTGGCCAAAGGAAGGCTATAGGTAGAAGGATAAATCGTGGCGAAATTCACCTCCGGGACTATTATAGGGTATTGGCGAGTAGGGTTAAAACCGAGATAAGGAAAGCAAAGAGGAATAATGAGGTAAGGATAGCAAGGGAGGCAAAGACAAACCCCAAAGGATTCTACCAAATGTATCAAACTAAAACACGAGAAAAGATTGGACCAATACGGTCAGACTCCGGCGAGCTCACTGATAACGACGGAGAAATGAGCAATAATTTGAATAAATAATTTTCAACAGTTTTCACCGAAAATTTAAACATGATACCCGAGGCACCGACTCTATTCAGAGATAGTGAAGAAAACAAATTAAGTGAGATAGTAGTGACTAGTAACGATGTTAGTAAGCAAATAGACAAATTAAAGCCTAATAAGTCACCTGGTCCCGATGAGATATTTGCCAGAGTATTAAAGGAATGTAAGGAAGAGCTTAGTATGCCCTTAGCAAAGTTGTTTAACATGTCCTTAAAAACAGGTGTAGTACCAGAATCCTGGAGGATAGCAAATGTAATACGGATTTTCAAGAAGGGGGATAGATCACTATCCTCTAACTACCGCCCAATCAGTCTAATATCAATAGTAGGCAAATTACTGGAAGCAATCATTTCAAACTCTATTCGAAATCACCTGGAGAAGCACCGATGGATCAATGATTCCCAGCATGGCTTCACAATCGGACATTCTTGCCTAACTAATCTATTAACATTCTTTTCATCAGTTTTCGAATCAGTGGACGAGGAGCACAATTATGATGTGGTATATCTCGACTTTAGCAAAGCCTTCGACAGAGTCCCCCACGAAAGACTAATTAGAAAGGTAGAAGCTCATGGCATCAAAGGTGACATCCTTAAATTGATTAGGGCGTGGTTACAGGACAGGAAACAGAGAGTGAGCATTAACGGCACTAAGTCCCATTGGAGCAACGTCACAAGTGGAGTTCCCCAAGGCTCAGTACTTGGACCATTATTATTTATTATATACATAAACGACATAGATATCGGCATAGACAGCAACATAAGTAAATTTGCTGATGACAATAATATAGGACGTGTTATCAAATCTGACGAGGACTCAGCAAAACTACAGGAAGACCTAAACAAATTTTTCGAATGGCCTGAAAAATGGCAGATGAAATTCAACGTCGACAAATGCAAAGAACTCAGTATAGGAGATGTAAACAGGGAAACCAAATACCAGATGAACAACGATGCCATAGAGAAATCCGACTGCGAGAGAGATTTAGGAGTAATGATAAGTAGGAACCTTAAGCCAAGTAAACAATGTGTTTTTGCTCGTAACAAGGCTAATAAAGTACTTGAGTTCATACAAAGGAGTGTTAGTTACAAGACTAGCGAGGTCATCCTAAAACTGTATCTTGCTCTTGTGAGACCACACCTGGATTACGCAGTTCAGTTCTGGTCACCGTATTACAGAATGGATATAGAATCCTTGGAAAGAATTCAGAGGAGAATGACAAGACTAATCCCGGGCATTAGGAACCTTGAGTATAGAGACAGGTTAAAGCATCTTAATTTGCACTCCCTTGAGAGACGTAGAGCGAGGGGCGACCTGATAGAGGTGTATAAGTGGAAGGCAGGGCTAAACAAAGGGGACATTACAAAGGTACTCAAACTATCCAACCAGGAGCGAACTCGTAACAATGGTTTTAAATTAGACAAATTTAGATTTAGGCGTGAAATAGGTAAACACTGGTTTGGAAACAGACTTACAACAGGTACCTATTTTACTGCTAGGTGAACAGGGACTAATGAGGGCTAGGAAGTAAGTCCAAACTACTTTCACCGGCCCGGGAATCGAACCCGTGACATCTCGCTTCTACCACCAGCGCCCCGGGGCTGGAACATGTTAAAGTATTTAGGGTTTTAGTAGCCAAACCCAACTGTCTGTTCTGTATTTATTGAGAAGATATATTATACAGTGTACAGTTCCAAGTGTATATCACCGTAACTTACCACTGTAGCTATGAGAGGAGGACGGAGGCGATGTTAGAGAGCTCTGCTACACACGTGAGGGGGTAGGTAGAGGGGGTGAAGGGGTAGGTAGAGGGGGTGAGGGGGTAGGTAGAGGGGTTGAAGGGGTAGGTAGAGGGGGTGAAGGGGTAGTGTAGAGGGGGTGAGGGGGTAGGTAGAGGGGGTGAAGGGGTAGGTAGAGGGGGTGAGGGGGTAGGTAGAGGGGGTGAAGGGGTAGGTAGAGGGGGTGAGGGGGTAGGTAGAGGGGGTGAAGGGGTAGGTAGAGGGGGTGAAGGGGTAGGTAGAGGGGGGTGAAGGGGTAGGTAGAGGGGGTGAGGGGTAGGTAGAGGGGGTGAAGGGGTAGGTAGAGGGGGTGAAGGGGTAGGTAGAGGGGGTGAGGGGGTAGGTAGAGGGGGTGAGGGGGTAGATAGAGGGGATGAAGGGGTAGGTAGAGGGGGTGAAGGGGTAGATAGAGGGGGTGAAGGGGTAGGTAGAGGGGGTGAAGGGGTAGGTAGAGGGGGTGAGGGGGTAGGTAGAGGGGGTGAAGGGGTAGGTAGAGGGGGTGAAGGGGTAGGTAGAGGGGGTGTAGGGGTAGGTAGAGGGGGTGAAGGGGTAGGTAGAGGGAGTGAAGGGGTAGGTAGAGGGGGTGAAGGGGTAGGTAGAGGGGGTGAAGGGGTAGGTAGAGGGGGTGAAGGGGTAGGTAGAGGGGGTGAAGGGGTAGGTAGAGGGGGTGAAGGGGTAGATAGAGGGGGTGAAGGGGTAGGTAGAGGGGGTGAAGGGGTAGGTAGAGGAGGTGAAGGGGTAGGTAGAGGGGGTGAAGGGGTAGGTAGAGGGGGTGAAGGGGTAGGTAGAGGGGGTGAGGGGGTGAAGGGGTAGGTAGAGGGGGTGAAGGGGTAGGTAGAGGGGGTGAAGGGGTAGGTAGAGGGGGTGAAGGGGTAGGTAGAGGGGGTGAAGGGGTAGGTAGAGGGGGTGAAGGGGTAGGTAGAGGGGGTGAAGGGGTAGGTAGAGGGGTGAAGGGGTAGGTAGAGAGGGTGAAGGGGTAGGTAGAGGGGTGAAGGGGTAGGTAGAGGGGTGAAGGGTAGGTAGAGGGGTGAAGGGGTAGGTAGAGGGGGTGAAGGGGTAGGTAGAGGGGGTGAAGGGGTAGGTAGAGAGGGTGAAGGGGTAGGTAGAGGGGGTGAAGGGGTAGGTAGAGGGGGTGAAGGGGTAGGTAGAGGGGGTGAAGGGGTAGGTAGAGAGGGTGAAGGGGTAGGTAGAGGGGGTGAGGGGGTAGGTAGAGGGGGTGAAGGGGTAGGTAGAGGGGGTGAAGGGGTAGGTAGAGGGGGTGAAGGGGTAGGTAGAGAGGGTGAAGGGGTAGGTAGAGGGGGTGAAGGGGTAGGTAGAGGGGGTGAAGGGGTAGGTAGAGGGGGTGAAGGGGTAGGTAGAGAGGGTGAAGGGGTAGGTAGAGGGGGTGAGGGGGTAGGTAGAGGGGGTGAAGGGGTAGGTAGAGGGGGTGAAGGGGTAGGTAGAGGGGGTGAGAGGGTAGGTAGAGGGGGTGAAGGGGTAGGTAGAGGGGGTGAGGGGTGAAGGGGTAGGTAGAGGGGGTGAAGGGGTAGGTAGAGGGGGTGAAGGGGTAGGTAGAGGGGGTGAAGGGGTAGGTAGAGGGGGTGAAGGGGTAGGTAGAGGGGGTGAGGGGTAGGTAGAGGGGGTGAAGGGTAGGTAGAGGGGGTGAAGGGGTAGGTAGAGGGGGTGAAGGGGTAGGTAGAGGGGGTGAAGGGGTAGGTAGAGGGGGTGAAGGGGTAGGTAGAGGGGGTGAAGGGTAGGTAGAGGGGGTGAAGGGGTAGGTAGGGGGGTCAAGGGGTAGGTAGAGGGGGTGAAGGGGTAGGTAGAGGGGGTGAAGGGGTAGGTAGAGGGGGTGAAGGGGTAGGTAGAGGGGGTGAAGGGGTAGGTAGAGGGGGTGAAGGAGTAGGTAGAGGGGGTGAAGGGGTAGGTAGAGGGGGTGAAGGGGTAGGTAGAGGGGGTGAAGGGGTAGGTAGAGGGGGGAAGGGGTAGGTAGAGGGGGTGAAGGGATAGGTAGAGGGGGTGAAGGGGTAGGTAGAGGGGGTGAAGGGGTAGGTAGAGGGGGTGACGGGGTAGGTGGAGAGGGTGAAGGGGTAGGTAGAGGGGGTGAAGGGGTAGGTAGAGGGGGTGAAGGGGTAGGTAGAGGGGGTGAAGGGGTAGGTAGAGGAGGTGAAGGCGTAGGTAGAGGGGGTGAAGGGGTAGGTAGAGGGGGTGAGGGGGTAGGTAGAGGGGGTGAAGGGGTAGGTAGAGGGGGTGAAGGGATAGGTAGAGGGGGTGAAGGGGTAGGTAGAGGGGGTGAAGGGTAGGTAGAGGGGGTGAAGGGGTAGGTAGAGGGGGTGAAGGGGTAGGTAGAGGGGGTGAGGGGGTAGGTAGAGGGGGTGAAGGGGTAGGTAGAGGGGGTGAAGGGGTAGGTAGAGGGGGTGAAGGGATAGGTAGAGGGGGTGAAGGGGTAGGTAGAGGGGGTGAAGGGATAGGTAGAGGGGGTGAAGGGGTAGGTAGAGGAGGTGAAGGGATAGGTAGAGGGGGTGAAGGGGTAGGTAGAGGGGGTGAAGGGATAGGTAGAGGGGGTGAAGGGGTAGGTAGAGGGGGTGAAGGGGTAGGTAGAGGGGGTGAAGGGGTAGGTAGAGGGGGTGAAGGGGTAGGTAGAGGGGGTGAAGGGATAGGTAGAGGGGGTGAGGGGGTAGGTAGAGGGGGTGAAGGGGTAGGTAGAGGGGGTGAGGGGGTAGGTAGAGGGGGTGAAGGGGTAGGTAGAGGGGGTGAAGGGGTAGGTAGAGGGGGTGATGGGGTAGGTAGAGGGGTGAAGGGGTAGGTAGAGGGGGTGAGGGGGTAGGTAGAGGGGGTGAAGGGGTAGGTAGAGGGGGTGAAGGGATAGGTAGAGGGGGTGAAGGGGTAGGTAGAGGGGGTGAAGGGGTAGGTAGAGGGGGTGAAGGGGTAGGTAGAGGGGGTGAAGGGGTAGGTAGAGGGGGTGAGGGGGTAGGTAGAGGGGGTGAAGGGGTAGGTAGAGGGGGTGAAGGGGTAGGTAGAGGGGGTGAAGGGGTAGGTAGAGGGGGTGAAGGGGTAGGTAGAGGGGGTGAAGGGATAGGTAGAGGGGGTGAAGGGGTAGGTAGAGGGGGTGAAGGGGTAGGTAGAGGGGGTGAAGGGGTAGGTAGAGGGGGTGAAGGGATAGGTAGAGGGGGTGAAGGGGTAGGTAGAGGGGTGAAGGGGTAGGTAGAGGGGGTGAGGGGGTAGGTAGAGGGGGTGAAGGGGTAGGTAGAGGGGGTGAAGGGGTAGGTAGAGGGGGTGAAGGGATAGGTAGAGGGGGTGAAGGGGTAGGTAGAGGGGGTGAAGGGGTAGGTAGAGGGGGTGAGGGGGTAGGTAGAGGGGGTGAAGGGGTAGGTAGAGGGGGTGAAGGGATAGGTAGAGGGGGTGAAGGGGTAGGTAGAGGGGGTGAAGGGATAGGTAGAGGGGTGAAGGGGTAGGTAGAGGGGGTGAAGGGGTAGGTAGAGGGGGTGAAGGGGTAGGTAGAGGGGGTGAGGGTTGATTTTTTTATTTTGCCGCTTACAGCAGCTACTTTATTGTGCACCCCACACTCATCCTGTGAGCGGTAGCGCAAAAGTATTACAGAGTAGAGTTTACAAAGGGTCATAATAATTAACCCCGGTTGTCAGGATATTTTGGCACTGAATGTTACACAGTATTTCATATTAAATTATTTGTTTAGTTCTATACATAAAGGGTAACTTATTCACAAATGCGTGAGAACAGGCGTGTGAGGCAGTATGTCTGGCCTCACACTTTGTTATTCACATTTACGTGGGAAGTATTCAAGCACATTGCGTGTTTGGTTCTTTGCATGAGAATTGATATAGTTACTAAGTGCAAAAAAGTGGATACAATCTTAATATGTCGGCTATCTTGCCATTAGAGATGAAGTGTTGTGCCATTTCACACACAGTGTGCTTGGACCTGTCCCTAAAAGGTTCTATCTTCACACAGTCGAGGACGTAGTGTTCAAGTGTGTGGCCATATGTATGGCCACACACTTTACATTTAGTTTTGTTTACATCTGCCTGAGGAACATACTGCCAAAGGTACTTATATCCAAACCTTAATCTAGCGGTTACAACATCTTGTAATCTAGTGATCTTGTTACTTGCTCCATATACATGTTTCACTTGATACATCTCATCATGGTAAACTATGGATTGATTAGTGCCTGTTTGCACTTGTCTACTTGCGTCAAACTCATCAATAAGTTCTTTCCTAATTACAGTTTTAAGGGTTCTTTTTGACAGACCCAAATTGTATTCAACGGTGTCTTTGCTAGACGCGAGTTTGGCGAGGGCATCAACTCTGTCATGTTTTATGAGGCCTATGTGAGAGGGGATCCACAACAGTTTGACCTTGGCACCCCGGTCAACAAGGTTCACTTATTTGTGTCTGGCTTCAGAGACAAGCGCCTGACAACGGCTGATAACAGTTTGTTGTGATGGTAAGATTATGTTACGTAACCGACGGCTATATTTTGTTTATACAGCGTGAGCGTCGTGTGTGTGTGTGTGTGTGTGTGTACAAGGGTCAGCGTACTGTTACCCTCACCAGTGTGTGGTTGAGACAAGCATTAATATCACTTGCTTCCCACACACTGCCTTAACCTGACCCCTGGCCCCACACGCTGCCTTAACCTGACCCCTGGCCCCACACGCTGCCTTAACCTGACCCCTGGCCCCACACACTGCCTTAACCTGACCCCTGGCCCCACAACCTGCCTTAACCTGACCCCTGGCCCCACACACTGCCTTAACCTGACCCCTGGCCCCCCCGGCATGGCCTGGTGCTAGGGTAGGGGGCCTGAAACCTCTTAGCCGTAAGTATATCAAGTGAAGGGGAGCAATGATCAAGTGTCTATTGGTGCCCAAATGACTCCACTTATTTTGGTACAGCAAATCTTATCTTACCACCACTACCACCACTACCACCACTACCATTACCACCACTACCACCACTACCACTATTACCACCACTACCGCACTACCACCACCACCACCACCCTACCACCACCACACTACCACTACCACACTACCACCACCACCCTACCACCACCACACTACCACTACCACACTACCACCACCACCACACTACCACCACCACACTACCACCACCACACTACCACCACCACCCTACCACCACCACACTACCACCACCACACTACCACCACCACACTACCACTACCACCACCACACTACCACCACCACCCTACCACCACCACACTACCACCACCACCCTACCACCACCACACTACCACCACCACACTACCACTACCACACTACCACCACCACACTACCACCACCACACTACCACTACCACACTACCACCACCACCCTACCACCACCACCCTACCACCACCACACTACCACCACCACCCTACCACCACCACACTACCACCACCACACTACCACCACCACACTACCACTACCACCCTACCACCACCACACTACCACTACCACACTACCACTACCACCCTACCACCACCACCACCACACTACCACTACCACCCTACCACCACCACACTACCACTACCACCCTACCACCACCACACTACCACTACCACCCTACCACCACCACCACCACACTACCACTACCACCCTACCACCACCACACTCACCACACTATCACCACCACCCTACCACCACCACCCTACCACTACCACACTACCACTACCACCCTACCACCACCACACTACCACTACCACCCTACCACCACCACCACCACACTACCACCACCTGCCAAACAACAGCTAACCCGCCAATGTACTGACAGACTGAGACCTCTTAGAAGTGTAGCGGGGTACAGCCCGCACTATGGTGCTAATATTAGAATTGTTAAAACAATGTACCTAGGCTATATAAGATCTCTGATAGATTACCACACACCAGCACTGGTCATTCGTGACGGGAAAGGCGTTGACAAGCTCGAGAAAATGCAAAATAAAGCCCTCAGAATTATCCTAGGATATCCCATGAGCACTAAAGTACTTAATATGTAGAAAGAACTAGGTATACCCAGTGTTAAAGATAGAATAATTGAAGTCAACCTCATGATAGCCCTGAGGCTTCTGCGTGGTGATCCTGATAACATTGTTTCCTTAAAATTGCTATAATATATGAACCATGGGACTACTGAGTCTAAATGGATCCAAACTACAGCTACACATATGAAGATGTTTGGACTAGACCACCTGTACAAAGTTGAGACACAACAGCGCTTCCTGCCACCCTGGCGGACAGTTCCCTTCGATATCACAATACCGACATATCCGCCTAAAAAATTAATTATACAAAGCATTTATCTCCAACACACTGCCAAATTGAGAGCTCTTGAACACATACACACTCTACTGACTGATGATAATATCACACAGACCATCTACACTGATGGATCTCTTAACACCCCCTGTGGGAGGGCTGGAAGTGCTAGTGTTGTGACTCAACCTGACGGTAATATAATTGAGAAAGGAGTTAGAATTAACAACTGGGCGTCCACTCTACAAACTGAATTAGTTGCCATACTCACAGCTATTAAATTCATTGAAACCACTGTTACTGACAGTCTCATCATCACTGACTCTCTATCCTCACTACTTGCCCTTGGTACCCTCGACTCAGGTTGTCACGCTCTTGTCTCTGAAGCCAGACACAAATATTCGTGCCTTGTTGACCGGGGTGTCAGGGTCAAACTGTTGTGGATCCCCTCTCACATAGGCCTCCTAAAACATGACAGAGTTGATGCCCTCGCCAAACTCGCGCCTAACAAAGACACCGTTGAATACAATTTAGGTCTGTCAAAAAGAACCCTTAAAACTGTAATTAGGAAAGAACTTATTGACGAGTTTGACGCAAGTAGACAAGTGCAAACAGGCACTAGTCGATCCATAGGTTACCATGCTGAGATGTATCAAGTGAAACATGTATATGGAGCAAGTAACAAGATCACTAGATTACAAGATTAGGATATAAGTACAAGGTTAGGATATAAGTACCTTTGGCAGTATGTTCCTCAAGCAGATGTGAACAAGACTAAATGTAAAGTGTGTGGTCAGACATATAGCCACACACTTGAACACTACGTCCTCGACTGTGTGAAGATAGAACCTTTTAGGGACAGGTCCAAGCACACTGTGTGTGAAATGGCACAACACTTCATCTCTAATGGCAAGATAGCCGACATATTAAGATTGTATCCACTTTTTTGCACTTAGTAACTATATCAATTCTCATGCAAAGAACCAAACACGCAATGTGCTTGAATACTTCCCACGTAAATGTGAATAACAAAGTGTGAGGCCAGACATACTGCCTCACACGCCTGTGCTCACGCAGTTGTGAATAAGTTACCCTTTATGTATAGAACTAAAGAAATAATGTAAATGAAATACTGTGTAACATTCAGTGCCATAATATCCTGACAACGGGGGTTAATTATTATGACCCTTTGTAAACTCTACTCTGTAATACTTTTACGCTACCGCTCACAGGATGAGTGTGGGGTGCACAATAAAGTAGCCGCTGCAAGCGGCAAAATCAAAAATCAATCCACCACACTACCACTACCACCACCACCCTACCACCACCACCACCAAACTACCACCACCACACTACCACCACCACCACCACACTACCACCACCACCCTACCACCACCACCACCACACTACCACCACCACCCTACCACCACCACCACCACCACCCTACCACCACCACCACCAAACTACCTCCACCACACTACCACCACCACCACCACACTACCACCACCACCCTACCACCACCACCACCACACTACCACCACCACCCTACCACCACCACCACCACACTACCACCACCACCCTACCACCACCACCACCACACTACCACCACCACACTACCACCACCACACTACCACCACCACCCTACCACCACCACCACCACACTACCACCACCACCCTACCACCACCACCACCACCACACTACCACCACCACCCTACCACCACCACCACCAAACTACCACCACCACACTACCACCACCACCACCACACTACCACCACCACCCTACCACCACCACACTACCACCACCACCACCCTACCACCACCACCACACTACCACCACCACCCTACCACCACCACCACCAAACTACCACCACCACACTACCACCACCACAATACCACCACCACCCTACCACCACCACCACCACACTACCACCACCACCAAACTACCACCACCACACTACCACCACCACACTACCACTGCCACACTACCACCACCACACTACCACTACCACACTACCACCACCACCCTACACTACCACCACCACACTACCACTACCACTACCACACCACCACCACCACCACCCTACCACTACCACCACCACACCACCACCACCACCCTACCACTACCACCACCACACCACCACCACCACCACCCTACTACTACCACCACCACACTACCACCACCACACTACCACTACCACCACCACACCACCACCACCACCCTACCACCACCACACTACCACCACCACACTACCACTACCACACTACCACCACCACCCTACCACTACCACCACCACACTACCACCACCACCCTACCACTGCCACCACCACACTACCACCACCACACTACCACTACCACCACCCTACCACTACCACCCTACCTACATATATATCAACATATTCAGTATACCTACATAGGAGATGGGTGAAGGGGGGTGGATGAAGGAGGATGGGGGGCGACGGGACGTGGGTGAGGGGGTAGTGATAGTGGGAACGGCAGACAATACACACTCAGACACACAGCCTCCTCACAGCTACAGGTAAGCTTGGTTCTCATTACCTGAAGGTTAACTTATATCACCTGATGATTAAACACCTTACCTAACCTTACCCCCCCCAGCGTGTTTAATCATGAGGTACAATAATGTGTTGCTGAGTGATGGGTAAGGTGTTAGTGTGGTGAAGTGTATGGTGGTATAAATGTATTGTAAAGTTTATAGTGCTGACAGTAAGTAACTTTATAATGTGTATCACATCTAAAGTGACATTCGCGTCTTTTTAAGTGAAGTTATGACTATAGTTAGTGTCAGTGACTCAAGAGATCGCCAGGGACACACAAACTGGTAGTAGGCAGCTACCAAACAGGGAGGTACTACCGCCTGGGAAGATATTGGAAGCATAATGTGTTGTCTAATGGTGGACCCTGCTGCCATATGTGACCAAGTCCCAGGTGGATGATGTGACTTTCTGCCTCATTTACACACAATTGCAGGGTCTATTGTTTCTCTTACTATGACAACACAACATACATATATTGTTTCTCACTATTGATCTTTTTTTTTTATTTATTTATTTATGGTTCTTTATTATTGTTACTATTATTATTATTGTTACTATTATTATTATTATTATTATTATTATTATTATTATTATTATTATTATTAAATTTTCGCCCCCCAGGCCCCGATGTGGGTCAGTGACCTGTGCCCGGGTGGGCTAGTACCTGTAAAAAAAAATAATAAAAAAATAAAAGTACACTAAGGCTTGGTTACCCCAGCAGTGGGCCAACTGAGGTGGCCTAGGCACGATCCAACGACCCTAAAAATGAGAAATGTGCTGTATCCAACTGGCTGCCACACTGCTTACAATATAAATACCAGTACAATGTACACACACAGTACAATGTATGCAGTGCAGGTATACAATGTACACACACACAGTATAGGTAACGACACACGAAATATCCTAGTAGGAGTAATCTACAGAAGACCCCACACTAATGTAAGGAATTTTCTTGATAAAATTTCGGAGCTTATCTCTATCATAAGTTCAGAGAGGAAGGACTGCTACATCACAGAAGATTTCAGCCTTGATCTATTAAAATCAGAAACCGACACCTCAGTATTAGACCTTCTTGCTACCTGTCATTCTAAACTCTTCTTCAACACTATAACCAAACCCACTAGAGTAACTGCCACCTCTGCCACTGTGATAGATCACATCTGGACTAACAACACTCCTAACAATCTAGCAAGTGGAAGTATTTATAACAATATTTTTATTTAATTTTTTTATTAGCTGTTATTATTATTATTATTATTATTATTATTATTATTATTATTATTATTATTATTATTATGTGTTCACCCCCATGCCCTAATGTGGTTCATTTACCTGTGCTGTGGTGAGCTTATTCCGTAAAAAAAAAAATAATCATAATATTAAATAAATAAATGTTAGAAATGCCAGGCTCAGCAATAACAAAAATAAGCTCCAGTCAGCGTCAGGCAACAGTAAGAAAACCTGGAGTATCATCAATTCTATTTAGTACAGTATAAGTCAACCCACGGCCCCCCACTCAGCTGTTATGATAATGATACAGTTGTAACGGAACCCTCCCTCATTACCAACCACTTCAATGATTATTTTATGAATGTTGGCAAAAATCTTGTAGAGAGCGTCCATGATCACCTTGAGAAATTCAGAGCCTTCCTGCAAAACAGACAGCAAAATGAGCTGTTCTTATCCCCTGTCACGACAGATGAATTGTTAACCATCGTAAACATGTCCAAAGATGCAGCAGCAGGCGACGATATGTAAACACACACAGTACAGGCATACAATGTATACACACACACTGTTCAGGCATACAATGTATACACACACACACACTGTTCAGGCATACAATGTATACACACACACACACTGTACAGGTATACAATGTACACACACACACACACACACACTGTACAGGTGTACAATGAAAGACAAAAGTCGTGTCGTTAAATTTGGTGAAAACATTGAGCCGGTTGGTTAATTCCCAATTAACCAGGTTGGTTCACATATATTATATTGGGCTTTAGTAACGAAACCCAATTGAAATTTCTTGTTTTATTATAAAAGTATTATGTTTATATAATTCCTGAGTGCAGATCAACCGTAAGTTCCACTATTTATGAGTGTGATGAGAAAGGGACGGCGTTTATGTAATATAAACGTGAATCAACGTCCGTTCGATATTAGTTGATGTGAGTGACTCTGAGTAGTGACCCATCGAGGGAGAACGCCAAAGGCATAAGGATAGTCTTAAGACAAACCTGAAAAAGTGTCAAATTGACCCCCTCACCTGGGAGACGATTACTCCACATCATAACGCTTGGAGGAGCACCACACGAGAAGGTGTTAATACTTTCGAGTTAGCCCGACTGCATACCGAGGCAGACAAGCGCCAGCACCAGAAAGACGCTGCCGTCTCCCCTCCCGCACTAGATGTAGCCCTCCACACGTGCAACATCTGTGGACGACCCTGTCGGTCCAGTATCGGTCTCTCGAGTCACCTCAGAGCTCACCAACGAAGGTGACATCCTTAATAACTCTTTTAAGATAATAAAATGGCGGCGAAGGTGTGGCTATAGGGGAACGCTGGAGGCCATTTAAAAAAAGAAAAGAAAAAAATAGTAGGAGTAGGAGTAGTAGTGTGTGTGTGTGTGTGTGTGTGTGTGTTAACAGACAGATTCTTCTGGCATTTCATTATTGAACCTGAGGTGTGTGGGTTTCACATGGTGGCTAACAGCAGGACACTGTATATACAAGCAAACCAAAAAGTATCGTGACCCCAGACTATCGTGGATAACTGAGTACTGACCTCAGACACTTGGTGAGTTGTGTTGTTCCTCGCCTCATGTTTCTATTATTTTGGGCACCTGAGGTCTCAATACTTTTTCACTTGGCTCTACATGAAGAGTGCAGGTATACATAGTGTAGGTATACATAGTGCAGGTATACAAAGTGCAGGTATACATAGTGTAGGTATACATAGTGCAGGTATACAAAGTGCAGGTATACATAGTGTAGGTATACTTAGTGCAGGTATACATAGTGCAGGTATACATAGTGTACATTGTACTGTACATACCTAGACAGTGTAGTTATACATGCAATGTACAAGTGAAGATATACATATCGTGTAGGTAATGGGCAGTACAGGTATACAAACAATGGTTAACAGAAAGTTGATTCGATTAAGGTGAATTAACAGTATTTTTTTGTATATTTCCTGCAGTGTAAAGACATCATTATTATTGCTTAAACTCTGTCAGTTAAAGCCCACTATAATTAAGTTAGGTTAGGTTGGTTAAATTAGGTTAGTTTAGTTTATCTTAAGCTGGTTAGTTTAGGTTAGGTTTGGTTGGTTAACTTTGGTTAGGTAAGGTTGGTTGGTTAGAATAGGTTTGTTAACTAAGGTAGTAAGGTAGTTAGGGCCAAAATTTAATCATTTAAGATTAGGTTAGTTAAGGTTTGTTAGATTAATATGGTTAAATTGGGTTAGATTAACTATAGACAGAATTACATAGATCCATAAATAATCAAGTACGGTTATAATGGGTTAATTATATAAAAGGTGGTGTAATACATTGGACGAGTAGGCCTAACTTATGTAAATATCATGGGCTTTATAGTAAGTGAAAGAGTAGGCCTAATCTGTAAGCATATTTAGTGATATGTTATAATGTATTACTGAGCTTCAACAACTAAGGTCTTGTTGATGTTATAATGTATTACTGAGCTTCAACAGCTGAGGTCTTGTTGATGTTATAATGTATTACTGAGCTTCAACAACTAAGGTCTTGTTGATGTTATAATGTATTACTGAGCTTCAACAACTAAGGTCTTGTTGATGTTATAAAGTACTACTGAGCTTCAACAACTAAGGTCTTGTTGATGTTATAATGTATTACTGAGCTTCAACAACTAAGGTCTTGTTGATGTTATAATGTATTACTGAGCTTCAACAGCTGAGGTCTTGTTGATGTTATAATGTATTACTGAGCTTCAACAACTAAGGTCTTGTTGATGTTATAATGTATTACTGAGCTTCAACAACTAAGGTCTTGTTATAATGTATTACTGAGCTTCAACAACTAAAGTCTTGTTATAATGTATTACTGAGCTTCAACAACTAAGGTCTTGTTATAATGTATTACTGAGCTTCAACAACTAAGGTCTTGTTGATGTTATAATGTATTAGTGAGCTTCAACAACTAAGGTCTTGTTATAATGTATTACTGAGCTTCAACAACTGAGGTCTTGTTATAATGTATTACTGAGCTTCAACAACTAAGGTCTTGTTGATGTTATAATGTATTACTGAGCTTCAACAACTGAGGTCTTGTTGATGTTATAATGTATTTCTGAGCTTCAACAACTGAGGTCTTGTTGATGTTATAATGTATTTCTGAGCTTCAACAACTAAGGTCTTGTTATAATGTATCACTGAGCTTCAACAACTGAGGTCTTGTTGATGTTATAATGTATTTCTGAGCTTCAACAACTAAGGTCTTGTTATAATGTATTACTGAGCTTCAACAACTAAGGTCTTGTTGATGTTATAATGTATTTCTGAGCTTCAACAACTGAGGTCTTGTTGATGTTATAATGTATTTCTGAGCTTCAACAACTAAGGTCTTGTTGATGTTATAATGTATTACTGAGCTTCAACAACTAAGGTCTTGTTATAATGTATTTCTGAGCTTCAACAACTAAGGTCTTGTTATAATGTATTTCTGAGCTTCAACAACTAAGGTCTTGTTGATGTTATAATGTATTACTGAGCTTCAACAACTAAGGTCTTGTTATAATGTATTACTGAGCTTCAACAACTAAGGTCTTGTTATAATGTATTACTGAGCTTCAACAACTAAGGTCTTGTTGATGTTATAATGTATTACTGAGCTTCAACAGCTGAGGTCTTGTTGATGTTATAATGTATTACTGAGCTTCAACAACTAAGGTCTTGTTATAATGTATTACTGAGCTTCAACAACTCAGGTCTTGTTATAATGTATTACTGAGCTTCAACAACTAAGGTCTTTTTGATGATATAATGTATTACTGAGCTTCAACAACTAAGGTCTTGTTATAATGTATTTCTGAGCTTCAACAACTAAGGTCTTGTTATAATGTATTTCTGAGCTTCAACAACTAAGGTCTTGTTATAATGTATTTCTGAGCTTCAACAACTAAGGTCTTGTTATAATGTATTTCTGAGCTTCAACAACTAAGGTCTTGTTATAATGTATTACTGAGCTTCAACAACTGAGGTCTTGTTGATGTTATAATGTATTACTGAGCTTCAACAACTGAGGTCTTGTTGATGTTATAATGTATTTCTGAGCTTCAACAACTAAGGTCTTGTTATAATGTATCACTGAGCTTCAACAACTGAGGTCTTGTTGATGTTATAATGTATTTCTGAGCTTCAACAACAAAGGTCTTGTTATAATGTATTACTGAGCTTCAACAACTAAGGTCTTGTTGATGTTATAATGTATTTCTGAGCTTCAACAACTGAGGTCTTGTTGATGTTATAATGTATTTCTGAGCTTCAACAACTAAGGTCTTGTTGATGTTATAATGTATTACTGAGCTTCAACAACTAAGGTCTTGATATAATGTATTTCTGAGCTTCAACAACTAAGGTCTTGTTATAATGTATTTCTGAGCTTCAACAACTAAGGTCTTGTTGATGTTATAATGTATTACTGAGCTTCAACAACTAAGGTCTTGTTATAATGTATTACTGAGCTTCAACAACTAAGGTCTTGTTATAATGTATTACTGAGCTTCAACAACTAAGGTCTTGTTATAATGTATTACTGAGCTTCAACAACTAAGGTCTTGTTGATGTTATAATGTATTACTGAGCTTCAACAGCTGAGGTCTTGTTGATGTTATAATGTATTACTGAGCTTCAACAACTAAGGTCTTGTTATAATGTATTACTGAGCTTCAACAACTAAGGTCTTGTTATAATGTATTACTGAGCTTCAACAACTAAGGTCTTGTTGATGATATAATGTATTACTGAGCTTCAACAACTAAGGTCTTGTTACAATGTATTTCTGAGCTTCAACAACTAAGGTCTTGTTATAATGTATTTCTGAGCTTCAACAACTAAGGTCTTGTTATAATGTATTTCTGAGCTTCAACAACTAAGGTCTTGTTATAATGTATTTCTGAGCTTCAACAACTAAGGTCTTGTTATAATGTATTTCTGAGCTTCAACAACTAAGGTCTTGTTATAATGTATTACTGAGCTTCAACAACTAAGGTCTTGTTATAATGTATTTCTGAGCTTCAACAACTAAGGTCTTGTTATAATGTATTTCTGAGCTTCAACAACTAAGGTCTTGTTATAATGTATCACTGAGCTTCAACAACTAAGGTCTTGTTATAATGTATCACTGATGAGTGATAAGTTGAGATAAGTGGTGTCCGTGTTATCAGTACTCGTGGTGTGTGTGTACCCAACAGTCTACATAACTTCACATAATAACCTAAACATTTCTTGTGTGTTCCAGGCTGCCAGGTGACTCGGAAACACAAGACTCCCAGACCCACGATGGCTACTGTAAAGTTTGCAATGCCCTCACCCTATGCCAGAGCCAAGCAGGAAGCGCATGTCACTGACTATAAACACCAAGAGTAAGCCACCGAGAGTAAGACACTTAGAGTAAGCCACTTAGAGTAAGCCACCGAGAGTAAGACACCGAGAGTAAGACACTTAGAGCAAGCCACCGAGAGTAAGACACTTAGAGTAAGCCACTCAGAGTAAGCCACCGAAAGTAAGACACTCAGAGTAAGCCACCGAGAGTAAGACACTCAGAGTAAGCCACCGAGAGTAAGACACTCAGAGTAAGCCACCGAGAGTAAGACACTTAGAGTAAGCCACCGAGAGTAAGACACTTAGAGTAAGCCACCGAGAGTAAGACACTCAGAGTAAGCCACCGAGAGTAAGACACTTAGAGTAAGCCACCAAGAGTAAGACACTTAGAGTAAGCCACCGAGAGTAAGACACTCAGAGTAAGCCACCGAGAGTAAGACACTCAGAGTAAGACACTTAGAGTAAGACACTCAGAGTAAGCCACCGAGAGTAAGACACTTAGAGTAAGCCACTCAGAGTAAGCCACCAAGAGTAAGACACTTAGAGTAAGCCACCGAGAGTAAGACACTTAGAGTAAGCCACCGAGAGTAAGACACTTAGAGTAAGCCACTTAGAGTAAGCCACCGAGAGTAAGACACTGAGAGTAAGCCACCAAGAGTAAAACACCTTGAGTAAGCCACCGAGAGTAAGACACTTAGAGTAAGCCACTTAGAGTAAGACACCGAGAGTAAGACACTTAGAGTAAGCCACCGAGAGTAAGACACTTAGAGTAAGCCACCGTGACCATTCTAATCCCTCTAACTATCGCCCCATTGCCCTAACTTCATCCCTCTCTAAGATTTTCGAAACTATCTTGAACTCCCATTTTCTCCGTCACCTTGAACGCCTTTCTCTTTTGTCGGATCACCAGTATGGCTTTCGCCAGGTGAGATCTACTGGTGATCTGCTCTCCTACTGCACCCATCTTTCGTCATCCTCTCTTAGGGATTATGGGGAAACTTTTGTCGTGGCCCTCGACATCTCCAAAGCATTTGACAGGGTATGGCACAAGTCTTTGCTATCTAAACTTCCCTCTTTTGGTTTCTCTCCCCCACTTTGTTCTCTCATCTCTAGCTTCCTTGAGAACCGATCCATGGCAGTTGTTGTCGAGAGATCGATCTCTCGCTCTTTCTCTACCAGTAATGGCGTCCCACAGGGTTCTTCTTCTTTCACCAACTCTCTTTCTTCTTTTTATCAATGATTTACTTCACACTACAACTAATTCTATCCATTCTTACGCCGATGATTCTACTCTTCACTCTTCTTCACAGTTTCCCCTTCCTCCTAACTCTCAAACTAGATCTGTTTCTAGAGCTGCTATCATTACTTCTATCAATGCGGATCTGTGCAGCATCTCCGAATAGGGAGGTACAAACTTGGTTAAATTCAATAGTAATAAAACTCAATATTTACAAATTACACTTTGTAAATTAGACGATCTCCCACCAATTACATTTCAGGACGCTATCATCTTCCCAAATTCTTAAATAAATATGTTAGGCCTCACTATTTCCTCCAATATGTCATGGAAATCACACATCCTTAGTATAACTAAAGCTGCCTCCCGAATGTTGGGAATGCTGTACAGATGCCGCAGCTACTTCACTCCTGAGCAGTTGCTCCAAGTATATAAGGGATTCATTCGTCCTAACTTGGAGTACTGCTCTCATATCTGGGGTGGCTCTTCTTCTGTCCAACTATTAGATAGGGTGGAATCAAAGGCATTTCGTCTTATTAACTCTCCTCCTTTAGTCGATAATGTCTCTTCCCTTTCTCTTCGCCTCAATGTTGCTTCACTCTCTCTCTTTTACAGGTACTTTAACGGGCAATGTTCAGGGGATTTGGCATCCTGTGTACCGCCGGCAAGTCCGTGGGCTGGTAACACACGTCTTGCCCGCGGTGCCCACCGTTTCTCTGTGGATGTCGGTCACACGAGAATAACCCGTTATAGTACCTCCTTCTTTCCTCACACAGCCAAACTGTGGAATGCTCTGCCTTCTTCTGTGTTTCCATGCTCTTACAATCTGTCTCACTTTAAAAAGCTGGTTTTCCGGCATCTTCGTGGTGTAGATTAACACAGTACAACCTTTTTCTTCTCTATTTTCAATTTCCTTCTGTTCTTTTTTTCGCCCCTCAGGCCCCGTTCTGGGTCGTTTGATCTGTGCCCGGGTGGGCTAATTCCCGTAAAAAAAAAAAAAAAAAAAAAAAAAAAAAAAAACACCTGGTTGGTGCTGGCCTCACTACCTCCCCTTCTACAGGTACCTGGTTGGTGCTGGCCTCACTACCTCCCCTTCTACAGGTACCTGGTTGGTGCTGGCCTCACTACCTCCCCTTCTACAGGTACCTGGTTGGTGCTGGCCTCACTACCTCCCCTTCTACAGGTACCTGGTTGGTGCTGGCCTCACTACCTCCCCTTCTACAGGTACCTGGTTGGTGCTGGCCTCACTACCTCCCCTTCTACAGGTACCTGGTTGGTGCTGGCCTCACTACCTCCCCTTCTTCAGGTACCTGGTTGGTGCTGGCCTCACTACCTCCCCTTCTACAGGTACCTGGTTGGTGCTGGCCTCACTACCTCCCCTTCTACAGGTACCTGGTTGGTGCTGGCCTCACTACCTCCCCTTCTTCAGGTACCTGGTTGGTGCTGGCCTCACTACCTCCCCTTCTACAGGTACCTGGTTGGTGCTGGCCTCACTACCTCCCCTTCTTCAGGTACCTGGTTGGTGCTGGCCTCACTACCTCCCCTTCCTCAGGTACCTGGTTGGTGCTGGCCTCACTACCTCCCCTTCTTCAGGTACCTGGTTGGTGCTGGCCTCACTACCTCCCCTTCTACAGGTACCTGGTTGGTGCTGGCCTCACTACCTCCCCTTCTTCAGGTACCTGGTTGGTGCTGGCCTCACTACCTCCCCTTCTTCAGGTACCTAGTTGGTGCTGGCCTCACTACCTCCCCTTCTACAGGTACCTGGTTGGTGCTGGCCTCACTACCTCCCCTTCTACAGGTACCTGGTTGGTGCTGGCCTCACTACCTCCCCTTCTTCAGGTACCTGGTTGGTGCTGGCCTCACTACCTCCCCTTCTACAGGTACCTGGTTGGTGCTGGCCTCACTACCTCCCCTTCTACAGGTACCTGGTTGGTGCTGGCCTCACTACCTCCCCTTCTACAGGTACCTGGTTGGTGCTGGCCTCACTACCCACAAGAAGAACACTGTGGCGGTACCTGACGACCTCAAGGTAGTGAACGTGGCACTCTTCGCTCTGGGCCGTGCAGGTGAGGTGGAGTGAACGGTTGAGAATGTATGGTGACACGGTTGCCTTAACAATGTGTATTAGCACCCTCCCTCTCCCTGGCTCACCCCCCTTCTCCCTGGCTCACCCTTCCTCTCTCTGGCTCACCCTCCCTCTCCCTGGCTCACCCTCCCTCTCCCTGGCTCACCCTTCCTCTCCTTGGCTCACCCTTCCTCTCCCTGGCTCACCCTTCCTCTCCTTGGCTCACCCTTCCTCTCCTTGGCTCACCCTTCCTCTCCCTGGCTCACCCTTCCTCTTCCTGGCTCACCCTTCCTCTCCCTGGCTCACCCTTCCTCTCCTTGGCTCACCCTTCCTCTCTCTGGCTCACCCTCCCTCTCCCTGGCTCACCCTTCCTCTCTTTGGCTCACACTTCCTCTCCCTGGCTCACCCTTCCTCTCCTTGGCTCACGCTTCCTCTCCCTGGCTCACCCTTCCTCTCCTTGGCTCACCCTTCCTCTCCCTGGCTCACCCTTCCTCTCCTTGGCTCACCCTTCCTCTCCCTGGCTCACCCTTCCTCTCCCTGGCTCACCCCCCTTCTCCCTGGCTCACCCTTCCTCTCCCTGGCTCACGCTTCCTCTCCCTGGCTCACCCTTCCTCTCCCTGGCTCACCCTTCCTCTCCCTGGCTCACCCCCCTTCTCCCTGGCTCACCCTTCCTCTTCCTGGCTCACCCTTCCTCTCCCTGGCTCACCCCCCTTCTCCCTGGCTCACCCTTCCTCTCCTTGGCTCACCCTTCCTCTCCCTGGCTCACCCTTCCTCTCCCTGGCTCACCCTTCCTCTTCCTGGCTCACCCTTCCTCTCCTTGGCTCACCCTTCCTCTCCCTGGCTCACCCTTCCTCTCCTTGGCTCACCCTTCCTCTCCCTGGCTCACCCTTCCTCTCCCTGGCTCACCCTTCCTCTCCTTGGCTCACCCTTCCTCTCCCTGGCTCACCCCCCTTCTCCCTGGCTCACCCTTCCTCTCCCTGGCTCACCCTTCCTCTCCTTGGCTCACCCTTCCTCTCCCTGGCTCACCCTTCCTCTCCTTGGCTCACCCTTCCTCTCCCTGGCTCACCCCCCTTCTCCCTGGCTCACCCTTCCTCTCCCTGGCTCACCCTTCCTCTCCCTGGCTCACCCCCCTTCTCCCTGGCTCACCCTTCCTCTCCCTGGCTCACCCTTCCTCTCCCTGGCTCACCCTTCCTCTCCTTGGCTCACCCTTCCTCTCCCTGGCTCACCCCCCTTCTCCCTGGCTCACCCTTCCTCTCCCTGGCTCACCCTTCCTCTCCCTGGCTCACCCTTCCTCTTCCTGGCTCACCCTTCCTCTCCTTGGCTCACCCTTCCTCTCCCTGGCTCACCCTTCCTCTCCTTGGCTCACCCTTCCTCTCCCTGGCTCACCCTTCCTCTCCTTGGCTCACCCTTCCTCTCCCTGGCTCACCCCCCTTCTCCCTGGCTCACCCTTCCTCTCCCTGGCTCACCCCCCTTCTCCCTGGCTCACCCTTCCTCTCCTTGGCTCACCCTTCCTCTCCCTGGCTCACCCTTCCTCTCCCTGGCTCACCCTTCCTCTCCTTGGCTCACCCCCCTTCTCCCTGGTTCACCCTCCCTCTCTCTGGTTCACCCTCCATCTCCCTGGCTCACCCTCCCTTTCTCTGGCTCACCATCCTTCTCTCTGGCTCACCCTCCCTTTCTCTGGCTCACCCTCCTTCTCTCTGGCTCACCCTCCCTCTCTCTGGCTCACCCCCTCCCTCTCCCTGACTCGCCCTCACCCCCTCCCGCTCCCTGACTCACCCTCACCCCCTCCCTCTCCCTGACTCGCCCTCACCCCCTCTCTCTCCCTGACTCACCCTCACCCCCTCCCTCTCCCTGACTCATCCTCACCCCCTCTCTCTCCCTGACTCACCCTCACTCCTCATCCTCCAGGCTCCATCCATCTGACCAACATCATGAGGAGCTCCCGTGTTAAGCTACAGTACCTGGTGGAGGCAGACCCCCAGAAGCTACACCGTGTCCAGGCCGAGTGGCGTCTGCCCTCCAGCGTTCTCCTCTCACCTGATGACATAGATCAAGTTTTCAGCGACCCCAGGTAACTTGAGACCACAGGTAACTTGAGACCACAGGTAACTTGGGACCACAAGTAACTTAGGACCACAGGTAACTTGGGACCACAGGTAACTTGGGACCACAGGTAACTTGAGACCACTGGTAACTTGAGACCACAGGTAACTTGGGACCACAGGTAACTTGGGACCACAGGTAACTTGAGACCACAGGTAACTTGAGATCACAGGTAACTTGGGACCACAGGTAACTTGGGACCACAGGTAACTTGAGACCAGAGGTAACTTGAGACCAGAGGTAACTTAGGACCCCAGGTAACTTGGGACCCCAGGTAACTTGGGACCACAGGTAACTTGAGGCCACAGGTAACTTGAGACCACAGGTAACTTGGGACCGCAGGTAACTTGGGACCACCGGTATCTTGGGACCACAGGTAACTTGAGACCACAGGTAACTTGGGACCACAGGTAACTTGAGACCACAGGTAACTTGGGACCACAGGTAACTTGGGACCACAGGTAACTTGAGACCACAGGTAACTTGAGACCAGAGGTAACTTGAGATCACAGGTAACTTAGGACCCCAGGTAACTTGGGACCCCAGGTAGCTTGAGACCACAGGTAACTTGGGACCACAGGTAACTTGAGGCCACAGGTAACTTGAGACCACAGGTAACTTGGGACCACAGGTAACTTGGGACCCCAGGTAACTTGGGACCCCAGGTAACTTGAGACTCCAGGTAACTTGAGACCACAGGTAACTTGAGACCACAGGTAACTTGTACACTCAACTACTGTACTGAAGTCCGTTCACCTCTTCCCCTGATTCACGAACCCGAGATTCACACCCATGAATCCGAAACATTTATGGAGAGAATAATGTATCAGTCAATTTTAGGTAGGTTAAGGTATCTACACCTGAACTGTACATTTATATAAGAGTTTTCCATATTTTTTTTAATTTCTTCTAAATGTTCCTACAGTCACTTGTTATAATTTACTTTTGTTTTATTGTGGTTTATGGCATTTATTATGGTTTTAAAAACGTTAAACCAGTTACTTCTATAAGTTGTATGGCAGGTGTGGTACAGCACATGTGTGTCAATGTACCACACAGTTGGCATTTACTGGCTCTCTGTTACACATTGTTGGCAAGTACTGGGGGTAGCAGGAGAAAACGGCCTAAACCAGAACGCCCCCACCCTGTGACCAAACCGGCCTAACCGGAACCTAACCTAACCACAACTGAGTATGATAGCAACTATGTTGACAGTCTGAGCTGGCTGGGTAACTCACCAGAAGTGGCAACTGGTTGTTTGGTCCAATGTTTACATCGTTTACATTTGACAGTTGCCACTTCTGGTTAGTTACCCAGCCAGCGTTTCACTCTGACCCGCTTCCGTTCGTCAGTCAATCATAGCATCTCGGACTGTCAACATGGATGCTATCATACTCAGTTGTGGTTAGGTTAGGTTCGAGTTACGCCGTTTTGGTCACAGGGTGGGGCCGTTTTGGTCACACGGTGGGGGGCGTTTTGGCTAGAGTGGGGCCGTTCTGGTTTGGGTCGTTTTCGATTGGGGCTGTTTTGTCTCGAAACCGTACTGGGCATGTACTGGCACTCTGTTACTTGGTTTTACAGGTAACATATTTATGTTACTTGGTGTACAGGTAACACATGTTACTTGGTTTTACAGGTAACACATGTTACTTGGTGTACAGGTAACACATGTTACTTGGTTACAATACCCAGCCGCCTCCTCAGCTCTGAACAGGGTTTTCTATCTGTCAGTGCCACTTGTAAACCCGTCCAGGTCACTACTCTCCCGTGTCTCTCGTTCAACTGACATAAAACAGTATCATGTGTCTTGTGCTGTAAAGACTAACATTATATGAGTGTGTCCTCCTCTCTGTGAGTCGTAATAGTTTTATTTTGTTGTTTCTTGCAAGTGTACACGGCATCATCATTGCCACACCCACCTACATGCACAAGGATCTGGTCGTTCGGGGTCTGACCGCAGGCAAGGCTGTCTTCTGTGAGAAGCCTATTGCTGAAAATATTGACGACACCAAATACTGTTATAAGGTTGCTCAAAAGGTACGTCTTAATAATTTCGTGTTAGGAATTTTGCTATAAAACTTTTACCTAAACACTGGACACCTTGTTGGCACCTATAAAGTACATTGTTGATTGAAAGTTGCTTTACGTGAACAATATTTTGGTCATCAATCCTCAAGAAAAAGGAAACTTCTCTCCATGTTTTTATATAATGAATTCAGCCATTGATGTAACTCCCACACTCATATACACTTGCAAGAACTGATAAATCTAGTCTAAGAGTTCCAGCTTTCAACAACCTTCTCTCCACACAGGTAGGGAAGCCACTCCTGTGTGCTTTTAATCGTCGGTTTGACCCAAGTTTCAGCCACCTCAAGGACCAGGTGCACGCGGGAACAGTGGGGCAAGTGCAGATAGTTAAGACGGTCGCTAGAGATTCTCCTGTGCCTTCCATAGACTACCTCAAGATATCAGGTACCGTATTGTACCTCCACATACAGCCAAGCATATAAGTGTTGTTCATGTGAAAGTTAACATGTAAGTAGTGGTCCTTTGGTTAACACATCATAGAGCCATATCTCCTTGGTTAATATATCACAGAGCCACATCCCCTTGGTTAATACATCACAGAGCCACACCTCCTTGGTTAATACATCACAGAGCCACACCTCCTTGGTTAATACATCAGAAAGCCACACCTTGGTTAATCAGAGTGTGGCAATATCTGCAGGTGGGATCTTCCATGACTGTGCTGTGCACGATGTTGACCTCATCTGCTGGGTGATGGGGGAGTACCCAACACAGGTCTTCGCCTCAGCCACAGCCTTCATGCCCGAGGTGGCTGATATACATGACCACGACACTGTGGCCTTCACTATGATGTTTCCGTCCGGAGCAATGTCCCTGACAGACCTGAGCCGCAACGCTGCCTACGGGTATGACCAACGCTTGGAGGTAATGACACTTCTCTATATTAAGCTGGTGACACTTCTCTATATTAAGCTGGTGACACTTCTCTATATTAAGCTGGTAACGTTTCTCTATGTTAAGCTGGTGACGCTTCTTTAAGTATATAAATAAAGCTTTTGAAACATTTATTTAAAAGTTTTCCAATCATAAGAAAATAATGTACAGATTTTGCTGACTGAGAGAATGACTGTCCACAGGTGTTTGGACCCAAGGGCATGGTAGCCTCCAGTAACGAGCGGCCTTACCAACTGACAACCTCCACCGTACAGGGAGACAACCAGCCCCCCCTACTGCACTCCTTCCCATCCCGATACTACCAAGGTTATATTAACGAACTCAACCACTTCTGTGACATCATCCAAGGTAGTGTAACAGTCTACGGTAACTGTGTGACATCATCCAGGGTAGTGTAACAGTCTAAATAGAATGAGGATAACTTGTTTTGACCCATTGTTGCTGATGGATTAAAATAATTCCTTGTTTTTCACCAGGTGTGGATGATCTCAGTCTAACAGCAGAGAATACACTAAACGTCATCACCATCACCACAGCGCTCCAAAAGTCAGCTGCCTCAGGTCAAATGGTTCAAGTGAATTATTGTAATGCTAAGGATTAATTTCTATAGTTATCAAGAGACACTTTGTGGAGTTCTCTTTTTCTTCTTTATCTTCTTTTTCTCTCTCTGTATCTCCCACTTTCTTCTCTATCTCTCTTATTGTCTGTCTCTCGCTCTCTCTACTCCATCACTAAGGAAGAATAATCCCCCAGTCACTCCACATCTTGATTGACCTTAGTCATATTGCCTTATGGAGTCAACTACTGTACAGCCATCTCTCGATTTACACAACAGGTACGTTCTTGAAAATAGCCGTGTAAATAAAAAACGTGTAAATGAAATCTGCGTAAATTGAGAGGTTCTTTACGTTTTACTAAAGGTTATCTGTCTATCATTTATCATGGAGGAATTTATTACAGATGGACTTAATTAGAATAATATACTTTACTAACCAAATCAATAACCTAACCATATCACTTAACCTACAAGTTGTGTATATATGCTGTACTGTACTAACTGACCATGTTAGTTAGTTAATTAAACAAGATATAATGTATTGTCTTATTTAATTCATTCAGATTAACACAATGTACTTAACTGAATACTGTTCTGTACTGCACCATCTACACACAGGCTGAGTCAATGTAAACTTGAATCAAAGTTTGGGTGAACAAATAATGGTATCTATTTATATTTTTACTGTATGTATGTATGTACCGTACATATGTATGTATGTACTGTATGTATGTATGACCTGCGGTGTAATGGTAAGCATTCTCGCCTCGCAAGTGAGTGGACCCAGGTTCGATCCCCGGGCAGGGTGAAACTATAGGCAAGTTTCTTTATGCCATTTGCCTCTGTCTACCCAGCAGTAATTGAGAACCTGGATGTTAATCGATTTGCGGATCGTGTTCCGGGGTAATGGTTAGCCAGTGCAGTTGGCGAGTTGTCCGGTCTTCTCGGACTATTCCTTGACACTGGGTCATGCAGCTCGGTAACTTGGGGTGTGGTTGTTGTGTTGTGTTAAGTTGAGTATTAAATTGTCTTCAGGTTATGAACTCTCTAGCTCCAAGGTGAACCAATGACTACAGCAAAACGTGTGTTATATCACCTTGTGTAATTCGTCTCTAATAACAGACAATAACAGTATATTAGAACATATGCTCTCTATGTTCCCTTGAAACCCAGACAATACTGTACAGCTCTTCTAGGGTGTTCACTAACAGTCCACCTCCGTCCCTTGTTGAGCAGAGTTAGTGCACACCATGAGTCCCAGGCCTCAAATACTAACACGTCATAATGTGCAGTGAGTAATTTACACTGCAGTTCTTACTTACACTTTGTTTAATATTGGGTTACTGTATTTTACGTATATTGTGTGATCTAAAGGTAATGCTAGATTTCCTTGATCTCTACACATGTACAGTACAGTACAATACAGTCAATCATAACATAAGTTGTAGGTTTAATAATATCATCAATGTTTTCTTAATATCATTTGTGATGTAGAGAATTTTTGCTTGGAAATTAAATTACATTGATATAACCATATTATATATTTCCCCATAATTCTCTGTGGTGCAGTGAATGGCAGTGTTTAACTGAAAATTATGGTCTAGACGGTTCATTGTGGTCTACTTGGAGGCCACAGAAATCAAGGGTTTAATGTACTGTATATACATTATCAAGATGTAAGGTTTATGAGTGCCCTGTAGCCTTCTAGCAAGGCTGGAGACACTCACCATTAAGGATTTGTCCCTGGACTATATTGTTGTGTTGCCATGATCAGTGCTGGTGGTGGGGGCGCTGAAGCTGGCTCTGTTGTAAGAGTCACAAGTGGCTGGAGGAAGTTTAGGAAACTGCTGCCTTTATTGACGACAACAAGACCTTCCCTCTGTATGTGGCTCGTGTGAGAGGTGCGATGTTGTATAGCAATGAAACCTTGGCAGTTAAAGAGGATGACAAGTAAACAGAGTAAGTTGAAATGAGAATGATGAAGTAGAAATGTAATTTGTCATTGTTAGACAGGAGGCCATGGTAGGAACGAAGCGGGCAGCTGGTAAAGTTACATAGAGGCAGAATGAGATGCTTTGAGGATATGGAGAGAATGGAAGAAACCAACTGGTTCAAGAGGTGCATGAGTCTGAATGTGGTGGGGAGGAGAGCCAGTGAAAGACCAAGAATAACATGGGGAGAGGTTGTGAGAAATAACATTACAGTTAAGAATCTAATGAGAGGTTACAAGAGACCACACAGTATGGAGAGCTGCCATTAAGTACTGTAATCACAGCTAGTACTGTACTGTGAATTAACCATAAAATGTAGTTGATGATGATGAAGGTTTATGAGTCACCACCTTGTATAGTCATGAATAAGAACATTTCAAAAGTGTAGTTAGGTTAGGTTAGCAATGCCACAAATAATATAATCATGAAAATCAAATGTAAAGAAGAAAGAAAGAATTAACCGGACCAGCTGTCCAACATGTCTGCTCACCTAACAAACCACCTAAAGTAGCAACTGATGGTAGACGGAGGTGATATGCCAGCAATCATTGTACCCACACACAAGACCAAAGAAAACTGTCCTGGTATATAGACTCAATACACCTCCCTGGATGTAGAAACACTGGTAAATAACGTCAACAAACAGTAAAAAGAAGACCCGGTAATAACCTTCAGGTGATGGCAGACAATACTCCCTGGTACATCATAACTGGTTCTTATCATTGGTCTGGTGAGCAAATGAACATAAAAAAAGTGAGACTGACCTGAAGCCATGATAGCCGGTAGTAGCCTCAGTGATCTGGAAGCTGCCTGACTACACTCTGCTCTCATCACATCTCTGACACAAAAGGGGTAATAGTTACTGGTGGAGGAAAAGGTGAAGGGTATAGACAGATTAACCCTTTGAGGACGATTACTTAACCCTTTGAGGACGATTACTTAACCCTTTGAGGATGATTACTTAGCTCTTTGAGGACGATTACTTAACTCTTTGAGGACGATTACTGAACTCTTTGAGGACGATTACTTAACCCTTTGATAATGCTGGTTTAACCCTTCAGGATTCAAAGGGGGTTAATAAACGAGCCATGGTTACATGACATGGGATATACTATAACTAATAGAAACCCTGTAGCAGTCATCTATTACAGGAGGTGCCTCTCAGAAACATAATACATATTCTGCACTAGCAAACTCCTATTTAGCATTTATTACATCACTGATAGAGAATATGTGTTAATCTTCCACCTTATGATAACATTATTTACTCTGCCTCCAGGGGCTAGACCACATCACCAAGATCACTTCGTATCTGAAAGAACCAAAATTTGTTGTGACAAGATAAAAATCCATTTCTCGCATTATTAAGAGATTAACTTTATCTACGTTAGTATACCACAACACACCCAAGTTAAATGTGTAATAAGTACGTATATACAGTACAGTACGGTGAGTATGTAGTATAGTACAGTATAGTCAATAATGCCTTTATGTTCCTTCACTCCCAACATCATCTATGAGACATATTCTTACATAACATTTAATTATTATTCTTTTGGCTAAGTTAAGGTAAGTGAGATGATTCAACTTAACATGATGATAGACAACATAAGGCATTGGTCCATCCTGTGTATCAAAGTTTCCATCAAGATGTTACTGTACAGGTCCTTGTTTCCTGTACTGACCACTACACAGAAAATATTCACTACAGGAGTTTGACTGTAATGATAATTTAGAAATATTTAACAATTCATTGACAAACTGACGTGCTTGATCTGACATGAGTAGAGTTACCCTAATGGTGACTGTCACGAACTGCCTTAAATATGGTGAACGGATATAATCACAGAAATTTTTTTTTAAATATCACAGAAAAAGAGTCACAATTTTGACTAAGATAAAAATCATGGGAAAAATCACATTTAATTTAAATATCATAAACAATTAAACTAATGAAACAAAAAATATTTAAGTCAGTTATAATGAAACAAAATATTTGTTAAAGTGAGTCATTTATTGAAAGTTGACATAATATCCAGGCAATACATGTACAGTACAGTATATTTAGTGTTTTACTCATTAACACAAATATTCCAGTCAACACCACAAAGAAACTGCCACAGTCTTGTGGTCATCCCGTCGAGCAACACACAAGTTGTGAAGGAGTTGTTGTAGCTGCACGTGGCGTCGACGAGGCGGGTTGCCATCAGCATCCTGCCGGATAATGCCGCTCGCTGTCGCTTCCTCGCGAGGTTCAACGACTCGCTGTTCCGCCCTTCACACGTGTCTTTGGTACAAACATTGTCGTTCACGGTGGCGTCGGGCACGTTCCATAGGTGAGGGGCGAACACAGGTGGAACATGATGCATTCTCAAAGGCATCAGGGCATCATTGGGCATGGCTGCTGAATCAGTCAAAAGGAGCCACTAACATAGGTACAATCAAAGTAGTACATGAGCAACTCCTTGGGTCTTGTGGATGACAGTCTTGAGGTGCCTTCATCAATGTCTTTTAGGGGTAAACTGGGCAGCGTCTGTGCATGAGGTTTCACATTTTAAGAATCTTCCTTACAACAGACTTTCATCTCTATATAGTTCATCAGATGGAGGCTTCACATCCAACAGACCCTCGCTATAATGGATCTTCCTCTCCATAGTGTCCATTATATAGAGGTTCTTCTCTACACAAATCATCTAATACTTGTACCCAAATCATTTCCTCCGGTAAGTTAATGACTGAGGCACAGTTACTTTGACTCAAACAAAAGCTTCACTATTTTTACTTGACTTATATCAGGAAATATACTGTACATGTCTCTTGTACAGGCCATTCATCCCTCCCCCACTGAACCTGAACCCTCAGATTCAGACTAGTGAACCCAAAACATTTATGGAGAGAATAATGTATAAGTCTACTACTACAGGTTCAGGAGTCTGAATCTCAGGGTTCATGGGTCAAGGGGGGGGGGGGGGGAATGGACTCTGGTAGTTGACAGTACAGCACAGCACAGCACATCACAGCACAACATAGTATAGTTTAGTATAGTACAGTATAGTACTGTATAGTATAGAGGATTTACTTTAGTTTGGTACTAACAGATCACTTAAGGAAAACTCTCAGAACCACGGTGTAAAATGTACAGTATATAGGAACTGTATGTATAATAGTGACATATTCTTAATGAATGCAAGGCAGGCATTGATGCCTTGTAGAAATCAAAATATATTTTTAAATACAGTATAGTCTGCATTTACGCAAATTTTGTTTACGCGTTTGGTCATTTACGCGGCACCTTGCCAGAATAAAATTTTTGAATTACAGTCAGTTCTGCTATAACGCGATAGTTGTGTTCTTGTAAAACATCGTGTTATAGAAATTCGCGTAATAGAAATAACAGGGCTTATGGAGAAAATAGGGTTAGGTGCAGATTACTACTCGAAATCGAAAAAAATTTAGTAGTTAGCCTAACACAAAGGATAGCACAGTCTAAATAAATGTTACATTCATATCTAATAATGAAATCATACAATAAATGTAACACTTTACCTTGAAAAAATATGAATATAACTTAATGGGGGAGAAGGGTGATTTTGAGGTTGATAACATTGAGCTTCTCTTCAAGGGTATGGCCTTTCTTTTACGATCATCACCGGGAATTCTATCACCAGAACGCTTCTTGGAGATATTCTTCTTTACCATATTCACAGTTAATACCACAAAATTGGAGAAATAGTGAGCAAAAATCGCGTTACAGCAAACAAGAGTTCGCGTTATACAAATATCGTTCCTCTATTCATAAATCGTGTTAGAGCCAATTCGCGTTGTCAAAACACGCGTTACAGCAGAACTCACTGTACGCGGTTCATTGCATCATTTACGCGGGAAGCGACGCGGGCAGGGTGCACATCAGGTCGCTCTTACGTTATCGCTGACGTCATATGACGTATCGGACTGTGATTGGGCCACGCATCCTTACCACCCACACATTCCCTCCGCCGCTCGCTGTGATTGGTCTAATGTAACATGACGTGCCCTGCCACCAGAGGGAAGAAGTCGCTGACCTAGCCGGGCCTGTCTCATTGTTCTCAGTTCGCGTATACAGTTCTCTCTTGTGCCCGCTTTTCTCCTCACAATGGCTTCCGCTGGACCCCAACCACCCAAGAAAAACCTTGAATTACCTGGACCAACCCATGGTTATATGAAGGTTATCATCGAGCTGGGGGAGAAAATTAAGCTCATCCTTGACAAAGGCACAGTCAAGCATTGGTATGAAGTGTATAATAACTTTCTGTAGAAAATAATGGAGCCGTATGTCCAGGTATATGACGACAACATCAATGCTAGTCGTCAACGTAGTACAGTATTACGGACTTCCTCGCCCGCAACCCACCACAGCCACAGCCAGCCCAAGTCAGTGATAGTGACAGTGAGGATATAGACTTTGAGGGGTTTGTCTGGGAGGCCCTGCAAACCTCTGCGAGTAGTGAAAGTGATTCACCGGAGGGCAACTAATCTGCCCTCTGCCTCGGAACCAGCCGCCATCCACGTGTGCCGACCCATCTCTTCTACTAACGTAAGTGTTAAACACCTTTAGATTTGTAGTTTTTTATTTAGATATTATGTGTGTATCAATACCATCATAAAATTATGATGTTATTTTTACTACAAGGTACAGTATTGTGTCGGAAAAGTGGAGTTTGGGGGTCGGCCTAGTCTCTATTTCAATTAATCCCATATGTTCTGTTATTTCGTTTACGCGTTTCTCGTTTTACGCGGACCTCCACGGGTTCAATTGACCGCATCAATCCAGACTACACTGTAGTGTCTTCAATAACACAGATTTAATTTTAGTCTTCACAGTTTTAACTCAGGAAAGTCGAGGAGACTCAGTGTACCTTAATGCATGCAGAAGTATAAGCCGCGTGCCGTCAATGGACACATAGACGTAACCATCCTATCAATAACATGCTAAAATGAACTTTAATGTGTTGGAGCATAAGGAATACGAGTCATTTTAGTCAAATTTAATAATTTTTTCCCTTAAGCATGAAGTGTTATGTTATACAGTGATATTATATTACCTAAGAGTTGTTGTTCCATAAGAGTGGCTGTTTAATAAGGTTTCTGTAAATGTAATGGGTACAAATGCATACGCTTCAAAAACTGCATTCACTTGTCGAGCGGCTCGCCCTCAGCTGGACAAAACTGGTCCACATTATTATTTTTAATATTTCTAAATAACCCAACAGTTCATTTTCAGTTATAGTTTTTCCACTTGGGAAAGTTATTCAGTTTTCTGTTTTGCTTGAAATAATAATTGGATCATATAAATAAAAATATTGACTAATTATTCAAATGTTCAGCAATAAGATCATTGGCAACTTTACAGAAGGCCAACGTTGTGCATGATGCCTCGTCATTTTTTTAACTACTTTATTTCTAAATTACTGTAGAGCAACACTGAAAGCTTAATAATGTACAGTAAGTCCCCAAGTTACGTACATAATGGGGACCAAAAGGTTGTACTTAACTCGAAATGTACTTAACTCGAAAATCCCCCAACCCTATAAGGTTATCTGGAAAATCCTGTGCTGTTTTCCAATCAGCACTCGCCGCCTCACCAGTCACTCGAACATTATGCAGCTTATTTCGCACCTTGAATCGGTTAAACCACCCATTGCTAGCATTGAATGTCACAGTATCATCAGGGTGATCTTTCTTTAGATCGTTGAAAAGACTTAGGGCTTTCTCCTGAATCATACTGAGACACCACAACAGGGGTCAAAACCTTACCAGGTACCGGCGCGCCACAGGACGTGAGTTCCGACCGGCAAAAGTAGCCGATGCGTTGTTCCGACCGGCAAAAGTCGCCGATGCGTTAATTTCATGTTTATGCATTTCTGTAGAGATGTTGTATTAAACATACTACAAATTGTACTATTGACTCAAACTTTTAATATCCTTGTGTTTTAACTGAATGTTTTCTCGAAGTCTACTTTTAAATTTACTCCATGGATAAAACGAAAAGATGAACGAAATAACCATCGCTGTGCGCGAGACCTGGAGTAAACAAACGTCCTGTACAGCGCCGTCCTCTCTGGGACCGGCGCGCCAGAGGACGGTAAGCTTTTGAACACTACTCCTCCCACTGGCTTCACCACTCTTACGCTTTACACCAGTCATTGCACACAGAGTAAAGTGTACAAAATAGGGCAGAAATTCACAGGAGAAGTACTGTATGCACAATGACCACACTTGTTGTTTTGGTGCGTCTAGCGTGTCGTCTGCATGGTCAGTGATAGTGGCGGCGCGGTGCGGCTGGCTCGCCCGCCAAATTTAAAAATTGCTCGCCCTTTTAAGACAATATTTTTGCAATTAAAGACTTCAGAAACGATGTACGTATCGGCCGTTTGTACGTAATTCGGATGTACGTAATTCGGGGACGAACTGTATTCTTTTGCCTTAAGTATTTTTGCACCCAATATTTAATGATTTATAATAGACACTGTACTTTGTCAGATGCCACTGATATAATTTAAGAAATTAAGTACCGTATATACTCGTCTATAACCCCCCTTCGTATATAGGTCGACCCCGATTTTATGACCAAGAAATCGTTAATTTATGATATTCCTCGTTTATAGGTCGACCCACGTTTTTGAGGGTAAAGGAACAACAAAACCTTCAGAGAAACACTACGTCCTATAAACTTGTTTACCATTTATTATCACGACACTTTACACTGAAACGCGGGTAGTTTCAACAAAAATATTGTATATTTCCATTCAAGTATTTATTCAAGTCAATTAGGAGGGAATATTATTGTAATACAACAGTTTTTTAACTAAACCATTCGACAAGCGATTACGGTAACATCTTTTGAATAAAAGAAAAGCGAAAGTCATTGTTTTCTTCACGATTTTATCCCACTTTCCACTTTAATACGAACGTCATTTCAGCAAAAATATTACATTCCCGTGAATGTATTATATCAAGCACAGTATGAATAGAATATCATTGTAATATAACAGAATTTTAACCGAAAACTATTAAAAAAACGAGTAACATCTCAAGAACATCGGAAGCTTAGGTAAAGTCTTTTGTTTTCGTCATGTATTTTATCCTATTTTACATTGAAATACATCACGTTTCAGCAAAACTACTATTTATTTCCGAGAATATATTCATTCAGGCGCAGTTTAGGTAAAATATACGTGTGATGTAACAGTTTTTTAATTGAAAACGATTCGAAAAACACGTGTACCCTCTAGCCCTGTTCAAGGAGAGGACTGGGAGAAGCTGTTTGGTGCTGCAGACGATGACAAGGAAAATGATTTGGATGGATTTTAATGAAAATATTCAGAAATATGGTATCGTAATATTTATTCAAGTCAATTAGGATATTATTGTAATATAATACAACAGTTTTTTAACTAAACCATTCGAAAAGTGATTACGGTAACATCTTTTGAACGAAAGAAAGCCAAAGTCATTGTTTTCATCACAATTTTATCCCACTTTCCACTGTAATACGTATGTCATTTCAGCAAAAAATATTACATTTCCGTGAAGGTATTATATCAACCACAGTATGAATAGAATATCACTAATATAACAGTATTTTAACCGAAAACTATTAAAAATACGAGTAACATATCTTGAACATCGGAAGGTTAGGTAAAGTCTTTTGTTTTCATGTAGTTTATCCTAATTTACATTGAAATACATCACGTTTCAGCAAAACTACTATTTATTTCTGAGAATATGGAAATGTAATATTTTTGCTGAAATGACGTACGTATTATAGTGGAAAGTGGGATAAAATCGTGACAAAAACTCGCTTTCTTTCGTTCAAAAGATGTTACCGTAATCGCTTTTCGAATGGTTTTCAGTTAAAAACTGTTATATTACAATAATATTCTATCCTAATTCACTTGTGATGTAAAAGTTTTTTAACTGAAAACGATTCGAAAAACACGTGTACCGTCTAGCTGATACGGCAGAGCCCTGGTCGCGGAGGCTTTGTTTTTGCATCGGCCCTTCTTAAGCAGCTTTTAATTTTAGCGTACGTTGAAATTGTGTTTACCGGTGTATTCTTATTTTCTTGCTTCTTATTTTCCAGAAATATGACAAGTTTTTATATAATACAATGTTACGGTACTTTTAATTTACAAGTATTCATTTTTAAAAATATAGAACACACCAAACAAATACCAGTACGGATATTTGCGTGACTCTCCCGCCAAAAAAGACCAAACAGCTGGTACTCTCTCCATCAGCCCAACCAAAAATAGCCCAACATCATTCTTGTTTATTCTCTTCCAATTTCTCACTTTAACTGGTATTTTTTACTTCATATTGCCTACATCAGATAAACTACAGTAATTGAGGTTAGATATTGTTATAAATTTGATTACCGGGTCCTGGCAGGTACCGTTAGAACCACCTGACCCTACCAACAGTGTTGCAAGTCAGACAGCATTTTTTTTTTTTTACATTTTTGGTGTCTCCATTTGTTAATTTTTTTTCTGTGGGGTTTGCACAATAGTATACTGTTTTACCTACAGTATTGTAAAACGATTTGGGAAAAGAAATACTCGGTAACTTAAAATTTTAAAAGGAAAATTTTGAAACTGGCAACTGAGTGTAGATGATCTGACTCACATCATATTATGTCATCACGATTAGCCCACGTGTATACTTTATGTTTTACATCCTCCTGTGCATACCATACCATGCATTTGGCTACTTTGGGCTTGCTATGATGACGCAAGAGATCTGCCCTGGCAACTGTACCGACACTCACAGCGGGTGGTGCGTTGGTGCGTCGTTTCCATTGTTTACTGGAGTTACTGGTAAATATTTTTCAACCTAACGAAACTATTACCCGTATAGAGGTCGACCCCCAACTTTTTGCCAAAAAATTTGGTCTTAAGAACTCGTGCTATACACGGGTATATACGGTATTTATAAAAGCTTGACAACCCCTATTTAGAGAAAGGCCAGATCCTACTTGATATTTGATTTGATAACTGATATATGTGGGTGCTCTGCATGGCTCATCAGTGCAACCACAGTATGCCACTGGTATATTACAAGTACAGTATACATATCTTATACCTATACAGTACACATACTTACCATACATACACCTTTTCATGGCTTGGAGAAACTTATAAATAATTCATATATTCTAAACTAGCTTTGGCTTTCTCCAGTTGGTGCAAGAAGTCGTAGAACTTGTGCAGCGACATCTCCACGTATCTGGGGACAAGATTCTCACTGGCTGTGCGGGAGATAAACTTCACTTGTACAAACGTTCGTCCTGCCTCCCCCTCAGAGCTGCTGCCAGCCACAACTGCCACAATTATGATATGATTTTTATTTGTTGCTCCTAAAAGATTGTGGTCTACAATATATTTACACTATAAACTGTGGTCTACAATTTGTCCAATACAGTACCTGTACAGTGGTCCCTCGGTTAACGAGCACAATTCGTTCCAGAAGGTTGCTCGTTAACCGAAAAATTCGTTAACCGAAACCATTGTTTCAATGGGTTTTTGGGCAATTGGTTCCAGCTCACCGAAAATTACATACAAACGAAAAATAAATGTAGTAAAGTACACTTACTTTGAAGTGTGCATGTAGAAGGCTCCTGGTTGCTGATGATGGGAATTAGAATGGGGGTGGAAGAGAAGTCACCCCATGCCGCCATTTCACCCATAAAATTTTAGTTCACTTGGTGTAATTCAAGATTATTTTCTTTAAATCAACACTGCACTGCGCTATATATGTAAAATATATTTCAAATGACCAATAATTTGACTGGAAACACAGAAAAAAGCATTTATGTTGAAGAGTCTCTAACAGGATGTTCCTTCCTCTGAACCTGTAAACAAACTGACGCCAAGCTTGGTGTGTTGAGTGGCTGTTAGGTGCGAAAACAACTAGTTTCCTGTACTTCAATTATGTTCAATAATTGTTAAAATGACTAAAAAATCTAATATAAAAATTTTAAAATGATAGAATAGTACAACCTTCTTGATATTTACTAAAATGGTAAAGAATTTAAGCCCTAGAACCGATTACTGTATTGGCGGACTAATACAACAGCTGGTGAGCAAGCGAAAACATGTTGAGGGGCGCTCGTAAGGAATTCGTTAATCGAGGGATTGCTCGTTAACTGAAGTGAAGAATCTTATGGAAGGCAATTCGTTAACCAAAATTTCGTTAAGCGAGGTGCTCGTTAACCGAGGGACCACTGTACTGTACTGTACTGTACTATCAACATTTTCTTAGTGATTTAGTATTCTTAAGGTTGGGTTAGGTTTGATTGATTGTGGTACAATAATTACATCCCTGGCGAAAAAACAGCTTACCGTAAATTGCGGCGTATAAGTCAACATTTTAAGCTTGAAAAAATCTCTCCAATACCAGAGGTCGACTTATACGCCAAGTATAAAATGTGAAGCTGTACCACAGAGTGGTAAACAAGTGGAAGAGCCTGCCTAACACTGCATCACTTAGCGTAACTCCCGTGGCCTGCCGCTAATATTTCCTACTGAAATTCATGTTTGGTAAACTTATTTAACATAAAGATTATAATAAAATAGCAAATTCCAGTATAATTAAACCAACACAACACCACACGCCATTTCCAACAGCTGATGCACAGTAAACAATTGATCAGAACGTCACTAAACCCAGACGGCCAGCCAGACAACTACCCGCTACTACACTATGGTGCCATCTGTGCAATTTTATGATAGCGCTATAGATTGAGTTCACATACACTACAGAAATAATGAAAAAAACAGTACGGTTATATTTGTGGTGTTGTCAATAGTAAGAGACAGTTGAGACCCTACAATTGTGTTAAATGAGGCAGAAAGATAGATCAGCAACCTGGGACTTGGTCACAATTTTCGTGATGCCATATGGCAGCAGGGTCTACCATTAGACAACACATTATGCTTCCAATATCTTCCCAGTACCTCCCTGTTTGGTAGCTGCCTACTAGGCACCATAGCCAACATCTGCTTACTGCAAATCGTCAAAATAAAACTAAAACTAATACTTCAACTCACCACCAAATTTCCACTGAAGGTCAACAAGCTGTTCTCTTGGGTTTTCAAGACTTTTCCTCAAGGCGACCAGTTCTTGAAGATGCTCATACTGAAACACAATTAGAAAATCAAGTTGTTATAGATAAGATTCCTGTACACACCTGATCAATCCCTTTACTTCTGATCTAGCCAGGAGGGGAGTGCTGGGGCAGCTGTGTTGTATCAACAACAAAATCGGGGTATTGTATGATGGAGGACATTTGGGATGGGTTACTGTAAGTTGGTCTGGTCTGGGATGGGCCGGTCTGGGATGAGTTAGAGTAAGATGCAGCAACAGTAAGTCACCCACACTGTACAGTACATAATAATAGGAATGGTTTACTCTCACTGGTATTTGATCTGTGTTGAGGTTTTATATTGAAGATGATGCAGTCAACCTAACCTAACCATTTACCATTTTATTCTCTTTGGTAAGATACAAAAAAATACAAAAAAAGTAAGTAAAAATTTAACTTTGGAGTCTTTGTACTGTGTGTAAATTGAAACATGGGATTAAAAATTGGTTTTCATAAGTTTGGATTTTTTTGTAAACAAGAACTTGGTAAATCGGAGTCTGTGTGTGTCCTTAATGATGAGTGGCTCCAGCACATGGTTTACCTGCACATACAGAAGGTGCAGCAACAACCTGTCACTTACTCCACTACACCTCTTGTGTACCCACCTACCACACTCACTGTACCCACCTTCCACACATTATACAGATGCTGCCAACGCCTTCCACACGTTGCCACTCTCCACCACAGGTCCCTCACTAATCAGTACTGTTCTTTTCACCACATTCACTCTCAGGACCTTTGAGTCTATTCCATCCTTCTGTTTCTTATATTTCTCCACTGCCTCTACAATACTATCAGCACTACAACAACTGACCAGTCCCATCATATTGCCTCCAGCACCATGATAAACAGAAGGGGGCTCAAGACACACCCCTGATGAACCCCGACTTTAACCATCACATTCCTCACCATTTACTCTCACAGTGTTTGCCATAACCAATCAAACAAAACATTCTTCGACCTCTAATTTGATCATGACCCGCTGCATTACCTAATGTGGTACCCTGTCAAATACCATCGACCAATTGGATACTGACAACTTGAGAGTACAGTATTGTTATTTTTTTATTTACTTTTTATTGTTGTTTTACATACAATCTGTGGTGTAATGGTCAGCTGCTTGCCCCATAAGTGTGTACAGTGAACACTACCCATAGCAACCTGTGAGGAACACACCTGTGACACAAAGAGATTAGCCCTGTCTCTCTGAAGCCCTGAGGAGGTGAGGAGAGACACCAGGTCCTCGCCTGATACAGTGTCGCTGATGACAGACTCCAGAATGCCACACAGCATCTCCACGTGTAACTCCTGGTGATGAAACAAGTCTAAAATCAAGACCCAACACAAGTTATACAATAATTACAGAAGACCCAACACAAGTTATACAATAATTACAGAAGGCACAACACAAGTTATACAATAATTACAGAAGGCACAACACAAGAGTGTCATGTGATAAACAAGAACTGTATCCAACTGGAGTGATGAACATGAAGATCTGAGCACTGGCCATTCTTCAGGGATGTGAATACTGTACTGCACTGTAATCAGAGAAACACTTGGATCTTCTTGTTTCCATTTACCAGGAGTAACTTACAAGTGGAATAATATTACCACCACCAATTACATATACAAAAACTTCCTTGTAATGAATGACAAATTTAGTGGCAGCCATGTACAGTATTCTTTGGCATTATTATCTGATGTACTGTACTGTACTGTACACAATGCCCTTAAAATCCGCGGACCTCGATTATTTATGGATGACACCCTGGATGTACCCAAGAATGTCTGTAGGTAGTTTTAAATTTGCCAGCATATTTGCAGCCGGGACATGGAGCCATTTGTTCCAGAAAAAGCAATTTTTTTTACCTGTATTGTATTTGTACAATATATAAGTGTGTGTGTGTGTGTGTCTACACACACACATATACAATAGTTTAGGTAAAAGAAATAATTGTCCTAATGAAACGACCACGGTCATACACGTCAGTTAGCGCCAAAATCAAATGATTCATATTACGCTCAATAGCCCACAAAACCTGTAACTCTGCTTTTGTTTGAGTCCTCCATCTGAGGAGTCCGTTTTCTCATCACTTCAAGACGCCCCAGTCCTCCGTTATCCCATTTTCTCTGACTTACTGAAACCAACCTCTATAACATGAATTTGAATGTGAGAGAGAACACCCTTGTTTGGAGTCAACTTAGATATGTCTGTTTACAGTTGGAACATTCAAGATCCATTGTGAGTGGTGTTGAACGCTTCAACTGTCCTTATTGTTAGTAAGACGTGTCAAGTAAGTGAGTGTCGAGTTTGCCAGCTAGAGTGGCGTATTTTATGTCGTCCGTGGGGATACCCATGAGTTTCTGATTGCTACTGAAGTTATATCATTTTGTCGCCCAAACATCAGAGAATCCGGTGTTCGTAGTTTAGTTCGTATCAGTTGTCTATTTAAGAAAGTCATTAATCTCCTGAACAGTTCCTGTCAAACTCAAAATTCTCCAAGACTTAACGACCGTTTGACCTGGGATGTGGTTTGCGGTCAGGCCAGTAGAGTTGCGAACGCATATATAACTCCATTTCATCTCTTTACTGACAAACTCAACCTCTGATTAGATCATGAATATAGATGTAGAAAATTTGCCTGATCTGTGACACTGACGGTCACAGCTAGGTGTCCAGCGACCACTTTGAATAGAGGGCCTATTGTTAGTAAAATTAGTCCTTCTGGTAGGGATATGCCCTCAGGCCCGTATATATGCCGGCGCGCGAGGAAAAATCACTCCCTCTTATGATTTCTCCTCCACGTCTCCAGGTATGTTCACGTGTGTTCCACGCCGCCATATTAACTCAGTTTAACTTAGTCATTTTTGTGAATATCAGTGTTCATGTTTTAACATGGTAACTTCCGTGCCAATTGAGTCAAGTAAAGTAGAGCTCTAGCTATCGTCTGGACCGGTGCCAGACGTATGTTTTGTATAGTGAAGTTAAATATTCACTCCCTCTGTGATTTCTCCTCCACGTCTCCAGACGCTGTTGTGGGGGTTAGCAACACTCCTGAGGTTCGGGAGCCGCCTATGGGCACGATATCTCTTGAAGGATGTCTTTTAAGGTGGCGAGATTAGAATCCCAGGGCGAGATTCCTTGGCAAACGCCACGGCCCACCGCCACGAGTCAACCTTTCCCGGGCCAGGCGCTCTGAGCTAGTGAGTGAGCCTGTAAACAACTTTGGCCCACTGACTCCGTCGTATGATCATGGTCTATCTGCTGTTCTTGGTTATATGTATGGAGCCGTATTAATATCCATGCTTGGGGATGACTAGTAGAAATATAGTCATCCCAGGTTAAGTATTGAACCACTGAATGAGAGTTAAAAGTGCCATGTTGTTCCTTGCGAACTAACCGGAGGTATTGTATGTTGCTATCATTGTGGAATTGTCCAGTGTGTTATGTATTTATCGGTAATAACCATGTAACAATAACCTGAGAGTATAATGTTATAACCAAGAATTGAAGAGGTAATTGGTTACTTGTAAAAGTAAGACCTGAGGGTCCAGTGATATCTTGTGAATAATAGTTACGGAATCTCATTTGTCAAGGTAATAATACCACAATCGTCTAATGAAGTAATAAGTATTTGGAGGTGTTTAATGAGGTAATAAGTTCTTGAAGTGTTTGATGACTTAGTAAGTTCATTGCGGTTCTGTTTTGTCTGGGTGAATCTAAGATGCATCTTCTCCACTCACTGTGTTAATAAATATTGAATTAGTAATCTGAGTATCACCACTCTACTCTTTCTAAACATTGGTTCCCAGAAAATAATACTTACTCACGTGCCTATACATCTACCACACTACCCAACAACTTTCCATGAGTTATGTTATATAATGAAAAGTCTGGGTGGTGGCAGCTACCCTTTGTAAGTATAATGAGTGTTGTACTAAGAGTAACATGGTTCCCCAGACTAACCCATGTATAAGAATAGACGTAAAACAGAGTATACTTCAGAAAGGTAAGAACATCGAAACTGAGTAAATATAATATATATGAAAGAAATGAAAGACTTGGAAAGTACAAGAAAAGAAAGATAAGACATGTACAGTATGTACATTGTGGAACTAACAACACAGCATAGAAATTATTAAATAAATGCATCATGAAAGTTTAATATAGAGAACATAGATAACTGAGAAGAGAATTACTTGTATAAGAATATAAAGTATATTTATAAACAAAGAATTGAAGAATAATAACAGAAAAGAATATCTGGATGGGAAATTATAAAATGAGAAGAACTTCGCCCGTTACACTGAGGCCAAACATAAAGGCTTTATACATTTCTTTGTACACAAGTAAAAATGCCCCCCCCCCCAGTCAACAAGTGTTATACACAGATTTGGTGATTCACAGCCATTTTGAGAACCTAACCCCCACGAATTTTAAGGGCCTACTGTACTGCACTTGAAGAATGAGCCACACACCTGCAGGCAGCATTTCTCAACACTAATTACCTCAAAAGGCTGACCAAAACAAAACTGTACTGACATACAAGCTATTCAGTGCCCCTCAGTGTAGACTATATCCTCACCACATCATCCCTGGTGTTTGTCACAACATAGTAAGGGGAACATCTGTCACTCTGTTTTCTTTGGTTGGCCACACGTTGTAGACTTGCGTCCCAAACAACCAGGAAACTCTGAAATAATGGAGAGGTGATGATAATGATGATTGGAATTTGTTTATAAAGCACCGATGCAAAAAATAGTATACCCAGTACAGGGGCCCCCCAAATTCGTGGGGGTTAGGTTCTCAAAATGGCCGTGAATCACCAAATCTGTGAATAACATTTGCTGTCTGGGGGGGGGGGCATTTTTACTTGTGTACAAAGAAATGTATCTAGCCTTTATGTTTGGCCTTAGGACAATTATTTCTTTTACCTAAACTATTGTATATGTGCACAAATAAATAATAATTGGAAAATCCTTCACACATAATCAGAAACAAATTCATAAAAAATATGACAGTCTACCCTCAAGTCCGTGCTATACCCTCAAGTCCGTGCTATACCCTCAAGTCCGTGCTATACCCTCAAGTCCGTGCTATGTTAATAAAGTTCTGTAATAGAGAACGGACTTGAGGGTAGGCTGATATATTTTTAATGAATTTGTTTCTGATTATTTGTGAAAGGATTTTCCCATCATATATACTGTACAGGTAAAGGAAATTACTGTCTCTAGAACGAATGGCTCCCTGTCCCAGCCGTGAAAGTACCGGCAACTTTAAAACTACCCACAGACATTCTTGGGTACATCCAGGGTGTCATCAGCGGATAACAGAAGACAGCGGAGTAAAAATCCGTGAACTTGGAGGGCCCTGGTAGTGCAAAAATGAAGGTAAATAAAATAATTCAAGGGCTACAGTATGATAAATCTTGATTAAAATATAATAATTCATGGTCACAATAGTGGTCCCTAGTTTGTCGCGGGGGTTACGTTCCTGATATCACCACAAAAGAACAAAACCATGATTGTTCTTTTGGGTATTTTCACTTGTCCTGTTCAGTGATATTTAGTATTATAACCATTAAACTATGACTAGTATAGCCCTAATGAACTCTCTCTCTCATATATCATTAAACAACATGTAAAGGCAACATAATAAAGACAAATAAAAATTGCATTTGCTCTATATAATACAAGACATATGTGTGACGACTCTGTCCCCTCCTCACCCTACTACCACTTGCTCCAACTGGACACCAGGAGAAGAAACTGCTTCACCAAGCTACTCGACCCCAGTGACCACCGACTCAGAACCAGTTTCCCATCTGACGATGAGACCGAGGTATCGAGGCGAGTGTCTATGCCAGGTAAGCGAGTCTCTTCTCTGCGGACTACGGTGTTCCTCTTCTCCCGGGGTGTGGACGACGGATTGTATTAAGGACTACTGCTGGTGATGGTAGTGGATTACGGCATTAATCCCCGGTTCCTCGTGGTTGGCCGTCACAACCTAGACTGAGCTGTGCTGTACAATACTATACTATACTGAGCTGTGCTGTACAGTACTATACTATACTGAGCTGTGCTGTACAGTACTGTACCATACTGAGCTGTGTTGTACAGTACTATACTGAGCTGTGCTGTACAGTACTGTACTATACTGAGCTGTGCTGTACTATACTATACTGAGCTGTGCTGGCAGTACTGTACTATACTGAGCTGTGCTGTACAGTACTGTACTATACTGAGCTGTGTTGTACAGTACTTCCCCCATAATGTACAATGGCCCAATAGTTAGCTACTGTACTGACAGAAGAGGCTGGACATCTTCCATCACATAATATTTACACACTTGTTATCACTGTAAGTTATAGCATGCCATTAATTGTGTGTGTCATTAAAGCATTACATACATCATTGGTCAGCTGAGACAGTGCCAACACGTTACTCTTCTGCTCCTCGGACATCAACATCGTACTTGAGCCTGAGGAAGAGATTATCATTCTATGAGCATTTTAATATTTCTACAACTTATATGAACATCAACTGTTTCAGACACAGTTCTGTATTACAACTGTATTGTACAGAAAGTCGCTCTCATAAAACTGTATTTTGTGGATTCTTCCTAAATACTGTAGAGTACAGCAGTTAACTATAAACTCCCTAACCACAATACTTTTAACAAGTCAAGAATTTTAGTTAAATTATGAGAGTTTAAGTGACTGTGTGGAACAACTGTACAGTACAATGGACAGCCTGACGTGATGAAGGTATGTTAGGAAAGTTATTGGTACAGTACTAATAGTTTGTTTACTGTGGGACCTCACTAAACTGTCCATGTCAAGGCAACAAAACCAAACCAGCAACAGAGGAAAGAAAAAACGTCTCTGAGCTAACATAAAGTGGTGGCAAGTAGTCCCCCATGACCTCAGCCTTTCAGTAAACAACAATAACTATCACTGAACCTAAATAATAACACACCATCAAGTACAATAATATATGCTATACAGTACACAAGTCTGGTAGTTCTCCGTGATCTGTTTCAGCTAAAATCAGAGTTTGGAGAGGGTGTTAGTCAATTATAAAGCAACTTGGGTATAGAGGCCACAGTTTACCTGACATATACTAAGTATTACCAAAGTTGTTTAATCAAAGACACCAAACCATTATTAATAACAAGACAAGCACATTAATACAGGTTGACAACCCTTTATCTGAAATTCCGAAAACCGAAAAGCTCTGAAAACCGAAAGTTAGTATTTTTTTTTTTTTTAAAACAGAGATTAGCCCATCGGGGCCTGGGGGTGAAAATGTAATAGTAATAATAATTATAATAATAATTATTCATAGTAAATAAAAAATTTAATACAAAATACACCCAAATAAAATAATAATGATAACAATAATAATAATAAAATATAATTATAAAATTAATAATAATAACAATAATACTGTAATAATAAAATAATAATAATTAAGAAATACAAGAATGAAAAAAAGATAAAGTGAGAAACACGACCTAGACCTAAGAATTATTATTATTATTATTATAATTATTATATTTTCGCCCCCCAGGCCCAAATGTGGGTTAGTGACTTGTGCCCAGGTGGGCTAATGCACACATATAAAAAAAAAACTAACCATTCTGTAAATCGAAAAATTCCGAATTCCGAAATGCCTCTGGCCCCAAGGCTTTCGGATAAGGGATTGTCAACCTGTATATGCCATTAACTCAAGTTTAAACAAATGATATTTGGTTATTTTGGGTTTTTGTTAGCGTAGTATAGATTGGTTGTCATCAGACAGCTGTAAATGATCTACACTTGCAGCCCCTCTTGACCAAATCAGTCTCGTACATTCTCTCCACATGCCTAAACCGTCTCTGCTCTGCCTCTCCACAGGACTTCACCAATATTCTCAATACCCAACTGCCCTCTTAGCTCTTGTCCTTCAGTGTCACATTACACATCCACTTCAACATTCTTATTTCAGCTCACTCAAGACTACTCATAGCATCTTCTTTAACTGCCCAAGTTTCACTGCCGTACAACATCACACTTCTCACATGAGCCACATTCAGCAAGTTCCTCCATAACCCGTGTTTTTACTGTACAATTTGGTTATAATGCGATGAATGTATTCAGGAACCCAATTGGATACTGTATAATACTATTGAGTAAACAGATCTATGTCACTCAAGTAGGAACAAGTGGCACAGCATCACACAACATAAGAACATAAGAATGGAGGAAACTGCAGCGGGCCTATTGACCCATACTGGGCAGTCCCATTTACACCCAACCCCTATTGCTCATATATCCACCCAACCTATGTTTGAAGCTATCCAGCATGTTCGAGTTAATGATGATATTTGGTAACGTGTTCCACTCGTCCACTACGTACTCTATTTCCAAACCAATGTTTACCTATTTTGCGCCTAAATCTAAATTTGTCTAATTTAAAACCATTGTTACGAGTTCGCTCCTGGTTGGATAGTTTGAGTACCTTTGTAATGTCCCCTTTGTTTAGCCCTGCCTTCCACTTATACACCTCTATCAGGTCGCCCCTCGCTCTACGTCTCTCGAGGGAGTGCAAATTAAGATGCTTTAATCTGTCTCTATATTCAAGGTTCCTAATGCCCGGGATTAGTCTTGTCATTCTCCTCTGAATTCTTTCCAAGGATTCTATATCCATTCTGTAATAAGGTGACCAGAATTGAAATGCGTAATCCATGTGAGGTCTCACAAGCGCAAGATATAGTTTTAAGATGACCTCGCTAGTCTTGTAACTAACACTCCTTTGTATGAACCCAAGTACTTTATTAGCCTTGTTACGAGCAAAAACACAATGTTTAATTGGCTTAAGATTCCTACTTATCATTACAGTACTCCTAAATATTTCTCGCAGTCGGATTTCTCAATGGCATCGTTGTTCATCTGGTAACTGGTTTCCCTGTTTACATTTCATATACTGGGTACTTTACATTTGTCCACATATAATTTCATCTGCCATTTTTCAGACCATTCGAAAAATTTGTTTAGATCTTCCTGTAGTTTCGCGGAGTCCTCGTCAGATTTAATTACACGTCCTATTTTAGTGTCATCAGCAAATTTACTTATGTTGCTGTCTATGCTGATATCTATGTCATTTATGTATATGGGTATAATAAATAATAATGGTCCAAGTACTGAGCCTTGCGGAACTCCACTAGTGACGTTGCTCCAATGGGATTTTGTAATGGACCCATGTCTCATCAACAGAACATATTATATAAATGGGTCAATACATCTGATATTATGTTCAGATTCACCACCCTGTAACTTTCCACTGTTTATGAGTTGTACACGTGAGAGGGCAACTCTCCCAGGAGGGAGTGACCCGTAGTCAGCATATATGTAAGCCCGCACAGCGAGGCCCTCACTCTTTAGTAGCTCACAACAACTTATATCGTAAGGACGTGACCTAACGTTTATAATACATAAATGCCGTCCCTTTCTCATTCACTTCTATACAGTGGGACTTACGGTCGATCTACGCTCAGGAAATATATATATATATATACAACCCTTTTATAATAAAACAAGGAACTACTGTTTGGGTTTCGTTACTTAAACCCAAATAATAAATATATGTGAACGGCCTGATTAATTGTACAAGCAGCCGATTCAATTTAGTGCCGTTAATGCTCACTCGCTGTTTCTTGTCCTGTAACCACGCCCTAATCCATTTTAGAATATCACCTTTAATGCCATGAGCCTCCACTTTTCTTGTTAGTCTTTCGTGGGGGACTCTGTCGAAGGTTTGCTAAAGTCGAGATATACCACATCATAATTGTGCCCCTCGTCCACTCATTCGAAAACTGACGAAAAGAATGTTAATAGATTAGTTAGACATGAACGCCCGCTTGTGAAGCCATGTTGGGAATCATTGATCAACTTGTGCTTCTCCAAGTGATTTCAAATAGAGTTTGAAATGATTGCTTCCAGAAATTTGCCAACAATTGATGTTAGACTGATTGGACGGTAGTTAGAGGATAGTGATCTATCTCCCTTTTGAAAATCGGTATTACATTCGCTATTCTCCAGGATTCTGGTACTACACCCGTTTTTAAGGACATGTTAAAAAACTTTGCTAAGGGCATACTAAGCTCTTTCTTACATTCCTTTAATACTGTGGCAAATATCTCATCGGTACCAGGTGACTTATTGGGCTTTAGTTTGTCTATTTGCTTATTAACATTGTTACTAGTCACTACTATCTCACTTAATTTGTTTTCTTCACTATCTCTGTATAGAGTCGGTGCCTCGGGTATCATGTTTAAATTTTCGGTGGTGAAAACTGATGAAAAATATTTATTCAGATTATTGCTCATTTCTCTTTCATTATCAGTTAGCTCGCCAGTATCTGACTGTATTGGTCCAATCTTTTCTCGTGTTTTAGTTTGATACATTTGATAGAATCCCTTGGAGTTTGCCTTCACCTCCCTTGGTTCATTATTCCTCTTTACTCTTCTTATTTCGGCCTTAACCCTACCGGCCAATACCTTATAATAATCTCAGAGGTAAACTTCACCATGATTTATTCTCCTACCTATAGCCTTCCTTTGTCCAATAATGTTCTTTCAATAATTATTTATCCATTTAGGGTCATTGTTGTCTGATCTGAATTTTCTGTATGGTATGTTCTGCCTTTGTGCATTAAGTAACTCATTATTTAAATTGTCATGGAACTCGGCAACCTCAGATCTCGTTAACAGGTCAATCTCAACCGTCAGGTCTCCGGGTAGGGTGAGGTCGCCCTCTGTGGGCACATTGAGTGAGGTCACCTCATGTGAGGTCATGTAGTTCACCCCCAAGCGCGATACAGCCTTCTCTCATCTGTCTCTTCAAACTATCAAAGTTTGTCCTTCCGAAATCTGGGACTTTAGTGGAATTTTCCTTGCGGCTGCCCTGAAATTCTAACTGGAATCTAATTTCTTTGTGATCGCTGTTTGCAAGTTCGTTCCCTACCTCGACATTACTCATGAGGTTTTCTCTGTTCGACAGAACTTAATCGAGTATATTATTACCCCGGGTTGGTTCGGTTATATGTTGACTTAGGAAACAGTCCTGGATCGTTTCGAGGAAATCCTCTGATTCTGAGTTACCCGTAAGGCCAGTCCAATCTATTTGGCTAAAGTTAAAGTCGCCTACTATACAGACTTTGCTATGTATGGAAGCCCTGCGCATTTTGTCCCAAATAAGTTGCTCATTAACTCTATCAAGATTAGGAGGTCTATATATTACTCCTGTGATTAATTTTTCCCTACCATTGATTAATTCTATCCAAATTGTTTCTGTATTATGCTCAGATTTTGATTTCCTTATTTAATTTCACACTTCAGATTATCCCTGACATAGATTGCTACTCCGCCTCCTTTCCTAATCTGCCTATTGGTATGGAATAATTTGTAACCTGCAATTTGGTATTCGACCGGCAACTCACGTGAGTCTAGGTTGATCCATGTTTCAGTGAATGTTATTATATCGATTTTTTCGGTACATACCAAGGCCCTAATATCATCCATTTTGTTTCTCATACTTTTACTGTTAGCGTAGTAGACATTTAAGTTAGTCGTGTTCCGAGTCCTCTCTTTGTCGTGTTTAGGTTTTAACTCCCTGCTTAATTTAGTTTTGTCATAATTTCTAGCACTATTTCCCTGTAACCTTTCACTTTGTTTATCCGCTCCCACTGCAGTCTCCACCCCCGCACTCATATGTTCCCCTAGTAGTTTAAAGACTTCGACATCTTTTGAACCGCCCTCTCGAGAGACCCAGCCAGGGTTGCCGCCCCATCCCTGGTCAGCAACTTTTGTTCTTCCTATCCTCATGTATTTACTTTTTTCTGGGTGATAGTTCAGCATCCACTTCTCAGTCCAACCCCTGATCCCATCCAGGTCCTCCTGCAGTGTGTCACAATCCTCATCTCGTTCTATTTTCCTAAAAATCTTTGTGTCGTCCACATATAGACATACCTCACTGTCGTGTTTAATTGCCTCGGGCAGGTCATTGATAAAAAGGACAAACAGCAGGGGGCCGAGGACAGAACCCTGAGAGACCCCACTAGTGACCTCTCTCCAGTCAGATACTTCTCCATTTACCACAACTCTCTGTTTTCTCTTAGTTAAAAAATTCCTTACCCAATCAAGATATTTTCCATCAATGCAATAACCAGATACCTTTTCTAATAGTCTTTTGTGGGGTACTCTATCAAAAGCCTTCATGAAGTCACAATACACTATGTCCACAGCCTGACTGTCATCAATAATAAAATATTAAATATCTCGCTTAAACGTAATTTGTGCCAGAAGTGCCATTGAAGAAAGGTGTCTTAGAATTGTCAAAACTACTGACTGCAACTATAAAATTCACGAGATTTGTTTAACAGCAACAAGTGAAATAGTAATACCAAAATGCAGGTCAGATTTGAGTAAAATACACAAAAATAAAATATTCTTGTATCAAAACCTGAGGACAGTCAATGCACGAATATTTACAAAACAAATTAATCTGCAACATAAATGAAGGTCAAATTCGTTCATAACATCAAAAACCATCGGAAAAAAATAGTTTCAACTATGACTTCGTATAGTGCAAATAAGTAAAAATTTACCAAATAAACTGCGGCCATGACAGATGAAAGACATAATAAGTGTAAAAGTTAGGGTAATATTGCAGTAAACAGCAACTACAGAATTTTGGAAGGTTAGGTTAGGTAACACATTTTTTATCAGATTCTTTGGTTGCTGTAATCTGCAATTTTACCAAAGTTATTTACACAAAATGCACCACTCAAGAACTTTTCACTGATGTCTTGGGATAAGAAAATGGTATTTTACTTTCTGGTCTCTCATATTTCGAAATTCAAGTTCATTTCCGACCAAGGAAGTCTGCGATGGGTGCCACTTCAATTATATGGAGCTGATTGTGAGTTTTTGGAAAAAATGAAGAAGCTATAGCATTTTATAGATCTTGTGGTGTTCTCCCGACCTCAGTAAAGTGTCTTAAGTACAAGCTGCCCGCCTATATGCCCAGTTAAGCGAGAATCAGCATCAGCAACCTCTAATAATCTCAGAATCCAACGACGAGCCAGAACCAGGCCATTAAGGTAAGAAATAAGTGATTCCATCATATGGTGAGTCAACTAGGTTAGGTTAGCTCAGGTTTATGTTTATCTTGGTTTTTTGTATTTAAAACACACCAAGCAAAAATTTACCAAGAAAACATTTAAATTGTAGAGTGAGGTCGACCAGGAGGTGGTGACGGCACTACTGGGACCCCCAAACAAGTACTGCCAGACTGCCATAAGAGAACACTGTGACCTGTGTTAATAACTCGATGACTGTTAACTCACCTCTTCTCTCCTCCTGCCATAAGAGAACACTGTGACCTGTGTTAATAACTCGATGACTGTTAACTCACCTCTTCTCTCCTCCTGCCATAAGAGAACACTGTGACCTGTGTTAATAACTCGATGACTGTTAACTCACCTCTTCTCTCCTCCTGCCATAAGAGAACACTGTGACCTGTGTTAATAACTCGATGACTGTTAACTCACCTCTTCTCTCCTCCTGCCATAAGAGAACACTGTGACCTGTGTTAATAACTCGATGACTGTTAACTCACCTCTTCTCTCCTCCTGCCATAAGAGAACACTGTGACCTGTGTTAATAACTGGATGACTGTTAACTCACCTCTTCTCTCCTCCTGCCATAAGAGAACACTGTGACCTGTGTTAATAACTCGATGACTGTTAACTCACCTCTTCTCTCCTCCTGCCATAAGAGAACACTGTGACCTGTTAATAACTCGATGACTGTTAACTCACCTCTTCTCTCCTCCTGCCATAAGAGAACACTGTGACCTGTTAATAACTCGATGACTGTTAACTCACCTCTTCTCTCCTCCTGCCATAAGAGAACACTGTGACCTGTTAATAACTCGATGACTGTTAACTCACCTCTTCTCTCCTCCTGCCATAAGAGAACACTGTGACCTGTGTTAATAACTGGATGACTGTTAACTCACCTCTTCTCTCCTCCTGCCATAAGAGAACACTGTGACCTGTGTTAATAACTCGATGACTGTTAACTCACCTCTTCTCTCCTCCTGCCATAAGAGAACACTGTGACCTGTGTTAATAACTCGATGACTGTTAACTCACCTCTTCTCTCCTCCTGCCATAAGAGAACACTGTGACCTGTGTTAATAACTCGATGACTGTTAACTCACCTCTTCTCTCCTCCTGCCATAAGAGAACACTGTGACCTGTGTTAATAACTCGATGACTGTTAACTCACCTCTTCTCTCCTCCTGCCATAAGAGAACACTGTGACCTGTGTTAATAACTCGATGACTGTTAACTCACCTCTTCTCTCCTCCTGCCATAAGAGAACACTGTGACCTGTGTTAATAACTCGATGACTGTTAACTCACCTCTTCTCTCCTCCTGCCATAAGAGAACACTGTGACCTGTTAATAACTCGATGACTGTTAACTCACCTCTTCTCTCCTCCTGCCATAAGAGAACACTGTGACCTGTGTTAATAACTCGATGACTGTTAACTCACCTCTTCTCTCCTCCTGCCATAAGAGAACACTGTGACCTGTTAATAACTCGATGACTGTTAACTCACCTCTTCTCTCCTCCTGCCATAAGAGAACACTGTGACCTGTGTTTATAACTCGATGACTGTTAACTCACCTCTTCTCTCCTCCTGCCATAAGAGAACACTGTGACCTGTGTTAATAACTCGATGACTGTTAACTCACCTCTTCTCTCCTCCTGCCATAAGAGAACACTGTGACCTGTGTTAATAACTCGATGACTGTTAACTCACCTCTTCTCTCCTCCTGCCATAAGAGAACACTGTGACCTGTGTTAATAACTCGATGACTGTTAACTCACCTCTTCTCTCCTCCTGCCATAAGAGAACACTGTGACCTGTTAATAACTCGATGACTGTTAACTCACCTCTTCTCTCCTCCTGCCATAAGAGAACACTGTGACCTGTGTTAATAACTCGATGACTGTTAACTCACCTCTTCTCTCCTCCTGCCATAAGAGAACACTGTGACCTGTTAATAACTCGATGACTGTTAACTCACCTCTTCTCTCCTCCTGCCATAAGAGAACACTGTGACCTGTGTTTATAACTCGATGACTGTTAACTCACCTCTTCTCTCCTCCTGCCATAAGAGAACACTGTGACCTGTGTTAATAACTCGATGACTGTTAACTCACCTCTTCTCTCCTCCTGCCATAAGAGAACACTGTGACCTGTGTTAATAACTCGATGACTGTTAACCCACCTCTTCTCTCCTCCTGCCATAAGAGAACACTGTGACCTGTGTTAATAACTCGATGACTGTTAACTCACCTCTTCTCTCCTCCTGCCATAAGAGAACACTGTGACCTGTGTTAATAACTCGATGACTGTTAACTCACCTCTTCTCTCCTCCTGCCATAAGAGAACACTGTGACCTGTGTTAATAACTCGATGACTGTTAACTCACCTCTTCTCTCCTCCTGCCATAAGAGAACACTGTGACCTGTTAATAACTCGATGACTGTTAACTCACCTCTTCTCTCCTCCTGCCATAAGAGAACACTGTGACCTGTGTTAATAACTCGATGACTGTTAACTCACCTCTTCTCTCCTCCTGCCATAAGAGAACACTGTGACCTGTGTTAATAACTCGATGACTGTTAACTCACCTCTTCTCTCCTCCACTCCTTCCAGTAAAAGTCTTTGGCTTTAACCACCTGTACGCCCCCTTGGCCCTTCACTCATTAACTCCGGGTCATGTAATCACGTTCACACTTAAGTTTATGTTCATTTCCGGGTTATGATAAAGATAAATTTTAACTTGGTTTAGTTTTCCATAAGTTATTTTTCATATTATGTGGCTCTATGGTACTGTTCATTAGAGAACCTTTGCCTTATTTGTTAAATATACATTCATAGTCTCCTCCTTCACTGTAGTATTGTCATAATGCTTCCGCTATAGAGTATGTTGTTATTATAATGTATAACTGTTCTTCAATAAATATAAACTCTTTAAGCTCGTATTTTGGGTTATTAAATACACTCATCATAAACAATTAAAAATTAATAGCTATACCTCTCTAGTGTTGGTGTACAGCGAATATCTCTCAGTAATATATCAAGGGGAGGAGGAACCTTTTCAGAGTTGTGAACTCTTGGAACAATCTGCCAGAGAGTGTTGTGACGGCACCGAGTGTGAGCTGTTTTAAGACCAGACTTGACCAACACTGGAGCAGGTTCAGGTACATCCAGGAGCCGGTGCATGCCCAGTACTTGCCAACAGTGTGTAACAGAGATGTGAACGATCACCCAAGCGGCTAACGAGCCGATCAGTGGTGAAGAGAATAAAAGAAAAAGAAAAGGATTGGAGCCTTGGCCTGGACACAAGTGACCCTCACTACCAAGCATGACAAGCTGATAAATGATGAAGTGATAAATACGGTAATAGTACTGGATCACCTGAAGATTCGCCTCAACACCTTATTTCACCTGGAGAGTTATTGTAGCGTACTGTTGTGGCAGGTAGTCAGGGTCTCTTATTTGGCCTCACAAAGTCCGTACATGTAATATATCCAACACTCAGGATAGAGGTAGAAATAGAAAATCACAATGTGTTTTCCGTATATATATTGTTGCACAGCACAGTGTTAAAGAGACACTAAGTCGGGCGAAGCTTGCTCAGAGTTCCTGTAGGGCGAGGAGCTTTCTGAGGGAGCGTGTGTGTGGAGCTGTTGAGAGATGTTGCTTGTTGGTGGCGGTAAGTAGAAAGAGGTCGATGAAGGCCAGGTGAGGTCTTATATAGCGGGGGTAGGCGCGGCTTGATGGTAGGCCCCCGCTTTGTTCGGCGTCGCTGGTTACCTGACCTTGACCACGAAGGATACGCTGGCAGATTCGCGGGGGGCTAGGTTAGTTATGGGTAGGTGAAGTTAGGATGGTTAATACTCATGTGAAATAGTCTAGGGGATCAAATCAAAATGGTTACTTTTTTTTTTTTACGGGCATTAGCCCACCCGGGCACAAGTCATTTTAATAACCCACATCAAGGCCTGGGGGGGGGGGCGAAAATATAATAAAATAATAATAATAATAATAATAATAATGTACCATGCACATCAGTGTCATTCCTAAAAAAAACTTTAATTCATATTACACTACATATCATTCAAATCCACCGCGCTTGTAGAATCTCAGAAAACGGGAAATATTGATAAAGGATAACTCACCTACTCAATGTTACTAGACCATGTGTTGTATTGTACCCAGGTATAGTTATATCATATTAATTGTATGTATTCATAGCATTAAGGATAACTCAGGGTATACATAAGATGAATGTTAAAGTCCAATTGAGCCAGACTAGTGTACTGTAAGACTAAGTGTGGATCATGGTTTGAAGGTCATACTATTTACGTCTGTGAGCGTGTAGCGAACATAACTTCCACAGATATCATATGAAAATACATGAGAACAATGGTCTGGAAAAAGGATAAATGTATCAGAACTATGTGAGGTGTTGGAAGTGACCCAGAAACTATACTTGAAAGGAAATATCTTGTATGCATCGGTGTGAACTTACCAAGCAAAGATAGAGTGTAGAAGGGCTGAAAAGGAGTTCCAGAGGCTGGTTGCAAGCGAGGTCAAGTCAAACCCAAAGGCGTTTTATGGCTATGCAAAGTCGAAATTGAAAACGCGAGTAGGAGTATCAGAACTGAGGCTGGTGGACGGTAGCTATGCAGATTCTGACCAGGATAAAGCCGAGGCATTGAACAGCTTCTTTTCCTCGGTGTTCACAAGAGAGGATGCAACTAACCTTCCTGTGTTTGAGGACAGACGGTTCGACACAGCACTGACCCACATTGTGTTCACAGAAGAGGGGATTAGAAATTAATTGTCCAGGCTAAAGGTCCATAAGAGTCCCGGCCCTGGCATGGTGCATCCCAGCCCACTCAATGATGCCAATGCGGCCGGATCGCCTCCACCACCTGAAGTCAACAGGCAGAGTGACTCTCCTTCGTTAGCCAATGCAGGTCAGGTTAAAGCCTGCCAAGTAAGTGTACCAGTGAACAATGACAGTGATAGTGTTAGTGGAGCTTCTGAAGGAGCTCGTGCCTCCTCTCATAATGATGCCAACTTGAGGGTGAGCAGCCAGAGCGAGACCGATAGTGATGGTAGCATGGATGGGGAGAATGAGCCCCAGACTGCCAGCGTGGTCTCTATAATAGTCCCAGGTCTGCAGACTGTTCATGACCCTGTAAGTTTTCCATTGTTTAATGAGGAGGAACTCGCGGGACTGATGAAGCAACCCGCGTATAGAAATCCTACTGGAATAAGGGCTGTGAAGAACATTATCAGGAAATCCAGAGGTACAGAAATTGGAAGGGTCAGCTTATTGGTCAGGCTGATCTATGAAGCCAGCGTGCGACTCTCTACGTTAAACACAAGCTGGGAAAAGTAACACGAACGCTTAGGTTCATTTCATGGAACATCCGGAGTGTTAATCGCAGAATTAATGATCTACAATGGTTTGTTAAAGTTTTTGACATTGATGTAATTGGCTTACAAGAACCTTACACGTCCAGCACCCAGAGGAAAGCTGCACCCAGGATAGCTGGGTTTACAGCATATAATAGTGGAGCAGGAAGTGGCCTGCTCACATATGTAAAGAATGGTCTGGTCTGTAAATGGATTAAAACTCACAATGATGAAAGTATTCACTATCAACAATTTACAGTAAAGACAGCAAACAGTCAATTTTCGCTGTATAACATCTATGTTCGGTGTAATGAACTGCGAGCGGACGTGTTACCAAAGCCATCAGGTAACAATGCTATGCTGTGTATGGGTGACTTTAACTCTCGTCACACTGTCCTCGGTGATGTCCAGTGTAACTCTAATGGGAGGGTGTTCGTGAATTACATCAATAATCATAATATCACTGTATACGACACAGACAAAGTGACACATCTGATGGGGGGCAGACTTGATTATGTGATTGGGTATAACCTAGTAGACAGTAATGTCAAGGCTAAGGTCATCTCAGACTACCTTGTCAGTGATCATTATGCAATACTTACTGAATACACTGTTGCTGATGTCAAGTGTGAACCCCATCCTAAGCTCAGAATTAACATCCCAGATAATCTTAAACTGCACTTCAAGGCCTACATCCACAGATGGTATGCTGGATATACACCTGGGTCAGTGGATGAATTTTGCTGTGATCTTGTAAATGTCACATATTATACCACCTGGGTTAAGTCAAGGAGGAAGGGGGGCAGCACTAAACCACCTCTGTGGACACATGACCCCATCCTCACCAAAGAAGGAGAGAATGTAAAACAGCTTGCCAACACTTATAAGCAAAATAAAACTAGTGATAACCTTTTGGCATTCCTCAAAGCTAACAGAGAATTTCGTGAACTCAAAGGTCAGGTGAGAAACACCTATTGGGAACAATTCTTACAGGGGATTAATAGAACAACCACTCTAGCAGAAATGTGGAAGAAAATTAGAGCCATTACCAAGTCACCCACCCCAGTCCAGCTTCATCACAGCCCTGCAGAATATGCTGACATGCTATTAGACCAATGGTCTAGTGTGTCACGAATCACTTCCCTGCCTCCTGACATACAACAATATCTTAACACCTCACACATTAATAGGGGTTTCAATATTGAAGTAGCCTGTTCCTCACCAGACCTTACCGACCAGTTTCCTATAACGCACCACGAACTAACAACAGCACTAATGAAAGGTGAGTCATCCTCCCCTGGTGAGGATGGCATAACCTATAACACCCTGAGATTGTTGAATGAGATCCCTAACCATCCACTGCTTGACCTGTATCAAATGAGCCTCACACAGGGTATTCTGCCTAAGACATGGACTCATGGAAACATAGTTCCAATCCCTAAAGCTAATTCTCCAAACTTCAGGCCAATTTCACTTACATCCTGTATGTGTAAAGTCCTTGAAAGAGTTGTTCTAAACCGTCTTATGTTTCAAGTCAAAGACAAACTCGCCCCTAATCTGTACGGGTTCATGCCCGGGCGTAGCACACAGACATGCTTTGCAGAATATCTTGTTCACTCAAAAGATAAGACACAAACAGCCTTCATAGACCTTAAATCAGCCTTTGATGTAGCTAATAGAGACATTATACTTGAGCAACTAGCTAATTTTGGCATACAAGGTAACCTCCTGACATGGATAAAGGGTTATCTGTCCAACAGGTATGCCAGTGTTCTGTTTAGGGGAGTTAAAAGTACCAGAATGAGATCATTTGAGCTGGGCACGCCTCAGGGAGGAGTGTTAAGTCCTATGCTCTTTAATATACTGATGCACAAGCTTATTGCTGACATTCCAGTTCAACCAAACGAAGCCGTAATATGCTATGCTGATGATATCTGCATTATGACACAAACCAAACTCAGGCTCCAAGCCTTGCTGGATGTATTTGCTCGGAGAACTGTTGAATGCGGTCTCATAATATCTGTTGACAAGACGAGGGTCCTCAATCCTCGTCCTGCTCACCCTCTGCCTCTTGACTATAACATTAACAGCATGCCCTTGGAACTATGTAGCTCCTATAAATATCTTGGAATTTGTGTGAATGATGCAAACTTTGTCAGCAACCTTCGTGACAAACTAATGCAGCGCATTAAACCCCTCAGAACCCTTGTTGGCAAGGGCTATGGAATTAACATCACCTATGCTCGTACTTTTTATCTTCACTTCATTCGTTCTGTAGTTGACTATCATGCTCTCCATCTTGTGACTATTCCGCCTAAACAACTCAACAGCCTTGAGGTAGTGCAAAATGAAGCCATGCGCATCATCCTAGGTTGCCCAAAATCAACCAGAATTGTAAATAGAGGAAAGAGCTCGGACTGCCCTCCCTATCTGAGAGGATAGCCCTACTTAATACCATGTTTTGTGTCAAAGTTTTGAAGAACAATAGTTCTCAAACTACAACTCAAACTGAGTTGATGTTCTATCTAAGTAATCCCGACCATCTCGCCAACCTTTCAAAAAAGACTCTCTTTGGGGCGTGGCTTCATAAAAGTGTTGCAGATCTCCTGAAACTGAATGTCCCAATCACCCCAGACGAACCTATTAATGCCATTCCTCCTTGGCTGGACATATCAGTTCCTATTAATTACACTCCTGTTGGTAGTAAGCAAATGTTAAACACCGATGTGGTGAGATGTGTCACACTAGAAACTATTAACAGACACATAGAGAGTATTAAATCAAGTGAATGTTATGCTTTTACTGATGGTTCTGTGCAGACTAACACAGGCAGAACAGGCTGTGCAATTGTAATATATAAAGAAAAAGAGATGATAGTGTCAAACAAGCAAAGGCTAAACAACTGGGCCAGCACAACACAAACTGAACTAACTGGAATCTACTTAGCCACAGACTACCTCAAAGAAAATGGAGGTGGGGTGATATTCTGTGACTCTCAAAGTGCTTTGAAATCAATGAACAGCCCGTCAGGCTCTATGTCTAAAGTTGCATGTGATATTAAAAGGAATGTGATAACTGCCAATGAGAACAACTTTCGTATCGAATTTGTGTGGATTCCGTCCCATGTTGGAATCAGGTATCATGACCGTGCTGATAGACTGGCCAATGAGGCGTGTAAGAAAGAAAATGTTGACCGTGACCTTGGTCTGTCCAATGCCGTAATTAAAAACATTCAAGTCAGAATCATGAACTCTGATCTAGAAGAAGTGAGAAATGCAGAGAGACCTGACAGTTGTAGCATTAGTAAATATGACAAATTTTGTAACAAGAGGTACCGGTATGGCCAGCATAAGGACAGAACCAGACAATGTGATGTAGTCGTGGCCAGAATTAGGCTAGGATACAGACACATCTGGCAAGTTAGTAACGCTGTACCCATACCGGAACACTCAGCATGTAAACTTTGTGATAAACCTTTAAAGCATACACTTGAACACTATATTATTGAATGTGACACTGTCAAAGACTTCAGGCCACCTGACTTACTGTATCTTGAACTATGTAATTACTTCATTGAATCAGGTGTGCTTGAGGACATTCTTGCTGTTTATCCCAAATTTGCTAGCCCACACTGATTAGTCTTCAACTAGAATATGACTCCAATGTATGTGATCCACTGACCCATATATGCTGCTGGTGAATGTGATGTATTTCCTTCTTTGTGTACGAACCTCTGTCCTGCGTGGCAGTGAACAGTGGCATTACCCACATGAATCTGACCTATATATAGTGTCAATGAATATGATGCATTCTTTGTGTACGAACCTCTGTCCTGTATGGCAGTGAAAAGTGACATTACCCACATGAATCTGACCGACGTATATGTATGTATGTGTGCGTGTGTGCATGTATATGTACGTGTACATGTATATGTGTATGTATATACGCATATGTATGTATATGTGTGTGTGTGTGTGTTTACATATATGTATATGTACTGTCAATGAATATGATGCAAATCTTTGTGTACGAACCTCTGTCCTGCATGGCAGTGAACAGTGACATTATCCATATGAATCTGACCTCTATACATTTATAGTTGTTAATGAATATGATGTATTTCTTTGTGTATGAACCTCTGTCCTGCGTGACAGTGAGAAGTGATACCACCCTCAGTGTCAAGACCTGAATGAATTACTCAGAATAGGCAAACTGTACTACAAGCTCTGCCAATAAATTTGTTAAACTAAAAAAAAGGTGCATCCTAGAGTGCTAAGAGAGTTGAGCAACGAGCTTGTCGAGCCCCTGAAGATCCTGTTTTGTAAATGCCTGGAAGAACAAAAGGTCCCCAGTGAATGGAAAGTGGCTTATGTGAGTCCTATCTTCAAGAAGGGCGATCGTCACTCCACGAACAACTGTAGACCGGTGAGCCTGACCAGCGTAATATGTAAAGTACTTGAGAGTATTATCAGAGATGCCGCAATGGAACATCTACGACGAAACAACCTTGTAAAGGATTGCCAACACGGTTTTATGCCGGGGCGCTCCTGCTTAACACAATTGCTCAAGATACTGGATATTTGGACCCATATTCTGGAACGCGGTGGTAATATCGACAATATTTACCTAGATTTTGCCAAGGCTTTCGACAGTGTACCCTACGAAAGGCTGAAAATCAAACTGGAAGGGTACGGAATTCGGAGAAATGTCCTAGCGTGGATAGAAGACTTTCTACATGACCGCAAGCAGTGTGTTGTGAATAATGGCACGAAATCATCATCTGTACCTGTCACAAGTGGGGTACCACAGGGCAGTGTATTGGGCCCACTGTTGTTTGTTTGTTTCATAAATGACATGCCTGACGTTGTACACTCCTCCATACAAATGTTTGCCGATGACGCCAAGTTATTTCGGGAAATCAAGAACCATGCGGACTGTGAAGAGCTGCAGAAGGACCTCTGTGGGCTCCAAGAATGGTCGAAGAAATGGCAGCTGAGATTTAATGTCACGAAGTGTAAGAGGATGCGCCTGGGGCGTACCAACGGTAAGGAGGCGTATCATATGTCCCAACGGGATGATGAAACTGCACTATTTGAGACTGAATGTGAGAAGGACCTAGGTGTGTATGTTGACAATGAGCTGAAGTTCTCGGGCCATTGCGAGAAGAAGGTAAATCAGGCAAATAAATTATTGGGTCTTAAAAGAAGGTCGTTCAGATATTTAGACGGTCCGTCCCTCGTAACGATCTTCAAGAGTGAAGTGCTTACCCATCTGGAGCACTGTCACCCCGTCTGGTCCCCAAGATATACTAGGGACTGTCAGTTGGTTGAAAATGTCCAAAGGAGGGCCACCAGACTGGTGCCTGCACTACGGCACCTCAGCTACCCTGAGAGATTGGAGCGCCTGAACTTGTCTAGCTGATACTACAGACGGGAAAGGGGTGACCTAATTGAGGTGTATAAGCATCTCAAGGGGCACTACTCAGTCGAGTGTCCTTACTTGGAGCTGGCGGATGCTCGCCCCACAAGGGGTCACAGCTCAAGATTGATGAAACCGCAAGTCTAGAAAACTGTGAGGGCAAACTTTTTCGGAGTGAGGGTTGTGAACTCTTGGAACAATCTGCCAGAGAGTGTTGTGACGGCACCGTGTGTGAGCTCTTTTAAGACCAGACTTGACCAACACTGGAACGGGTTCAGGTAAATTCAGAAGCTGGTGCATGCCCAGTACTTGCCAACAGTGCGTAACAGAGACGTGACCGATCTCCCAAGCGGCTAACGAGCCGATCTTTTGGTGAAGAGGATAAAAGAAAAGAAAAAGTGATCAGAGACGTGACCGATCGCCTAAGCGGCTAACAAGCCGATCAGTGGCAAAGAGGATTAAAGTAAAAGCGAACAGTGACATCACCCACACGACTCTGACCTATATATACTGTTAATGAATATGATGTATCTCTTTGTGTATGAACCTCTGTCCTGCGTGGCAGTCAGAAGTGATACCACCCTCAGTGTCAAGACCTGACTGAATTACTCAGAATAGGCAAACTGTACTCCAAGCTTTGTCAATAAATTTGTTGAACTAAAAAAAAAAATCATCACCAGTGTCCGTAGGGGCTACAAACAGGCCGCCACCCGCGTTATGTTTGGTTCAGATTTTGACGCCACTGGAAGAGCTAAATAATGATTGATCATATTTTATCACAAGAACGGGGAATACCTACTTAGAACTAACCTAAGATAATATAGATTTATTTGGCTTATGGAGTTACTTCACAGGTTTACAGGTGCCACGATATTGTTATTAAACTGTGTGTAAAGAAAATGTTTATACCATGTTTTTCACTCCTTCATTTTATTATTTATAAAGGATCAAGATTTAGCTTATGGATTCCTTGTTCACCGTGTTCTTCTGTCTTGAGATTAGTTCTGGCTTAGACCCTTGACGTGACAGAATTACTGTTGCTTATTTAGGTGAGTGTCGGTGTGGCCAGGCAGTACAGCTATATGACACGCGGCTGTGGAGACGAGTGTTAGTACATACAGTAATGATGTATCTTTTATGTCAACACACGACCACCGAGGACTCATAAATGCAGGATCACTGCCCTAGACAGACTATGTGTAAACCCAGACAATTTATAACGTGGTTGAAATATTATTAGCCGTTTTACATATTAACTGAATATTCAATATCTTAAGACACTTTACATATTGCCCATATATTGTGATCAAAAGTCTTGAGATATGATTTGGGATTATTTGATGGAAAGTTTGGTTAGATTAGGGATTTTTACGGGGAATAGCCCATCCGGGCACAGGTCACCGACCCACAACGGGGCCGAGGAGAGGGAGGGGGAGGGGGGGAAGGGCGTAGTAAAGAGAAATAAAAAAATAGAAGAGAAAAAGACTAAATTAATCTACACCACGAAGATGCCAGAAAACCAGCTTTTTGAAGTGAGACAGATTGTATGAAAAAGGTAGAAGGCAGAGCATTCCACTGTTTGGCTGTGTGAGGAAAGAAGGATACATTATAACGGGTTATTCTCGTGTGACCGACATCCACACAGAAACGGTGGGCACCGCGGGCAAGACGTGTGTTACGAGCCCACGGCCTTACCGGTGGTACACAGGATGCCAAATCCACCGAACATTGCCCTTTAAAGTACCTGTAAAAGAGAGAGTGACGCAACATTGCGGTGAAGAGAAAGGGAAGAAACATTATCGACTATAGGAGGAGAGTTAATAAGACGAAATGCCTTTGATTCCACCCTATCTAACAGTTGGACAGAAGAAGAGCCACCCCAGATATGAGAGCAGTACTCCAAGTTAGGACGAATGAATCCCTTATACACTTGGAGCAACTGCTCAGGAGTGAAATAGCTACGGCATCTGTACAGCAATCCCAGCTTTCGGGAGGCAGCTTTAGCAATGTTGTGGATGTGTGGCTTCCATGACATATTAGAGGAAATGGTGAGGCCTAGCATATCTATTTTAGAATTTGGCAGAATGATTGTATCCTGAAATGTGATTGGCCCTTGGTGGGATATCATCTTATATGGAAAGTGTAATTCGCAAATAGACAAACAAAGAGAATTTGACAACTGGCCACATACAGTACGCTACACTACTCTTCACTGTTCTTCACATTTTCCCCTTCCCACTAATTCTCAAACAAGATCTGTATCTAGAGCTGATATCATTTCATTGGTCAATTCGGATCTGTGCAGCATCTTCGAATGGGGAGGTAGAAACTTTGTTAAATTCAATTGTAATAAAACTCAGTATTTGCAAATTACACTTTCCATATAAGATGATATCTCACCAAGGGCCATCCAGGTGTGCGGGCCTCCCAGCGCCTTCTCATACAACGTGTCGTCTAGCCCGGCATCAATGCTGATACTAGGAAATAGACTGCCCAGTGCCTGGCCTGCCAGTCCTCTAAGATACTTCAACCCACACGGACTCCCTGTACTGTACTGAAAGGACGCTTCCAGGTAGTGCACCTCGACATCATGGGACCTCTTCCAGTATCCCGCGGCAACACCTACATCTTCACATGCATTGACCGTTTCACCAGGTGGACAAAAGCCATTCCCATGCCCAATGCTACAGCAGAGTCTGCCGTCCGCGCCTGTCTGTCTGGTTGGGTCTCCCGTTTCGGTCTCCCACGACTGTCATCAATGACCGAGGAGCCCAGTTTGAGTCACAACTCTGGCATCGTTTCCTACAGTTCCTCGGCACTTCCAGGCACCGCACTACTGCTTACCACCCTCAGTCCAACGTCACCGCGCATGCGCAGTTAGCGTTTTGGCTACTTCTGGTTTGGGGGAACTTTTGGTCCGCTACACCGGTGTATGTTAAGCTAACCTTATAACTTATAATATATCTTATTATACCTAACCTAACCTAATAACATATGACCTATATTTTCGACAGAAATCCCGGAGAGATAATGTGTCTTATTGTTTAAAGTGCTTAATCCCATAGTTAGAATTTTAAGGTTCACCAGATGACCAAAACGAAAATAATACTATACTGCCAGATTCTGAGGTCACTAATTCTAAGGGGATAACTTAACTCTACTCTTAATTTTAAGGTCGCTGCCACCAGACCCCCACTGAGCAGTATGTAGCTCGTTAGGTAGCGGGCAGAGTGAGCTAGGCATTGGGTTGGTTTTTCATTGACCAAATCAATAGTGGGAAGAAGGGTGAAACATCAAGCATGACTTAACTAATTTATTCCTTATAAAACATATTGCATCCCGCCACAATACAAGAAGAGTTGGCCTTCCTCAGAACAACAACTATGATTTACATTATACTGCCCAACAACACACGTCTTACATCAACTGAGTGTCATTAACACCCATACTTCATAACAATCACTGACCTCCTTACCTCGGTCACGCCTTCTTACAATGACGCCCAACACATCAGACTGCTCCACCTGCTGGAATATAGCACCCTAGGTTACTGTATAGTACCATATCACCACACTATAGTGTAAGAGCGCGGGCTGCTACTACTTACTGCTGAACCACTGAGGCCACCGACTGTAAGAGCGCACAACACAAGCTGCCACCCTGCGAGGGCTTGGCACTCTTACAACTTATGTTGATACTCTGACCTGGTAGCGTGACGTGAGAGGAAGGCCCATGGGTACATGTAACTACAGTATCGAGTATTAGGGAAAGAACAACGGTGAATACCATAGGTGAATCATAGACCCACATACAAATACACTGTTTATTGACACAAAAATGGTTACAGAAAAGACGTTGTATTCACCCAAAACAGGAACTCTTCGTACCATGCCCTCAGGCTCAATTTACTTACACCACTACTGGGTGTACCCACACCAAAACACACAACTCTTACAGCACCTTAGCACCAATAAAACCAGTGGCACCTGCCAGTACAACACTCAATACCCCAGGGGCAATACTCCAGCGGCCACCCTGGGAGTCTCAACACCAAGTGACACCTTCCAACAAACTCCAATAATTCCGGTGGACTAACACCACCACACCAACAGCCCCACCGAGTTATGTACTGTACTCATCCACCAATGATGGGGCTGGCAGTAGTTTGGGGGCTTGACAATCCGGGTTCACCACAGGGGCAGGGCGTTAGGGGAATACTACCCCCTATGGGGCCCATGGGTGGTAGTGGAGCTTCTGACGGTCGGGGTTCACAGGGATACCCGGCTCCACTGGACCTCAGACATCTCCCCAGACTAGTGGATGCGTCATCCACTCTACAGACAATGCCTAGGCTGCGTTAGGGATCTGTGGGTGGAGGCGTGTGGCAGCTTACTCACGGTTCATAACGAACCTCAACGTTTCAAAGGGACATTAAGTAAGGACATAAAATACTTCACTCAAAGCACATTAACTACGTTACTGTAACACTTGTACAATCTATTAGTTAGGTCAAATCACTTAAAATTGGCGAATTACAACACGGAGAAGGTGGAGTGACCTACCTGTGGGTGGAGGAGCGTGGCGCTTACTGGTTTGAAAATGAACCGCCGCCTTCCACCCACGCTAAAGTCACGGGTTCCACCTACTCAACCATTTCACTGAATTACGTTACTGTAATACTCTGACGTTTGAAACTGAGACTACGAACTCAGTTTCATTCCCTACTATTATCTTTACAAACAATGCTCTGTCTGAGCAGTCAAAAGCAAGAATTAAATTGAAAACAAAAGGTTGGATGGCAACAGGTCCCAACACGCAACGCCTTGCTACAACCTGAGGAGCAGATTTTAAAAGGTTCCCTTCCAGGAATATCAACTCATTCCTCAGTTAACCTCCCTACCACAATTTCACTATGATTATCAGAGTCTCTGCTAATCATAGGTGAAAAGAAAAAGGTTTACAGGTTCTCGGTAGCAGAAAGAGTTTACAATTGGTCGACAAACATACGACATCTCGATGACGTCATCAAGGAAACAGGGAGAACGGAGGACATTCCCACTGGGAGACTCGGAAGGTTTTGTGGACGTGTAAGCGTAATATGGATCATTAGTTTAACAGGTTAGTCGTCATTACGATCATGACAATAGCACCACCTCGCCACACCCAGGTTACACTCCACACCTACAAGTATGGAACTCTTCACTATTTCTAGGTACACATACCAGGCACCTCGTTCGCACACTGCTCTTGGTGAGTTGGGGGGGGGGGGGTACTCCACAAGTGACTATACCAGTCCTGTTTCTACACCTGGTATTCCAGGTCGCTCCAAGTGACGACCGCGAATCTTCTCAAACATATTATTATGTGCTCCTATTCCTGGGTGGTGATATGTAGGGCATCCACAGGTTCACAGTGGAGGAACATAACGGCGTACAGTCACCTCACATAGGGTGGCCTTCACAGTGTGGTCGTGGCTGACGCCCAGAAGGCGCTCAGAACGCGTCATGTATTGGTGAGAAGACGGGCGACACTGTGAATAATGCCTGAGGGGCTTTCATCACCACACACTAGTACACTATAACTTCACATTATAACATCAGGCAGGGTTTTAAGATGTACAAACTGCTAGATAAGCCTTTTTAGGGCTGAATAGAGCACGGTGTAGGGCACTGGCCTGTATTAGTGAGAAGACGGGCGACACTGAGGATAATGCCCCCGCCTCTCACCGACTAGGCCTACAGTTTCCAATATTTAATTTTCACTTTGATTTCCTATGGTTCTCACATGAACACTTTCCTATCTATTGTGACCTTATGCCTTATAAATACATATCTTAATCATAAATTACATACTAAAGTACGGCTCTGGTTTGACAGTTCCTGGGGAAATTAATTGGGTGATATCATTAACTCAAACCTCTAGTCCGGGCACAGGGACGCTAACTCTGAACAAAGGCCGCGCGTCGAATGTTCATAGTGTGGGTATATCCACTTCACTTAAAACTGTAATTAGGGATCCTCCTCTCACACATTGCACTCGTTGAACACAGACATAAGATTCTCTGATCACTGTATAGTTCGTGGGTATACGTCACAAGATAACGAGGTGTATTAAGTTCACACCGATGTATACAAGATATTTCCTTTGAAGTATAGTTTCTGGATCACTTCCAACACTTCACATAGGTCTGATACATTTATCCTTTTTCCAAATCAATGATGTTATAGTTTCATCTGCTACCTGCGGTAGCTATGTTCACTAACCGTTCACAGACGTCAATAGAATGACCTTCACACACGATCTACACTTAGCCCTTACAGTACACTAGTCCGTATCGATTGGACTCTCCCAACCACCTTATAGATACCTTGAGTTCTCCTTAATGCTATGAGTACATACACTTAATATTATATACCCGTACCTGGGTACAATTCATCAGGGCCGGTGCTAGGAATTGCGGGGCCCAATTAGAAAATTGATAGTGGGGCCCTCTACTCTACAAAGTCGAAGATTGATGTTTTATATTTCGTGTAGTATGCCCGCCTTAGCCAAAAAGCATTAATTACTTGATATACTAAAAGTTTAAAAACAGTATAAAAGTTTTGATTTTTTATTACATAGAGCTATATGTGCTTGCATGTGCTCAGAATCACAAGTCATTTTCTGATTCATCATCGCTATTGTCGCTATCAATCATGTACTCAGGATCAACAATTATCATCACTGTCCAGCACAAAAATTATAAACAAACCACGCCTCGGTCGCCACTCAGTGGCCATGCTTCTCATTTTCAAGGTCAACACTGCAAAACTCATCTCAAATCATGTCTATGGCAACGACCGGAGTTTTGTCACTGTCTGACGATGATCACTGATTCACTGGTTATTACAGGACATGCTGATATACACAGCACAACGTTATCACTCGTATTTCCCCCTGAAAACAGCCAAAAATACAGACCCGACACACTTACACCGTCCAAGCGTTGGGAGAGAGTGAAAACTGTGTTCTGATTGGCTCGCACCCTTCCCGCTCCTGTAAATTATTATGAAAGTCAGGGCGTGTGGACCAACACCAGAGTTAATTCCCTTGGACTTTTGACAAAACAGAAAATTCTCGCACGTGACTGGGATCCATTATTCTGATGACAATAACAATGATTTTGTGTCTAACGTTAGCATTTTTACCAATATCGTATACAGTTTAAAACTAACACACGTGTGTGCGGGGCCCCCTTGCGGCGCGGGGCCCAATTTGATTAAATTGGTCAAATAGGCTTAAAACCGGCCCTGCAATTCATCAAATAATTCATAAACATTCAGTAGGTGAGTTATCCTTTACCAACGTTTCCCGTTTTCTGAGATTCTACAAGCGCGGTGGATTTGAATGTTATGTAGCGTAATATGAATTAAAGGGGTTCTAAGGATGACAGTGATGTGCGCAGTACAATACCAATATTGTTTGGAATGTTTAAACTATGAAATTTGTAGTAGGGGCAGCTAATGTCCACTGAATTAGTTAATGTGCTCAGTAATATTTATATATTCAATACAGTATAGCATTACTGTGTTGCACAGTAAAATACTGTACAATTAATTGTCTAATAACGTTTAATTACAGAGCCAATCAGCCGAGAAGGTTGGAACACTACTTCCAGGGTTCATCAAGGCAGATGAAAGAAAGTTTTCAATAGTAGATGTGTTTATGATAGTAGAGTATTATCGAGAACTTCGCCATCCAGCTATGAAGCACGTTACATTACATCTGTCATCCCCTGGCCATGGTCGTCCCCAGTCCTTCCACAACATTAAATATAAACATCAGTGACAAAAACTTACATTTTCCAGACATGAAATAGAGAACAGCGATGAAAACTCCCTGTTAGAGTTATCGGTCTGGTGCATCATTGTGGCAGCCAGCAAGTAAATACTCACGATGATACTTGAGCAGTAATTTATTTTAGCCTAATAATAAGGTATGACTGTTTATATCAACATTGTATATGGCCACAAGTCCTGTATTTCTGATGGTAACAACACACACACCACAGCCGGCTGCCTCCAGGCTCCCTCTCGGCAGTATGACACAGCCGGTGACGTCACAACCAACGACAGAGCTTTTAGCAGTCATGTGACTTTTTAGCAACTTTAACCCTTAATTTTACACTTTTTGGCCAAATTTATTTTAAAATATCATCACCATAGTGAACTTAAGCATATTCTTTACCCACTGACCTGCCATCTTAAGAAAAAATAACGACCGTCAACTCGTCCATTAGTCGTACTGTGAAGTAAATCATTGATAAAAACAAAAGGAAGAGAGTAGGTGAAAGAACAGAACCCTATGGGACGCCACTACTGGTAGAGATCGATCCCTCGACAACAACTGCCATGGATCAGCTCTCAAGGAAGCTAGAGATGAGAGAACAAAGTGGGGGAGAGTAGGTTAGGTTATTGGTAAGTCAGGTTAGGTTAGGTTAGGTTACTGGTAAGTCAGGTTAGGTTAGGTTAGGTTACTGGTAAGTTAGGTTAGGTTACCGGTAGGTTAGGTTAGGTTCCACCATACACCACTTGATCTATGAAGCACAAAGAAGACCACAACGTAAGTCCTTCAGTTAGTGTCCAGGAGCCGAGGTGATTAATGTATACACCAAGTGGATCAGGACTGTGTAAACTGTCAGAAAACATCACCCAGTTATAGATTGTAACCACACACACACACACACACACACATACACACACACACACACACACACACACACTTGATGGTCGTGACTCAGGATAGTCAACAAACACAACACTGTCATTAATTCAATTACCACAACAACAGCTGTGTCCCACCATGGCGGGTGTTCAGCCCTCACAACAAGGTTCCAGCTATACTAAATCACTCCAAAAATGTATCTTTACGAGTTTGTGTTCGACAATAATTATGACACAATGGACAAAGGATGTTAACAACCTTACCGAGACAACAGGAGTCACAGTGTTCATCCGACCTCTTCGTGAAGATGCTTTTGGGGGAGCTCTCTCTCTCTCTCTCTCTCTCTCTCTCTCTTCTACCAAGTTTTAACTGATATAGAGAACTCCTCACTCACACTCAGTCACTCATACACGCATACACTCACACACTCACTCACAAACTTACTCATACACTCACTTATACACTCATACACTCATACACTCACTCATACACTCATGCACACACACACTCACTCACAAACTTACTCATACACTCACTTATACACTCATGTACTCATACACTCATACACTCATACACTCACTCATACACTCATACACACACACACTCACTCACAAACTTACTCATACACTCACTTATACACTCATGTACTCATACACTCATACACTCACTCATACACGCATACACTCACACACTCACTCACAAACTTACTCATACACTCACTTATACACTCATACACTCACTCATACACTCATACACACACACACTCACTCACAAACTTACTCATACACTCACTTATACACTCATGTACTCATACACTCATACACTCACTCATACACTCACACTCACACACTCACTCACAAACTTACTCATACACTCACTCATGCACT